>CM064350.1:16892967-17302967 GCA_032595735.1 Pelochelys cantorii
CTCTTTTCTAAACTGAAAAGTCCCAGTCTCTTTAGCCTCTCCTCATATGGGACCCGTTCCAAACCCCTAATCATTTTAGTTGCCCTTTTCTGAACCCTTTCCAAGGCCAAAATATCTTTTTTGAGGTGAGGAGACCACATCTGTACACAGTATTCAAGATGTGGGCACACCATAGTTTTATACAGGGGCAGGAAGATATTCTGGGTCTTATTTTCTATCCCTTTCTTAATAATTCCTAGCACCATCTAGAGCATCCCTGACAGGTGTCTGCCCAACCTGCTCTGAAATCTCTCCAGGGATGGAGATTCCACAACCTCCCTCGGCAATTTATTCCAGCGCTTCATCACCCTGACAGGTAGGAAGTTTTTCCTAACGTCCAACCTACACCTCATCATACTACCATCCACATGTATGCACCGCAGGCACCCCCACACACACACGCCTTGTTGCACACGTGCACTGACATTGTTGGGGGGGAGTGGGTGCTGGGCGTGGGGCTTCGCAGTGCAGCGGCGGCAGGCGGCAGGATGCGACAGGGTGTTAGGAAACATCACTCCCAGCGCTTTGTCGGGGCGCGTTTCCCCCTGGAAGCTGCTGAATAATTTACATTCGCCGAGATGCAATTTCTGTGCCGTGTTTGTCACAGTCAATCTGCGGCTTGCTGCCCCTGGGGACTCTAACGCGATAGTGATATAACCCTTAATGGCATGCGCTGCTACTCCAGCCTTCCGAACGCACTGGGCTTTCTCTCTACTGCTCTGCACCTCTGGCTGCCTGGTCCCCAGACGGATGGCCCCTCCAACCCTGAGCAAATGGGGCAGTCAGCCATCAGGCCAAAGGCCTGCTCGAGGTGCGACTGCTGCATTAATTAGCCACGGGTGTAATGAATTAGCCCACTCTTCTAGGGCTCGCTTTTGATCCCACTTCTGGATCTCACATCTTGAGGAGATGCTGTGGAGATTTGAATCCCTGGAATCAGGATCAGGGCCACTAAGGGGGGTATCTATGCTGCACCCGCAGCTTGAAATAAGCCACACCATTGGCGTGGCTTATTTTGAGTCAATTTCGAAAGAGCTTATTTCGTCACTGGGCACGGTCTACACAGCGCCAACTTTTGAAATAATCTGCTCATCTGAAGTGTCCGTGATGCCTCGTGGAATGACGTTTACAGGGACGTCAGAATAGCACGCCCGTTACATTTCGGAAATACGGGCTTGCTGCTAAGATGCGGGATAGTGATTTAGGGATACCTCCAGCATCCCGAAATAGCGCTGCAGTGTAGACATAGCTTAAGAGGATTCTGGAGATGTAGGGTTCCTCCACCCTGGACTGCTGGGTTCGACCAAATCCTCACGCAGAGCACAGCTGAAAAACCCAGGCTGACTGAGAAGTGCCAAGGGCCTGTAACACCGGCTGGAGGCGGCGAACCCGGCAGGCGCTTAGCGCCTTGTCAGATCAGGCCCTGCAGTCTGCAGGCAGCATCTCAAACCCGAACGCAGCAGGCTGTGATGGGGTGGTCACAAGGCACATGGGGCTACAGGACTCTGGGGTAGAACAAAGGGGCTGTTTTTAGAACAGAGGGGCACTGGCAGAGCTGGGTCAGGGGTGTGGAGTGCAATCGGACTGTGATTTAACAGAGCTTGCGGGGGGGTGATATTGGAACAGCATCAGCCTTGATTCTTGTGTCCTTGTTCGAGTTGTCCACCTCCCTGTTGGGCCCAGCCCAGTTCCCTTACTGAAATCTGGTCCGTGGGCCAGGGCGAACAGTTTGGACTCCTTAGTCCACAACTGTGCCCGTGGTGTCAACGTAACTCACAGGCTCACGGATCACAGCTAGAATGTGGTTGGAGTGTAGTAATTAAGCTTCCAGGTATCATCCTACTTAATTGTTAAGACCCAGTGAGTACAGGTTGTAGGACTACCGTCTCCCCTTTAAGACTACTGCTATTTCTCCCGTGTTTCACTTTCTTCCTCATCTGCCTCCCTGTATTTCTCTTCCCCCTTGTTTCTGTGGCTGCTGCCTTCCCTCTGCATTTCCCTTCCAACTCCATCTCCTGTAATGAAAGCTTTACTCCTTCCCAGAACACAAGAACTAGGAGTCACCAACTGAAATCAACAAGCAGAAGGTTTAAAACAAACAAAAGGAGGTGTTTCTTCACACAACCTGTGGAACTCCTTGCCAGAGGATGTTGTGAAGGCCAAAATTATAACAAGGTTCAAAAATAAATTCACAGTGAATACCTCCCATCAGTAGCTATTAATCAGGCTGGGCAGGGATGGTGTCCCTATCCTCTGTTTGCCAGAAGTTGGGAATGGACAACAGAGGGATGGATCACTTGACAATAATAGTTCTGTTAATTGCCTTTGGGGCATCTGGCATCGGCCACTGAGGGAAGACAGGATACTGGGTTAGATGGACCTTTGGTCTGAACAATATGGCCATTCTTATGTTCTGGTAGAATGCTCTTCAGCCAGGAGATGTCACTGTATGCTGTGCAGCAACCCAGACAGCTCCTGGTAAACAAGGGAGACAATGCTGGATTGAGAGCTGTGTGGAAGCCTGTTTGTTCTCCACTGTGGAGATGTTTTGTTTAACAATCCCAGTTAAAGGATGGCTGTGATTCCATAATTCCACACATCCCCCCTCATGAGGGTCACTGCCACACATCAAGGAGGCTGGGAATGAGGGAGGGGCTGATATCTCTGCTTTCGTCAAAGCCATGAGTAGCCTTCTATTCTCAGAGCCACCATGCCAGTAACAAGCAAGCAAGCAAAAATCCCTCCCATCAATCCACCGGGGCTGTGTATGGTAGAATGATGATTAGGACTTGATCATCTTCATGAATGAGAATGAGCCTGGACATTTGCATCCCTCAACCCGATGGGCCTTCTGCACATCCCTAACTGGGCCGGTTTGGGAGCGGGAGTGAGATGCCACCAGCAGGCGGTGCTGCTTCCATTGCAAACTCCAATTCAACAGCCCAGCCCAGGGGGGGAGAAAAACCAAGGGGAGCATTTAATAAAACGTGAAAATGACCACGTGTGTGGCGGGGGGGAGGTTCAGTTGATGGGAGAGAGCAGAGCAGACACCGATGGGCCTGCAAGGGAAGGGGAAAGAAGGGCGATGGCCGGAGCGAAGAAAAAGGGGAGAGAAGAGGTCGAAGAGAAAAAGGACACTGAGAAAAAAGAACAGATTGGGCCTGGGGGAGTCTCCTCTGCCCTGAAACCTTTTGGCAGCATGGGCCTGGAGGAAAGGGGGCCGTGCTGTTAGAAGCAATATTACCTAGTGGTCCCATCTGAAACCAGGGCCTCACTAGACTAGACACTGCCTAGACCAAGGCTGGGCAAAATATGGCCTGGGGGCCGGATGCAGCCCCCCTAACAACTTGACCCAGCCCGCAGGCTGCATCTGGCTGCTTACTATTTACGTCCTGCTGCCTGGGCCACCGAATTTCCAGGAGGGAAATTTGCAGGAAGAGCCTGTTGACAGGGTTCGCGTCTCCTGGTCGCGGTGCTCCCCCAGCAGCAGCAGCCAGAGCTGGGAGCCTTTTAAGTAGCAGCTGCAACCCTGGGTTGCATGGTGCAGCCAGGCAATGTGGGAGCAGCAGGTCTGCGAACTGCAAGCCCTTTAAAGAGGGTCTGCCTGGAAGCCACCTCCTAAAAATTCGGCAGCACCGGCAGCCGGACATAAAGAGGAAGCGGCCAGATGCAGCCTGCGGCAGATCTGGCCCAGCCCTGCAATGGAGGGGGATGTAATTTCATGAAGAGGAAATGTGTGGCCCCTGACAGCTTCCCAAAATTCATGGAGTGCCACCCCCGGTGAAAATTACTGCCCACCCCTCACCAAGACAGAGGGTGTGTCTGGACTACAGGGTTTTTTCGAAAGAAGTGGCCTTTTTTCGAAAAAACTTCCCCTGCGTCTAGACTGCTGCCGCGTTCTTTCGAAAGTAAATCGAAAGAACACGGCAGTTTTTTCGACCGCAGAAAACCTCGTTTTACGAGGAAGAACGCCTTTTTTCGAAAGGGCTCTTTCGAAAAAAGGCGCTATGTAATGCAAAATGTGCTTTTTCGAAAGAGAGCATCCAGACTGCCTGGGTGCTCTCTTTCGAAAAAGCGGCTTGCTTTTTCGAAAGTATTGATTGCAGTCTAGACGCTCTTTTTCGAAAGAGGCTTGCAGTCTAGACATAGCCAGAGAGAGACGTCCTTGCCCCAGAGACAGGCCGTTGCCCAGGTGTGGCTGTGCCCACCAGGCAGAGGGAACACTAATGTTCTCGAGAGCTTATTAGTCCAGTTGAGCAGAGGGAGAACTGAGACAGAGCAAGGCCCCACGACAAGTCTCGTTGGGTACAATAAAACCCACCTGGCTGGTCTGTGGCTGCCAGCTCAGGCTGACGAGGCTACAAAGCGCCAGAGTAGCTCTCCTGGCTCAGGGACCTTCCCCTTCCCACAGCCCAACCTCCCAGCCACGCCCTAACATCTGAACTGCAGCTTTAAGGCCATCGATGGGTGTTTCACTGCAGCACAGACGTACCTTGAAAGCCAGGAATCAAACCTGCAACTCAGGAGACCGAGGTCAGTGCCTTAATAACAAACCATCCTTCCTCCCCACCTCTTACCGCATCAGATGTCTCCACTGACTCACACTGAGGATTCCCTCTGCTCAGGTGCATGTGCCTCTAAGCCAGCCAGAAACCCTGCCCAGAGCATTTTCTCCAGTGACTGCATCATCTGCTCCATTGACTGAGCCGATTCCGCTCCATTCGGTACGGTTTCGTTTTGTGCCAGGGCTTCGGCCCCAGGCGCTGGCGTGGGTGCGGAGAGAGACGCTAGCGCTGTGACCTGCCCGGCCTGGGTCAAACTCACTTTGCAAAAGGACAGGAAACATAATGAGGATGACAAATGAATCGCAATTCGCCGCAGCCAGAGAGTCCAAGGGAGCCAAGCGTATGGGGCACTCGGGTACCAAAGGGAAGCGGTTTCCTAGGCAACAGGAACCTCAGGAAAGTGCTTTCCTTAGCACCCGTTTCTTATTTCTAGTAGTTTGGGGATTGCCCCTCTTGCTCTAGAGCAGGAGTGGGCAATAATTTTTGCAGGAGGGGCCACTTCACCAACTTTGGTAGTGGCCGCGGGCTGGCTCCAGCCGCTCAGAAAGGGTGGGGCCTAGAACGGAAGGGGCGGGGCCTAGGATGGAAGGGGCGGGGCTTAGAATGGACGGGCCCGTTCCAACAAGGTGCCATGTGCCCCTGGCGGGGGGAGGAGACTTTGTGTGCTCTCCCGCCCCCAGGCCAATCAGGTTTTGGGGGCAGGGGAGCATGCGAAGTCTCTTGTCCTCCACACCTGCCCTGCTAGGGGCGCACAGCACCTAGAGGGAACTGCCAGCCATTTTGAACAGTGGTGCCACATGCTCCTGGCAGGGGGAAGAGGCCAATCGGGACCTGGGGGCGGTGGAGTGCGTGGAATCATTTGCAGTTCAGAACAGCTGGTAGCTCCCTCTAGGCACCGTGCGCCCCTGGTAGGGGGAGGGAGCCGTCAGCCACTTTGAGCAGCGAATGACATTGCACGCTCCCCTGGGTCTCTATTGCCTGGGCGCAGGGGTGCAGATCTGGATCAAATGGCTTGGTGGGCTCACCCCTGCCCGAGAGTCAGCTTGAGGGGCTCCGGTTAAGGGAAGCAGACCACACACCCTGCAGCATGTGTAGCCCTAAGCAGCCAGGCCTTCCTGCAAGCGCCAGAGGTAAAGCACCTCTTGAAAGGGGGCTTGATAAATGAGGACAGAGCAGTTGCCGTCCTCTCTTCTCTGTGCACCAAACTGAAGGACGTTTCGCAGGCCAGCCCTCTGGTGTGCAATCGGATCAGGTTCCAACGGCGCTTGGGCTGGCGGCACCATGGGGGAGAAAATGAAAGACATCTCTTCCTGTTTCGGCCCTGCTCCCTTACATCCGGTTCAACGGGGCCCCGAATCGGAGGCCGGCACATCTGGGAACGTAATTAAATCCCAGCAGATGAACCCACCTGCATCCCAGACTTCGGCCTGGGACATAACAGTGAGGGTAGGAGTAGTACATATGAGACCTGGCTGTGCTGGGTGCAGTACAGAGCCATAGTAAGAGACTGGCCCTGCCCCCTTGCTCCCGACCTACACAGGCAAAGGGCTCCATTCATCTGAAGAAGTGGGCTGTGCCCATAGAAGCTCATGGTCCTGTCGACATGTTTTGTTCGTCTCTAAGGTGCTGCGAGGCTATTCGCTGGTTTTTCAGTTTTTCCAGACCAAGGGCAGGTTTGCTGCAATATTCATTTTGCCCACCGGTAAATGAGCGACGACAAGATTAAGGGACTTGCTCCAGGTCACACAGGGAGCTGGTAGCAGAGCTGTAAATTAAACCCAGATCTTCCCAGTCCCCGTCCCGGGCTTGAACTCCAAAAGCATCCAGAGAGCACGTTTGAGTCACACAGCAGGGCTGAGGAAGGGAGGAGGAAGCTGCCACTTACTCCATCCATTTTCCCTGCCTTGGGAACCGGATGGAGATAAAAAGATTGTGACAGATGTTCGCTCTATGCACTGCTGGGAGGCAGGCCGACATCACACGGGGGAGGGCGGTACAGGAGCCCACGGATACTAGAACAGAGTAATCCTAGGAGTGGCTTTTGGGGTTCCTTTTTTTTTTTAACCATATAAATGGGCACCAAGGTAGGAAACACTCTGTCCCCAGTAGAAATGTCAGAGCTGAGTCTCTGCTTACCCATCCTTGCTTCCCTCCCACCCGGATCCACCCTGTGGTGGAGTGACTCCCCATTTACACCAGCACCAGTGGGATGAGAATTGCTCCCACAAATGCCAGGAGAGCAAAGCGCTCCAGGCCCCTAGACAAATATCCGGTTGACGAGCGCTGAAAATAGTGAAGAAGTCAAGTGTTAAGCACTGTAATTATAATGTATTATGATGTATGCCCTGCAGGACAAGACCACAATGGGGGTTTAATTAGGTCTGTATGAACGGATTGGTTAAAGGAAAAGTCCCGGCTTCTGTTCTCCGTCACGGCACCGTAAATCTTTTCCAGCTCTGCCGAGTGCGAGAGAGTCACGCTGGCTTTACACACGCGTGAGAACCAGACCTGGCCCTGGGCTTCAAAACCTGCTCCCATCTGAAATCAATGGGAGCTGGGTCCCTAAATACCTCTGGGGCACAGATACCAAGGTGCTAGGGCCATAGAGACAGACTCGTGTCACTTGGGGCTGGCTAGGAGGGTGAGTCAATGGGGGCGGGGCTTGCACACGCAAGGACCCGATCCTGAAAGGCGCTGAGCATGCACAAGCCTCAGGGAAGTGAACCAATCTCATAAGAACATAAGAGCGGCCAGACGGGGTCCGATCAAAGGCCCATCTAGCCCAGTGTCCTGTCTGCCCACAGTGGCCAATACCAGGTGCCCTAGAGGGAGGGATCACAACAGGGAATCCTCACGTGATCCCTCCCTTGTCACCCATCTCCAGACAAACAGAGGCCAGGGACAGGGGCTGGCTGGTTAACACCGGCAGGAAATGCTTCGCAGCCTGGTGCTTCCATGGTCCAGAATCCAACCCTTTCATTTTCCAGCCTTTAAACCAGGGGTGAGCAATAATTTTTGCCCGGGGCCCACTTCAAAAATTTTTGAAGTCGCCCTGGCCACGCCGGAAGGGGCGGGGCCTAACAGGAAGGGGTGGAGCCTAAATGGGAAAGGGCAGAGCTACTCCACCCCCAGACCATGATTGGAAGAGACTTGGCACGCTCTCCTAATCAGGGCCCGGGGGCAGGGGAGCGTGGGAAGCACGTGGTGCTTTGAAGTGCTGTGGGCTCCTCGCAGGGCTGGGGCAGGGCGAAGGAAGCTTCACGTAGCTCCCCCTCCCCCACTCCCACCCCCGAAGGCTCCTCCGCTCTCCCCTCCCCGCCCGGTGAGGAGCATGTGATGCTTCAAAGTGCCACATGCTCCTGGCAAGGCGGGAGGAGGTTTCGCGCGCTCCCCCGCCCCCAGGCCCTAATTGGCCTGGGGGCGGGGAAGGAGCAAGGCCTCCGTGGGCCAGATCCACCCCGGATCTGGCCAGCAGAGGCTCTTTTGCCCGCCCCTGCTTTAAACCCTCCAGCCCTTTAAACTTTCCAACCTCGTGTCTGCTCCAGGTTCCCCAGGCCCACAGCCCCTCTCCAACGAAACCCCTGGCTCTGAGAGCGAGCTGGGACAGTCCCCTTCTCCCCTCTCTCCGGGCCCATCGCCCCGAGGAAGCTGGGGCACAGGGGGAGTGTGGCTATGAAAGCCGGCGCCCCGAGAGGCCGTGTCCGATAGCGACAGCAGCGCTCGGGTGAGATTAGCTGAGGAACTCGCACTGTGGCGCGGACCAAGGGAAGCCACAGCAGCTAGGGAAGAGAGCCGGAGCTCACCACAGAGCCAGCTGCGCTGCTAGCATGGCCGGGCCAAAAGCAAAAGCATCCGTCTGGACCCTCTGACTCTCGGGGGCTGGCGCGTGGGGGCTGAGTCAGGGGAAAGGTCTGGCCAGATCCGGGCTCATGGCTGGTCCCTGTCGCACTCCCACATCCATCACCGAGCACTGCTACGCCGGGGGGAGCGGGAGGGGATTCCCAAGCTGATCTCCGGCTACATCCACCTTTTACAAAGAGCCTCTCTCATCAGCAGGGGCCTAGCTGGCCCTGGGCTTTCCAGGCTGCCGTGTCCCCGTTCTCATTGGGAGGGATCCGACCTTGGCTCCGCGCTGGCAGTGTGTAGGGTTTCATAGAAGCAACGCCATCTGCCTCCACTCGCAGCACAGGCCCTGGGTGGCCCCCGGCTGGCACAGGTGTCACGACAGGCGTGGTGCACGGCCAGAAGTGCACATTTAGCACCACGCTGCTGCACCAGCGCCTTTTCCCGGGCTTCTTTCCCGGCACAGCGAGGGGAAGCATGAGGTCTCGTCTGCCCGCCGGAGCCAGCCACATCACCCGGAGGTGAGGGGCGGGTTGGAGCCCCGGACACGGGGCCTGATTCTGTACATGCTTACGCTGGGTTCATCGGGTGTGGACCCCGCGAAAGCAGTGGTGTGAGGAAGAGAGACGTCCTGCCCTGTACGACTGGGGACAGGAGGGTGTAGAAAAAGGGCAGTATCCCTTTAAAGTGTCTGGGGAGGCCTGCAATGCCGCTCACCGTGTGCTATGGATTAGAAGCTGCCTGAGCCCAACCACAGCAGCGTGTGTTGTGTGTGTGTGTGTGTGTGTGTGTGTGTGTCCTTCCTACTGAGTGTGTCAGGGACATAGCCACGGGTGGGCCTGAATGGGCCGTGGCCCCCCCACTTTGCATCTAGGCCCACCCACCGGGCTTACCCTGCTCCCCCCCAGCGCTCCAGCCAGGGAGCTGGGCCAGCTCTTACCCCCTATATCCCTCCAGTCCCACTCCACCCTCCCCATTCTTGCCCACCCCACCCGACATCGGGGTCCACCCCCGTTGGCCCTTCTGGCTACGCCGCTGGTGGGTGTCGAGTCAGAAGCAAGAGACACCAGTGCCAAATCTGACGCCCTTTTTGCCGCCCTCCTCCTCACATCAGCTTCAGGCTCCTATAAAATGGGCCTGAGAACCCAGCTGCGGCCCCACTGGGGTTTCAAACCCCAGTTTCTCATCTGGCCTCTGCAGCCCCTCACTGCCCGCCTGGGCTCTGCCGTCCCTCGCTCTACCAGTGGACACAGAGGGCTGAGGGCTCGGGCGCTTTCCTCGGTCCTGCCGTCCCGTCCCTGCCCTGCCGCCGTGTGCTTGAGTGATTTGCCACGAGCCACCCTTTGTCACTCACCGGGAGAGGACTTGGTAGGTGAAGGCCTAGGGAAGCCGGGAAGAGATTCAGCCCGCTGGGGAGTAGAGGTGCCTTTGAGACAGGGCTGCGCCTCCCCCCAGCCCAAGCCAGCTCCTGTGGCTGCACGTGCCGGCGGCCGAAGTGATGGGGGCGAACCAGAGCTGGAACTAATGGTTCCTGGGGAGCTGTGCGATGCAGAGTTGTTTGCTCAGCGGGAGCTGCACTTTCTGGAGTAATTCATTTCTATTGAACAAAGGCACTGGACCACACCGCCTGTTTGTTGGCATTTTATCACGCAGCTTCCTAACCACCCGAGAAATCAATCACAGGTCTCCGCCGAGACATCGGTAGGGGAATCTGCTACTCACCAACGAGGGCTCCTGGGCCCTGTGGACAGCCAAGGGCAGGCAAAGATCACAGCCATTGAGTGAGTGTCCTCATCTCTCACGAGGCACCCCAGATGTGACCTGCGGCTCCCTGCTCCCCCAGCCATGGGCTCCCCACACTCACAGTTCTGCCCACGCACACCAGTCCCCTGAGAGTTCATTCCTGGACTCCCCTAGAGGAGTGTTTTCTTCAAACCATCTACATGTTTTGTTAGTCTATAAAGTGCTATCAGACCATTTGTTGTTTTCTTCTGTATAGACTAACTCGGCTACCCCCTGAAGCTTCTTAACCAGTGGTACGAGTAACCTTAGCAGTACCCGCGAGAGGTCTGGGGGGTACATCAACACAACTGAAATTTAGAGAAAACAATTTTTGGTTTAAGTTTTACTGTACTTTATTATTTTGTACTTTTCACACCCAAAAATTTCATCGCCTGCCCAGCTACAATTACGTTGTTTAAACAAATATGTTGCAAAGGTAGAAAAAAAATTTGTGTATCTGAAAACTGTAGGTACTTTATAAAAAAAGGTTGAGAAACACTGCTCTAGACAGCCACCTTAATGCACCTGAGCCACGACCTGCTAGCTCACCCTGGACCTCTCCTTAGTTAAGTCTCCCAATCGCCGACAGCTTTACGACATTCCTAAATGTCCACTCGAAGCCAGGCTGAGAGCACCCACGTCACTGGAGCTGTGGAGAGGAACCAGGTTCTCCACAGATGTATTTTTTATGGCTTCCCTTTGGGGATCCCATTAGTCCCAAAGGCCGTGGGTGGCGGGTAGAAGAGGCCGGGAAGGCGTTGCCTTCCCAAACTGCCAAGCATAGCCCCGCCCACACTCCGCCCCCTTCTTTAGCATGGCTCCCCAGGGCTCCAGCCATGCTGAGACTGGACCCGCCTGCTGCCTGCCCTCCTCATGCTTCAGGGCTGGGGAAGCTCATGCGCTCCTGTAGTGGGGGTGGGGCTTGGCTCTGAAGGGGCGGGACCTCGGGTGGAAGAGGCGGGGCTGGGGGCTTGCCAAAGGCTTTGATAACGAGTGTTCCAGCACCCACATGGAACCAGCAGGAGCCAAGTCCCCATCAAGAGCTGGATTTCCATTTGATTCTAACCCTCTGTGTATTTTCTCCCTTGCCTACAAACTTCCGCCAATTCGTGACGACTGGCCTGGAGCATGCATCCCTCCCACGCTCGGCCCTGATGTCTGACAGCAAAATTAACAAGCCATCCCCATCACCTCTTTGCACTGGGCATCCAGCCTCTCCCCTCACGTTAGGTAAGAGAAAACCAAGGCAGATTAGCGGCTTAATCCGTGGAGGGAGCTCTCTGATTCCTTTATCGCTGGACCACCCCGCCTGAGGGGACGCCGCCGTGAGATAACAACCGCAGGCCAGACTCCTACGGCCCATTAGTGTTTTCATCACAGAGCCGGTCCCATCCTTTGATGGGCTCCCTCCTTTCGTCTTTCGCAAGTTACATGTGCTTTAGAATGCAAGTGATTCCTTTGTATTTTCACCCTCTTCCATTTCCCCTGCCCTCTCTCCTGCCCAGTGTAAATTACTGTGCATCTATCTCATGCATTGCAATGAATCAGTTGGAATCCAAACCCCCATTAGCCTTACATCAAAGGCCAGTTGATCACTCCTTTGTTTTAAAGATTCAAAAAGTACATACTTCAAGGAGAGTTCCCCCCCCTTTTTTTTGCTTTTAGTCTCACATATCTATATAGAGGTATAGAGGGGGCTATAGAGTGATTGGCTAGGAGATAGAGCACTCTCTCTTTGTGATCATAAAACCATTAAATTAATTAGCCAAGGGAGGAAGGGGAAGCCGGATGGTCCCTGAAGAATGCACAATCATTTTACATTTATTTATACCAGAGGTAAAAATATGCCAGCCCCAGCAATTCTGCCAATTAATTTTGATTCCGAAGACTGCTGTTTCTGTACTTGGGTCATTAACCCAGCTATCTGCCCAGCGTAGCTCTCACGGGAATCTCCGAGTCAGAGTGCGTGGACGGGGCTGTTAGTAAGGCAACGCTGGCTTCTCAAAGGGTCTGATCTGGTGGGAGTCTTCCCGTTGGCTTCAGTGGGTTTTGCAGGAGACCCTGCCAGTGTATTTACCACTACATGAGCCTGCTCGCCCTAGTATCTCACATTCCTTACCATGTTGATCCCTGCAAGGCAGGACGGTGCTAATCCCCATTGCACGGATGGAGAAAGGAGGCATAAAAATGCTAATGGACTTGCCCAAGAACACACAGAATCTGTAGCAGAACGGCGGATCAAACCCAGCTTTCCCAGCGGCTAGCTTAGCTGCTGGATGACAGGATCAGCCCCTGGGTCTTACCATCGCCCAACTGTGCTTCTCTCTTCACATTAGGGATGTAAAATCCTGATTAATCAGTTAATCGGTTAAACGTTAAGTTGGCCTAATATTTAGTCAGTTAACCTGATGTGATGGGTGGACTAGGTCCAACACCCCCTGTTGGAGACTGGAGGCCTTGCCACATCCTGTCTCAGAGAAAAGAGCAGAAAAGAGGTCCTCCAAGCAGACTAGAGTGGCTGCTTCTCCGGCAGCCAATCAGGGCCCGGTAGGCTGATATAAAAGAAGCTGCTGAGGCAAGGCCTGGCAGTTCCTCACGGGAGCTCCACCCAGTTCAATCTAGGGACTGACTGGGAGGAGAGCAGCACTTCGGACAGCTCCAAGTGCGACCTCAGACCATATCCAGCAGCTGAAGACCAGCCTTTAACAGACCTTAGCGCTTTACAGAACCCTGGACAGGGTGCGCTGAGAACTTGACTTGACTTCAAAACCCTGAGCAAGAGGGCTGGTTGGAGCAGCATCTTGGGAAAGTGGCCCAGGGAGCAAGGTAGCAGCAGACAGCAGAGACAGTTGCAGGTTCCCTGGACTGGGACCCGGAGGAGTGGGTGGGTGGGCGGGCCTGGGTCCCCCTCCCCAATCCCCAGCAGCCACAACAAGGGGTAAAGAAGAAACCTGGTCCCGGGCAACTGACCAGGAAGCCATCGGGGACACCTCAGCTCCTGGAGACAGCCAGGTGGAGAAGTTGCAGACACGCCCTTGGCCACAAGGGGGCGCTCACAAGAGGGTGAGCCCCCTCACACCAGGTGGGGGACCATTCCAGCCCGGCTGGAGCAGCCCCCAGCCTGCATGGTTTCCTCTCCCAGCTCCACGTAAGGGTGGCTGCCAGCTCCCAACCCCAGCCACACAGCGTGAGCAGCCAGCTGGCAGCCCCCCTCTGGGCGGGGTCTGCACCCCAGGAACCAGTTAATTGTTACCCAGTAAGCATCACGTGGTAGGAATGATGCTTACTGGGTAACCAGTTACCTATTTATATCCTTTGTTCACATCCTATACCCACTTTTCCTGGCGTTTTGAGATTCCCCAGCCTTGCATCCACAGAACAGTTTAAACACCATCCACAAGGCTATCAGTTTACAGAGGGCGTCCCTGCCTGGCAATTAGTGCAGAACAAACCCGAAGATGACTTTCCAGCACCTCAGTGTGCCAGGCACTAAACTCCTGGGTGGGCACTGCCAGAAGTCCCAGACACCCCAAGGGAGGTTAGTGAGAGGCAAGCTCGTATGCTGCAGCGTCACGCCCTGGCTTGCCATGCACTAGTGTAACACCGCCAGGCAGAACCGAACCTGAGACCGCTGGAGCTTAGTGCACGAGCCTCTACAGCTTGAGCTACGAGCCAGCTGGCTGGCAGCAAAGGCTGCAAAGCAAACTCATTCTCTCTCTGTAAGTGGACGAGGTGCCACGCCAGGGGACAGCGCACCCCACCCAGTAGGTGTGTGGGTTACACTAGCCCACCCCAGTGAGAGGAGCAGGGGAGAGTAATTGCATCACATCAAACTAACAGTAAATGGCCAGACATTTTCAAAACCGGCCCCGGATTTTAGGAGACACCCTAAGTGTGCCGTGCTGTGCGCTCCAGCTCAGCCCGTTTTGAAGAGCCTGGTCTAGGGATCAAAATACAAATAACACCTGCGATCAGCCTTTGCCAAGAAAGGGGGCCCACATCCAAAGTCCAGCTCTAGCTCCTCGGTCAAGTCAGAACGCCCCCCGCCTTGCACCTCTGAAGGAGCTACATTTTCAACAGACTGTTCGGGAGAGCTTCGCTCCCGCTCCGGCTTGGATCCAGACCCAGAGTTTCCTCCAGACCTAGAGGATCTATTTTATCCAGCCTCATCTCCAAACGTTAATATTTGAAAGTGCTTTTCACGCGTTGTGCCGTTTGCTTCCTTCCCCGCCCCCTCTCCACCTCCACTTCACTCTGCTGGGACACACTGATCAGTTTCACTTCCTCATTTGGTTTCCCCTCTTTTTCCAATACATCAGCCTGATCATGCATTATTAATTATTATTATTATTATCCATTATGGATGTAATAGTAGCACCAGACATACCAGCCAGGATTGGGAATCCCACCCTGCTCGGTGCTATTCAAAACGCATACCGGTGTCGTAATCACTCAAACCAGTCTTCCCACAGTTCATGTGTTTTTCTTAAAGTGCCCACTCCTGGAGTCACGAGATTAAGTGAGACTCTAAAAAAAAAGAAGGTACGTTTCTAGCCCTTTTATTATTATTGCCCTGGCCTCTAGCAGCCCCAATCATGGACTGGATCCATCGTGCTAGGCCCTGTACAAAACACAGAACAAAAGGGTGCTTTCTGCCCCAAAGAGCTTCCCATCTGAGTAATAAGTGACCAGAGAGCACCATAAAGGATTATAAACCCAAACACATTTATAATGAACCCAACTGTTTTTGATCTCATGATTGTTGACACAGATCTCATAATTTTTCATCGATTGGCTCGTGATTTTCTTCCTCCACTTTGAGGACTGACAATCCTGTTTCATTGGCAGAGTCAGCACTTAACCTGAAGGGCTTTGTCGCAATGCGTTTTCTAGACACAGGGAGAAAACTTTTTTTAAAACTGCACCCTGGTCTACACTAGGGAGTTATTTCAAAATAATAAATGGAGTGTCCACACTACCAAGCCTGTTATTTCGAAATAACGGGCTGGTTATTTCAAAATCTGTACTCCTGCTTTCTTCGGGAAATAAGACTATTTCTGTTTTGTTATTTCAGGAGTTATTATTTCAAATTTAGTTATTTTGAAATCATTTCCTAGTGTAGACTAGGGTTGCCAGATGGTTGAAACAAGAATACCGACACCCCCCACACACACAAAAAAAAACACCGGGAAAAAATTCTGTTGAAGGGGAAAAAAAACGGGGGAGGGAGACCAAAGTTGTTGAACAAAAAAAAAAAAAGGACTCCAAGGATTTATTAAATTTAAAATAAAACAGCATTAAAGCAGCATGTCCCCTTTAACTGCAGGGATAGGAACAGGGGAGAGGTTGAGACTAAGACCCAGGGAAAGCATTGCTTCCCCTAGGTCTTTTGGCCGGCAGCCATTTTGTGCCGGCAGCCTTGGGGAACCAGGTAAGCATGGGGGCTGGGATCGGGGGGCTGGGGGTGAGGCCAGGCGCTGAGTGTTTGTAGGGTTGCCAGGTGCCCAGCATTTTCGCCTCCTGGCCGGGGAAAAATTCAGAAAATACCGGACATCTCAGGTGTCTGGTATTCTCTGAATTTTTTTACCGGACAAGAGCTGAAAATACCGGACTGTCCGGGTGAATACCGGACACCTGGCAACCCACTGTAGACATGCCCTACAGGTTTTTCCATTACCTTTTAGGGGGTCATTTATTTTATTTTGGGGGGTTTAGCTATTTGACAACGTCTGTTTAAGCACAGAATCATAGAAGTGAAGGACCGGAAGGGACCTCAAGAGGTCATCTAACCCAGTCCCCTGCACTTAAGGCAGAACTAAGTATTAGCCAGAACACTCCTGACAGGTGTTTGTCTAACCAGATCTTAAAAATCACCCATGAGGGTGTTTCCACAGCCTCCCTCGGCAATTTATTGCAGTGTTTAACCTCCTTGACAGTTAGGAAGTTTTTCCTAATGTCCAGCCCTAAACTACTCTTGCTGCGATATCAGCCCATTGCTTCTTGTCCTCGGACGTTAATAAGACCAATTTTTCTCCCTCCTCCTTGTGACAACCTTTTATGTGCTTGAAAACTTGTCATGTCACCTCCTCAACCTTTTCATCTCCAGACTCAAAAACCCAATTTTCCCTCATAGGTCCTGTTTTCTAGATTTTTAATCTTTTGTTGCTTTTCTCTGGACTCTCTCTAGTTCGTCCACCTCTTTCCCAAATGTGGCAAGCAGACCTGGACGCAATACTGCAGCTGAGGGCTAATAAGTGCCGAGTAGAGTGGAAGAATTACTTTCTGGGTCTTGTTTCATAAGTAGCTGTATTAGCCTGTTTAAGCAAAAATTATAGGGGGTGCGTCTAGACTGGCAAGATTTTGCGCAAAAGCAGCTGTTTTTGCACAAAAACTTGCCGCCTCTCTAGACTGGCCGCGAGAATTTGTGCAAGAACACTGACTTTGTAATGTACAAAATCAGTGCTTCTTGCGCAAATACTTTGATGCTCCCGCTCAGGCATAAGACTTCTTGCACAAGAATACTTGCGCAAGAGGGCCAGTGTAGACAGGAACGTTAATTTCTTGCGCAAGAAAGCCCGATGGCTAAAATGGCCATCGGAGCTTTCTTGCGCAAGAGAGCGTCTATACTGGGCATGGATGCTTTTGCACAAAAGCAAATCTTTTGCGCAAAGGCACATGCCAGTATAGACGCTCCCTTGCGCAAATACTTTTAACGGAAAAACTTTTCCGTTAAAAGTATTTGCGCAAAATCATGCCAGTCTAGACACAGCCAAGGAGTCTGGTAGCACCTTAAAAACTAACAATTGTATTATGGTGTGAGTTTTCATGAGTAGCAACTTACTTTTATCAGATGCATGAAGGGAAGGAAAGATAGTGGGGATACAGAGATGGGAGTGTCACATTAGAGCTAATTCGATCAGGGTGGATATGGTGAAAATACCTAAAATGGAAAATTACTTATTGTAATGAGTGACCCATTAGCTCTGATGTAACCCTCCCAACCCTGCACTCCTACTATCTGTTTCTTTTTCTTTCCCTTCATGCATCTGATGAAGTGGATCAGAACTCCCAAAAGCTCATGCCATAATAAAATTGTCGGTCTTTAATCCACTGGACTCCTTGTTGTTTTTTCTGTGCCTTGTTTGCAACAGTCCTGCTAATACCCTCCCCCCCACCCCAATGTTGTTTGCTTTGTTTTCCAATAGTGCTCGCACTGTTAACTCTTCTTTCACTTTTGATCCAAACCTTTTTCCACGGTACTTCTTCCTAGGCAGTCATGTCCCATTTTGTATGCGAGCAGCTGATTGTTCCTTCCTCAGTGGAGTGCTTTGCGTTGGTCCTTATTGAATTTCATCCTATTTATTTCCAACCTTTTCTCCGTATCATATTGAATTATGTCCCTTAAATGCACTATAATTTCTCCAAAAACATCCATTCCACGTGCAGCGGCAGTCCAAACAGCTAACCAATTGTTGGGAATCATTAGGAAGGGGTTCGATAATATGACAGAAAATATCCCATGTAAATTCATGGGATGCCCACATCTTGAATACTGAGTGCAGGGGCCTTGATGAAAATGAATTAGGATTAGACTCAATGGTATTGCCATGTTTTCTTAAGCCGAATACAGTATATACACACACTTAGCAGAAGCAAGAAACTATGGGTACGTCTACACTAGCCCCCTAGATCGATCTAGGGAGGCTAATGAGGGTGACCGAAATTGCAAATGAAGGACTGGATTTAAATATCCCGCACGTAATTTGCATGTTCCCGGCCGGTTGCCATTTTAGAAATTGACTAGCCCTAAGTAACTGCCCACATCTACACACAGCAGTGAAACAGTATTCTGAATTAAAGCCCTAACTCGAATTAGCTGATATTCCTCCTGCAATGAGGTTTACCAGCTAATTTGAGTTAGGGCTTTATCATGTTGCCTCTATATTAATCCATGGTAGGCTCGCATCTTGAATAGCAAGCACATGCTGATGTGGTCACCACCCCATCTTCAAAAAAGATCTCTTGGAATGGGAAAAGGTTTGGAAAAGGGCAACGGGGATATGGAACAGCTTCCATACGAGAAGAGAGGAATAAGACTGGGACTTTTCAGACTGAAAAAGAGAAGAGAAAGGGAGGACACGCCAGAGGTTGATAAAATCATGACTGCGGTGGAAAAAGTAAATTAGGATGTGTTGTTTACTCCTTCTCGTATCACATGAGCTAGGGGGTCACCAAATGAATCATAGAATCACAGAACACTAGAACTGGGAGGGACCACGAGAGGTCATCAAGTCCAGTCCCCTGCCTTAACATCAGGACCAAGCACCATCTAGATCATCCCGGATGGATGTCTATCCAACCTGCTCATAAATATCTCCAATGATGGAGATTCCACAACCTCCCTAGGCAATTTATTCCAGTGTTTAACCACCCTGACGATTAAAAAGTTTTTCCTGATGTCCAGCCTAAACCTCCCTTGCTGCAATTTAAGCCCATTGCTTCTTGTCCTGTTCTCAGAGGTCCAGGGCCAGCCCACAACATTTTGGCACCTTAGGCAGGGAGCTCAAATGATGCCCCCATGCCCCCTCGCTTGGGCCAGCAGCAGATACAATTTTCTACACTCTGGGTCCTAGAGGCACCCCCTCCTTGCCCCACAGTCTGGCACCTGAGGCGGCCACCTCAGTTCGCCTCATGGTAAGGCCAGCCCTGAGGAGAACAATTTCTCTCCTTACTCTTTATAACACCCTTTTAGATACTTGAAAACATATCATGAAATGAATAGGTAGCAGGATTAAAATGAATGGAAAGCAGTACTTCTTCACACAACACACAATCAACATGTGGAACTCCTTGCCAGAGGATGTTATGAAGGCCAAGACTATAGCAAGGTTCAAAAAATAACTAGGTAAGTCAGCGAGGGGCAACCTCAGCTAGTGAGTTGGTCGCATGAGTGACCCTCCTTCATCCCAGTGGTCTGCAAGATTGTTGTAACCGATATGGTCTCCCAGGAGAGGGCAGTTTTGCTCACTGCACTTCCATACTTAGACTTTGTGGGCTGTGTTGACTGAACCACATTAGCAGTTTGATTGGATGCAGAGGGAGTGCATGGCTCTCACAACAAAAGAACATAAGAACGGCCACACTCGGTCCAGCCAAAGGTCCATCGAGCCCAGTGTCCTGTCTGCTGACAGTGGCCAATGCCAGGTGCCCCAGAGGGAGTAAACAGAACAAAGAATCATCCAGTGATCCCTCCCCTGTTGCCCATTTCCAGCCCCTGACAAACAGAGGTTAGGGACACCCTCCCTGCCCATCCTGGTTAGGAATGTGGTGCACAATCTTCACACAACTCACTTCGCCGGCTTTAAGTGCACGTCAGTTTAGTAATGCTGGTAGGAAAAAAACTGCATGGATGAAAACCAGCAGAATCTGGCAACTCTGTGCACGGGCAACGGTAAATAAAATGTCTCGTGGACCACGCATAGAACCCCACGAGCTGCTTGTGGCTCTTGGGCCATTGGCTGCCCACCACTGAAATAAGTTTCTGGAGGTTCGGTCCATCAATGGCTATTAGCCAGGATGGGTAGGAATGGCGTCCCTCGCCTCTGTTTGCTAGAAGTTGGGAAAGGACAACAGAGGATGGATGGACAACATTAAACAGACATGCATTACTTGTCATGCTTAAACAGAAGCTTTCTCCTTCCCCAAGCTCCCAGCCCTATGCTGTATCCTCCCGCTAGAGGATGCAGATTGTTAAAGGGAAGGAGCGGGGTCTAGTGGTTAGCTCAGCAGGCTGGGGTCAGATCAGGGCCAAAATTTTAAAAAGTCACTAGAGATTTTGGGCACCTCCATTCTGGAGACCTGAAAGAGGACTGGTTTTCCAGCCATGTGGAGCACCTGGCCTCTAATTTGATCGACCTATCTTCCATGAATTCATCCAGCTCTTTTTTGAACCCTGGTAATGTCCTGGCCTTCCCAACATTCTCTGGCAAGGAGTTCCACAGCTAAATTTGCACAAATGGAAAAAAAAAAGCATCGAAAATCTCTAGTCCCTTTTGAAAACATCCTCACTGGACTCTGTCACCGAGAGCTGTTGCTGACATGCCGTGTGTGACCTTGCAAAAGCACGTCCTCTTGGTGTGCCTCAGTTTCTCCACCTGTAAATCAGCCTATTCCGTGGCTTTATTTTGGCCTTCCCTGGATGATCTTCCCGCCTCTCTTTGCTTACACACTTGGCTTCAAGCACCTGGGTCTCTTGGCTCTCTATTTATTTTGTGGTGTTGCTCCTGGTAGAAATGGCAGGCTCTGATAAAAGCAGCTTTCTGCTCTCCCATCTCTGCGAGAGATTGATCGGCTGTCTCCCTGCAATCCTCAGCTGTCAGTCTGGCTCTAATCCTCAGACCTGATGCATTCTCTTCTGTGACAAGAAACTGACACAGTTTTCATTGCACTTAATCAGCTGTTTATATTTAGCACCCCGACCAAGAGCACCCGTTCGCCAGCTGTGAGTCCCGCCGAGGTGACAGCAGAGCTGCGGGATGCTGAATGGCAGTGAAGCCGCCTCTGGCCTGTAGAAATCTTGGCACGGAGACTGATCCAAAACCCACGGCAATCTCTGGGCATCTTCCCATTGACTTCAGAGGCCCGGGCACTGAGCCTGATGGAGTCACGTGGGCCCAGCTGGCTGAGAGAGCCCCACCCCCACAGCCCTGCTGGGCATACTCCAACTGGAGACGGACTATAAAAGCCTCTGGCACGGCTCAGTCAGGGCTGGTTGCTGAAGGGGAAGGAGGCGCGGAGGGAGCTCCCAGGGAGGAAGCGCCGCTGGACCACGGAGCGGCCGCCGGGCCGAGCGCGGCTACCAGAGAAGCCGCGAACCAAGAGCGAGCACACGGAGAGGACGCCTGCCAGGTCCCGGTAGGAAGGAGCCCAGGGCGGGGAATTGCTCCCCGACCTTCAGCGTCTTGTGGCAGGGTTCCCCGCTGAGCGAGCTGTGGACCAAGCCACTACCAACGGGGCCCTGGCTGGGACCCGGTGGAGAAGAAGGGCCCAGGTCCCCCTATCCCCTCCATGTGTACCCCCACCTGGGTGGGGGGAGCTTTACCAATGCTGCATTGACTAAGACTGCGGGGCCATAATGCCCTGATTAGAGGGACTGCTGTATGGACCTAGGCCGCAGGGCCGTAGTACCCTGACTAGAGGGGCTTCTACATGGACTGAAGCCGCTGGGCCGTATTACTCTGAAGAGGGAGCACTTGTGTATGTGGACTGAGGCCGCTGGGCCGTATTACCCTGAAGAGGAGGGAACTTGTGTATGTGGACTGAGGCCGCTGGACCGCATTACCCTGAAGAGGAGGGAACTTGTGTATGTGGACTGAGGCCGCTGGACCGTATTACCCTGAAGAGGAGGGAACTTGTGTATGTGGACTGAGGCCGCTGGACCGTATTACCCTGAAGAGGAGGGAACTTGTGTATGTGTGTGGACTGAGGCCACTGGGCCATATTACCTCAGATACAGGGGCACGTATAATGAGTGAGACCACAAGGCTGTAATACCTTGAATACAGGGGCATGTATATTGACTGAGGCCATTGGGAAGTGCTGTAAATAGACTCAGTGGGTGTGAGGTCACTCAACCTAAAAAAGTAGAGGGGCCCCGGAGGGCCTGCTGCCCCTCGACAGGGCCCTTAACTCTTAAGCTGCATTTCCCTCTCTGAGAACGAGCAGTTCAGGAGCGGGGATGGGCAAGTAAGGGATGAAGAGACAATGCTCTGCCTTTGCCCTCTTCCTCCCCGAATTCCCCAGCAGGCTTCCCACAATGCCCTGCAAACTTTTCCCATGTGGCTGCCAGCAGCGTGGGGGGGGGAGGGGGCATCAGCATATTGGCCCACGGCACATCCTGCTTCCTTCAATGGCGCTGGCTGCTGTATTGCCAGGTGCCCTGGGGTGAGCAACCACCAAAGGCATCCAGGCATTTCACTAACTCCTCCGGGCCGTGGGCTCCGCCTGGTCTCCACTTGCTCCCGTTAAAAGTCTCCCCGGGCTGGCTTGGGAGACTTATGTCTGGCCTCACCGTGTGCCAGTGCAAGGCAGCTCAGTGTCAGACCGTGTGGCGCACTGAACATCCTCCAGGTCTGCCGGTGTCCCTGAACCATTTGCTGGCCATCCTTGCCCTCCAGAATGTTTTTGAGACTGAGCCACTGGCCTCCGACACTGCAGCTGGGCCACAGATGGGCCTGGCCTTGTAGCTCACGCCTGAGCAACAAGGGGACCTGCTGGGAGCAATCACCGACCGTGGAGTTGCTGCTTGTAGGGCTTGATTTCAAGCCCAGGCACCGGGTCGCCAACTACAGCTCCCTGCCAGGGCAAAGATGTGCACCATCTCCCTGCCAAAACCGGCACAGCAGCCGCCTTGCTCTCTGCTCCCAGGCTGGAGACTAACGAGGCGATGGGCTCGTCCACACAGCAGCATTAAAGCAGTGATACCAATATTGCCAGAGCCATATAGACACCCTCTGTGGCTACTCTTCCTTCCTGAACAGCCGGGCAAATTCCCACCAGACATTATCCAGGAGGGACAAGCCCTTCACTGCAAATCCTGAGCTACAAAAAGGCACTGCTCTGGGGTCCCCCTCATCAATAGCCACCCGTCTGCAGAGAGGCCGGTTCCATCGGGTGCTAAGGTTTTGCACCAGGCTTGGGCCCAGGGGGCTGAAGGTCACCCAGCAAAATAGCAACAAGCTGCCCTTCTCAAGTATCTTCCATTCGAGGAGTGATCTGCAACCAGACAAAAATCAGTAGCCGCCGCAGTGCTGCTCGCGTCAGACCGCTGTCTCACTGTCCCCATTGTACAGCTGGAGAAACTGAGGTCCAGGAATGGGCCGGGGGGACAGCTTCCCAGAGTCATCTCCCACCTTAGAAACAGGACTCGGGCATCCTCTTTGTGCGTTGGCCACAAGCCAGGCTCTCTCCTCTCCTCCCAGGTGGCATTGGTTTTACCACGACGTTCCCTGGCCATTCTATTTCCCAACCAAATACGTGAAAAATCAGCCCTGGGTTCCAGAGTTCATTGCAAGGGACGATGAAACCCAGAGACGCACCAGGCCTGGATCCATGGGTCATGCAGTGGGTTGTGTTTGGTGAGGGGGGGGGTGGCACATCTTGGCACACATGGCTGTTTCCCAGCACACTGCCATCCAGTCGACTACTGCAGACAGAAGATTTAAGAGAGGGTGGTGGGAGCAGGGAGACAAAGCTACAGGGGAGCTGGTTTCATACAGCAGGTGGCTTTGAAGCCACTTTTTAATAATACTGAGCACTGATTGAGCATTGCACCCCTTCGAGCACCTCACGGCCCTCGTCAGCCGGGGCAGATCCTCCAGTGTTATGCATGTAGGGAAACTGAGGCACGGAAAGCTGCCTCTGGCGGAAGAGCAAGCGTATGGCATGGCTGGGACTGGAATCCAGCAGCTCCTGGGTCTAAAGCTGCTGCTAATGAGCTCTGTTGTCTCTCTTCAGGCACCAATCCTGGGAGGTGCTGAGCTCCTATGGCTCTGGAGCCTAGCGAAAGGACTCACTGCAACCGTAGCGCAGCCACCTGGGAACCCCCTGTCATGAGTGCCAATTCATCCAGTCACGGCTCGCTCTGAAAGCCGGCCACGAGCTGGTCCTACCTCTCCCACTGCTGTGCATCTCTGCTCAGCGATCCAGCTGTATCCTGGGGGACAGGGATGGGAACAGCCTCTGTGCTTTGACAGCCTGCACGCGCCCCCAAAACAACGCAGCAGCAAAGCAGCCAAGGCAGGTCAATTACTCAATTAGCTAAGACCCACAAGCCCCAAGTGGCTCGAGGAGCTGGGATCTGCTGACGCTGCAACACGCCAGCCGGGCCCGCGTTCCCCGGGGATCCCTGTACCACGTGCGCTGTGGTTTCCTGCCAGCGGTGCCCTCTCCACCACATCCCAGCAGGCTGCTCCCGTCACGTCCCAGGCCAAGGCTCCGGGGAGGAAGCCGGCTCGGGGGAAGCGGCATCGTCTCGGGGAGAGACAAGATAGGCAGCAGCAGCAGGGCTGGCTGCCAAGTGCCTTGCCGGGTGGACGGCACCCGGCGGTAGCCCAGCCCAATTATCTTTGGTTGATTGCATGCTTCTCAGCTCCAGACAGCAGCTTAGGGGATTCGGAGGGGGGTGGGCTGCTATGTGCCGATCTCGCCCTCCTGGGACTTGAGCGTCCGGCTTCCTCTAACGCCACGGGGCTGATTATACAGCGCTCCTGGTGGGACTCGGGGAGAAACTCACCACGGGCGCCACGTAACAGTCGACAAAAGTCCCTTTTGCTGGCTCCTCCGCACAGGGCTGATTTCACCCCCATGCAGCGTCCACGGGAAGCAGCAGGCTTGAGCTCGTCCAGGCCAAAGAGGCTGGGTTACGGCAGGATCAAGCTCCCAGGGCAGTAGGAGAGGCCTGGGGGGATATGATGGAGGCACACGCAAGGCCCAGCTGATTGCTGGACATAGGACAGCTGCCTGAGACAAAGCTCAAGAGCAGGAAGGAGAGAAACGGGCCAGCAGGGGGCAGCGAAGAGGCAACCAAGTATTGATCAGTCCAAGACGGGGCACGGCCTCGCCCCCCTGACTCTGAATTTGCCCCAGTTCCCAACACCAGCAGGGGGGGCAGCGAAGCTGGGCCGGAGCCACCCCACTCGGATCCAGGCTCTGGGCCGGTTTCGAAGCCCCACCCCACAATTCGGGTACGTTGTCCTGTAGGGGGCGCCACATTGGCTAATTACAGACACGCTAATGGCAAAATCCGAGGTTGGGTCCAGATTCTGTGGGAGCGGAGAGGGGACGGGGGGTGGGATCCCACAGGGGCCCCGTTGTGGTGTCTGCATGGGCAGGCAGAGGCCCATCGTGGGGACAGGACCCCTGCGGTTATAACCCCCTACCCAGGCACAGGGCTCTGCAGGCCAGGCCGAGACAGGGCCCCGAGAAAAGCATTTGCTTCCCCAGCCCTGCCAGTCAATGCAGTTACCTCCCTGCACCTATTTCTTTCTCCCAGCTGGGGTGGTCAGTCCCGCCGCCGGGACCAGCAGCCCTTCCAAAATCGGCAACTGTGCCTGTGTAACCCACACACCTAGGCTATGTCTACACTGGCGGGTTGTTGCGCCAGAAGTATGCAAATGAGGCTAAGCGTGGAATATCGCCGAGCCTCATTTGCATACCTAATGAGCCACCATTTTTGCGGAAGAGGCTCTTGCGCTAGAAGGAGCTGTCTACACAGCCCCTTCTTGCACAAGAAAACCCCTCTCGCGCAATGCCGCTATGCCGATTATTTTCAGGAAGAACGGCATTGCGCAAGAGGGGTTTTCTTGCGCAAGAAGAGGCCGTGCAGACAGCTCCTTCTAGCGCAAGAGCCTCTTCCGCAAAAATGGCGGCTCATTAGGTATGCAAATGAGGCTCGGCGATATTCCACGCTTAGCATCATTTGCATACTTCTGGCGCAACAACCCATCAGTGTGGACATAGCCCTAGTGTGGTTACTGAGCAATGCAAGTGGTACCTAGACCATAGCAACAGTTAAGACCAAGAGACCTCTACAGCATGGGCTGGGACACAGCTGGCTTTTAGCTCAGAGGGTAGAGGCTCCTATACTCCAGAGGTCCCAGGTTCAAATCCGCTTGGTGGCAGTTACAACTGCAGGGAGAGGGAGTACATGAGGGGGGGGCCCCCATTGAGCAGTACAGATTTTGGTGGGGGAACACAGGAGCGGTGTACCTCCCGAGGGCTCCCACAAGTCCCCTAACCCTGCTGGGATCCCACACGCTGTGTTCCCCCCCAACTCCAACCCACCCCCGGTCTGTACCTGGCCACAGGCCTGATCCTGACCCTGACCCTGAGAGCCGTGGGCAGCTGCAGGATCCAAGCGCCTGCTGAACAAAGCACCAGCAAACTCCCGGCTCATCCTGCCTCCCTGCTCCCCCCGCCGGACCCCATCATTCCTTGCTTCAGAGACCAGGGGAATTAAGGGACAGGAGCAATTTTTCCTCCCGGCACCTTTCTTTGTCCTTTTATGCTAATGGAAGGAATGAGAATTCACCTTCCCCAGTGCAGGAGAACAAAGGCCTCTATTGAGAGGAAAGGACTGTGACCAGCGCCGCCGGCCGCACTGCCAAGAATGGTGGAGACGGATAAAGAGCGTTCCGCCGCGGAACCAGAAGAGTGGAGCATCGGGGTAGCGAGCGCTCCAGCTCCTGGCACCCAGAAAGTCCCACATTAGCATGAGAATGGCTCGGGTTTTGCAAATCTGGGGAATACTTGCCCAGCGAAGCAGCAAAAAACACTCACCGCAGGCTTCATGGGTGAAGGCCCAGCTGGGGCTGGCAGCCAAAGCCCCGCCCCTTCTACCCAAAACCACACCCCTTCCCTGAGACCATGTCCCTTCGCAACCTTTCTCCCTACCCCCCAAGCCAAGCCCTGCCCTGCCCCAGCCACCAGGAAGCCAGGCTGCCACCTGGTGTGGCCGTAGCCCCTCAGGGGTGGCTGGGCAAGGTAAAGTTTTGGAAAGGCAATGCCTTCCCTTGCCTGCATTACCCGTTGCCCATGACAGGCCTGATGCAAAGCCTGTTGAAAGTGTTGGCAAACCTCCCATCAGCTAGGATGGGCCGTGGACTGGACCCCAGCTGGCCTGAGTCTGGAAAGAAGCAAACCCACGGACGTGCGAACCTGTGCCCGGAAGCACGGCTACCCGCACATCCACATGCACACAGATGGATGTGTGCAAAAACACATGCCCTCCTGCTGGGTCCTGCGAGCCAGAACATTGCTGGACGCTGGCTGACCTGTGCCCCCACGTTCTGGGAGCGAGGGGGCGTGCGCAGGGAAACAGAGAAAGCCTCTCCAAATGGAGTCCGCCGTGCTCCGTCTCTGTGCAGCACGGAGAAGAGAATGCTCTGAAAATTCACTTGCCTTTCATGCTTAAGCATGCCCCCTACATCCCTCCCAAATTTAGCCTCCCAGGTGTTGCGTTTCACCAGCCAGAGATAACTCCACATCAAAAAAAGGTTGGTAAACGGGGTTGCATTGTAACCATCCGCCTGCTCTGGGGGCCACGTGGCTTTTCCCAAGAGCCTCTGCGTACCCCACTGAGCAAGATGGAGCAGGGACAGAAGAAGAAAGGAAAAAAAAGAAAGCCAGAGGTACCAGCAGCGCAGGATGAAAGATAGCCTTCTGTGCCACTGACAGGTGCAGTCACAGCCAGCAGGGAAGGAGGGGAAAAATGAAAGGCAGCGAGAGGTGAAAGCAAGGAGAGCAATTTCACCTTCTGCTTTCCAAACTGCCAAGGAAAACATTGATGCGCTGCCCAGCGTGAGAAAGGCGCGTGGAGGGAAGGCGCCGCTCGTTTTCTTCGCACCTCCCCAGGTGCCGCTTGTCACAGGCGCTTGGAGATGTTGGAACTGAAATTATTTAAAAAAAAAAAAAAAGCGAGAGAAAGCAAGAGAGAGACAAGAGCATGAATGAGCCCATCTGAAGTAATACAAATCCAGCCTTCCGGGAAGCCCTTGGCCTGTTAGAAGTACCTGTCATTAGTTACTTAGCACTTGGCATCGCTTTGATCCGCCTCCCGTTTACAAACGACCAGGCTCGCTCGAGGGGCGCGGGCCTGCCACGCGCAGTGCGAGTTAATTTATTCCAGCAGTGAGCTCGTTTTGGCCGGGGACTCTCCACCAATCCCGCACCGCTGTAGCAAAAAGTCCGTCTGCACTTGAAATATTAACTCCCCCTTCGTGGGTGTGGGGCAGGGAGGGAGGGAGGGGGGCAGCTTAGAACTCCCTCGTGCCAGGAAAACGCAGCCTGAAAGTCATTAACGTCTTGGCTTTTTGGAAACTAATCTTCCCGATTAGTTTGTTTCCAGGGACACATAAAAGAAAATGGCTTTCCTGGCCTCTCTCAAGTCCTTGGCTTTTACCTCTGCTCCGGCACGTGTGGGAGGAGGGAGGGGAAGTGTTTCCAGCCATGAACATGCTGCCACTGTGTTTCTTTCTATTCCATGGAAGGAGGCCATGTCACCTCCTTCCTTGATGCTTGATGCAGCAAGAGACAAGCTGGAAACCTGGGGTTTATTCCCAGCCACGCCACTGACTCACTGTGTGACCTTGGGAAATGCACTTCACCTTGGCGGCGGGGGGGAGGGGGGGGTTTTCGGGTCTCAGGGCAGATCGAGCATTATCCTCATGGGGTTCACAGTAGCTCCTCAAGGCCCCAGCTGAGATCAGGGCCCTGCTGGGGCAGGTTCTAGGCTTGCCCTGCATGATCTGTACAGCCAGGGTGCCTAGGTGTCTCTGTCATGGACTGGATGCTGAACCTCCCCCCCCCCCCCGAACAAAGAGCTGGCAGTTTAAACAGGTAATGCCTCCTTCTCCTCACTGTCCAGAGTGAAATAGTTAAAAGGCCCCAGCCGTCCGTCCTCCGCTGCCCTCACCCGCCTGTCACCAGCATCGGCCTCTGCTTCCCAAAAAGGAAATCTCCCCTGGCAGCCGTGGAAGGCAGGTGAAAGCCTAACAGGCGAAGGCAAGCCCCAGCCCCACCCCTTCTGCCTGAGGCCCCACCCCTGGAGTCAAGCCCCGCCCACCCCTAACCCAATCCTTCCTGGCCACGTGGAGGGCTGGGCCGCAGCATAGCAGCCCCAGCCCCGGCTCCAACCCTCCCCAGCGGCCGGTGGAGCCAGGTTGCTGCGTCGGGGCCCCAGCCTTCTTGGGCATCCAGGGCACGTTGGCAATTTGGGAAGTGCACTGGCTGCCAGCCCCATCAGTTAGACTAGTCGACTAACCAATAAGAATTCATGAAGTTACTCAGCTAGTCAATTAATCGATATTGAACATCCCGACTTCAGTGACACCATCAGGGAACAACTACGGGGATGGAAACCAGCGGAATCGGGCAACCCGGTGCATGGGCAACATTAATAAAATGCCTCACAGGCCACACATCAAGCCGCCATGGCCCGCGGCTTGCCCACCACCATCCTAGAGCCTTCTCCAGCTGCTGGAGGACACCCCATGCAGCACAATGCCCGGCGTCCTGCCCTCCGTTTCCCAGCAGCATCAGAGAGCATGGAGGGGGCAGTCCAGGGCTCCCCTGCTCCAAGGACTTCACGTCTCAATCAGAGCCACGCTTTCGAGCAGAGCCAAATGGCTGATCCCCAAGCCCCTCGCAAACGTGGCGAGAACACTTCCCCACTGATGCAGGGTTTTCCTCCCCCTCTGTTTCCCCTGGATCCATTTGATCTGATTATTGGGGGGGGGGGCTGACGCGCGCAGCAGCAAAGCCGTTCACACGGACAAAGCAGAGGATGGCATCAAACGGTCATCAACTTCCCTGGTTATCGCCCCCTCCCGCCCCCAACACACACGGACACATCCAACCTTTCCAAGGAGTTTGGGAACATTCCCGTTTCCCAGGGGCGGAGGGATTTTAAGAGCTGCCCCTCTGGAGCTGACCAACGGCTTGCTTCCTCCCCCAATGCCGGAGGATGGGGTGTGATCCCCGAGGATGGGGGTGTGATCCCCATCCTTCATCTTTTGTGCAGTGACTCCTGCCCTGCACTGTGGGGATGCTACCCAGGGGGGCAGCATGGCCAGAGTATTGGGTACTGGAACTAGTAGAGTTGGGTTTAGCTCCTGGCCTTACCATTCAGCTGCTGCGTTTTTGTGGGTATGTCACTTCCCCTCTCTGCGCAAGGGTCTCCCCTCCCATTCTTGTAAGCTGCCATTGCAGCCTCTATGGGCAAGTGTTGGCCTTCGGGGTGTCTACAAGGTGGTGCACAAATGAACCCCAGCTCTCAGCAGAGGTGTGGGGGGACCCACCTGGCCCTGCACCCCATCCACAGCCAGATGTGCTCTCAGCCGGCAGGGAGAGCAGGTTTATTAATCCACAGGGACACAGCACAGAACCCAGGAGCAGCACAATCCATCTTGGAGAGAAGGGGACCTAGAGCCAAAGACCCAGCCCCCCCATCTCTGCACCCTGAGACTCTCTCACAGATCCAGCGGCCCATCTCTGCCCTGGCCAGCCCCGCCACCAACCTTTGAACAGCTTCCTGGGGCAAAAAGTGTCACCTCTTACACCCCCCTCCCAGGCTCAGATCACAGAGCGTCTGAGCCCTTGTGTCCGTGCTCGGCGGGGGGAGCCTCCTGCCGTGGCACGGCTTCGTGGACTGAAGCGCCCGAGTTCAGCTGGCCGTGTCGGCCCGTGACCACAGGGATTCAGCGGAGGCCATAAGTGAAGATGTTCATAAGTCACCAGAGCATCGAGATTTTCACACTAGTGTCCATTAGTGCAAAGAGTCACCCCGCGCAGTGCACCAGTCATCCCACCCCCGCCTGCTGCAGGAAAAATTACAGCGACTCAATCCGGGGCCAGCCACACCCTGGCACAAGGCACCCCAGGGCTGAAATCCTGTCCCAAGCCTAGATCCCACTTATGCCACCAACAGGGGCCTTTGGGCAGAGAGCTTAGGGCTGGCTCCTTCGCTCAGGGCTGAATTCAGTGACCTTCACCCCCAGGGATGGCGGTAGTAAGCAGCCTGTGTAATCCACACACCTGCTGAGTGTGGTGTACTGTCCCATTTAGACCACTTACAGCAGCGTTTCTTAAACAACAGAATTCAAAATGGCCACCCTTAAAGGGGCAGGCGACTTTTTTTTTTGCTCAACAAAAAATCCTTGGTGTTTCTCATAAAAAAAAAATATTGTTTGGTGTTCCTCGGTCTTAAAAAGTTTGAGAGAGAGAATGAGGTTGCTCTACAGCCTTAGCTGAGAGCCAGCTGGCTTTTAGCTCAAGCTCTAGCGGCTCACGCACTAAGCTGCATTGGTCCCAGGTTTGGTTCTGCCTGCCGGCATTACACCTGCAGACAACCCCACGGTCTGCAAGGTGTCCGCCCAAACCACTCAGGGGATATGTATGAACAACGAGAACATCTGAAGGAACTGGGGTCTGTTTGCAAATGATTCACCACTCAGAGAAGGGGCGATGATGCATCCCAAATGTTGTTCCATTTAGAAGCCACATTCCATTGGAAGTGGCCTTTTCTTCCCACGTCTCCCCAGAGAGATGGGTCTCCGCACATGGCTGGGGCTGGAAAGGCCGAATCAAGCCGCCTCGTCTCCCTCCAGGATTTTCCCTCCCTCCCACGCAGCTCACAGATGCAGCAAGAGAACAGTAGGTTGGCGGCATCTAGCCAAACTGTGAGGAACGCCTCGCCCATCCAGAGCCTCCCTACAGGAACATTTTCTCTTGGGTAGCCCCCTCTGCACATTAGCTCCTCCAGTTCAGGTTGGGCATTCGCTGCCCAGCCAAACAGCGCATGGCTCTACCCAAACAGAACAGCAGCCACAGTCCCCCTCTAGGTTGTACATTTTGGACAGCGCCTGGCGCAACAGGGCCCCAATCCTGACTGATCCGTGCCCCAGAGGGCCAGGAGAGAGAGCACAAGAGGCAGAGAAAGACAAAGAGGCTGGGGGAGGAGCAGGCTTCCATTGAAATCAGATATTAAACTGTCTCTTCCATGACTCACTCGCTCCCTGGGGCGCCTCTCTCTGGCTGTGTTCCGACAGGCAGCCCACCCCCTCCATGCTGGTACCTATTTTTGGGGCTGCCTTTCCAATGCTCCCCTCCCCCGCGAGATCCTCAAATTACAGCCTTGGGTTCTCTCACACCTGCATGGGGCGCCTCGCATGGGGATGTATGCTCCGCCTGGTAATTAGCTACCATTGCTAACGCGGCCTGACACCATCGCAGCGCCAAGCCTAATTACCGCCGTGTTACACCATGGCAGGGTTAAATTAACCTCTTTGGGATTTTTTTTTCCCTTCCCGCCTCTGTTCTCTGAATTATGCAGAGGGGATGTTTTCCCATCCTTGAGGTAACTGGTTATTACATGACACAGGCAGAGTAGCCCTACATTTAGCACTCGGGGCTGCATACGCTGCCATGTATATTTCATCAGCAATTTGCACATCAGAGATTTTAAATTGCCGCCTCCCGGCAAGGGCTTTTCATTTGCAGTCGTCCTGGCGTGCGTGAAACTCACCAGGTTGCCAGCTAGCCCGCTCCTGCCATTGCTGGGTCGGACTCTAAGCACATGCACACCTTGCCTTGACATGGCCCTTTTCCTCTAAGAGCATGGCAGTCCTTTGCAGAGGGCTCTTTCCAGACAATCCTTAAATCACTCCTTGAACTTTCTGGCTAGTCCCTAAATTCTCGGGGTTACAGGCTCAGCCATTGAGCAAGCCGCACTGCAACGTTCCCTCTAATTTTTCCCATCTGTGTGTGGAATAAATTTTGTCATGCGCACCAAGTCATGGCCGGATGGGCACCACGAGTACAAATACATGCTACCGGCTGTGGGCGCTCTGCTAATCCATTGGGCAGCACCTGAATCTCTCCTGGGTGGCCCTCCCAGCACTCGGCTTCCTAGGAACACTGCTGGATGCTGGGAAACTGAGGCACAGAAGGGCTCAGGGACTTCCCCACAGTCACACAGAGAAGCAAAGGCAGCCCTGGAGAGAGAACCCAGGCGGCCTGGTTCTCGCTTTCCTTCTCCAACAAAAGGCCCTGGCGGCCGGGGGGGAGCCCACCTCATCTACAAGCACCTGGAGACGCACCCGGCGACAGGAGCTAGAGCCGGGCAGAGCCAGTGCAGGCAGACGCTCCCATGCCAAGCTCTAACAAGAGCCCAGGGGAAGGAATGAGGAGACCTGGGCTTTTTCCCCAGCTCTGACACAGGCTCCGCCCGGGACCTCAGGCAGCTAAGTCATTTCCCGTCCTTGGCCAGCCTCGCCCAGCTGCCCAGCACTGCGTGCCTGCCTCAGGGCGCAGAGGCTGAGCGCACTAACGGCTGCGGAGTGCTTGAGACCCTCCCCGGGAAGCTGCTAGACAAGTGCAAGGCAGAACCCTCCCAGGCTTCCTCCCCATATTCCCAGCCCCCCACCCCATCCTCACAGCCCCCTGGCACACGGAGGGTCTCCTTCGGAGGGTTTGTCAGCAACACCCAGTTGAAGAGTCAGCTCACCGACCGGCTGCCAGCCCCTCCCGCCGTGTCGCACGCTCTGCTCACCAGGCAAGCCTGGCCCACAGCACGGCCGTGGTCTGCCTCTCCTCACAACGCAGTCCCGTCTGCCTTGTGTGGGCGCCTCCCTTCTGAGGCAGCACAGAGTCCAACCCAGAATAGCTCAAAGTCCATCCACCGCGTCTTCGGCAGCCGGCACCCTCAGCTCAGAGCTCCCCAGCGTCCTTAGACGCTTCACGCCACGGTCCCCGGCGGCCGGTAGGGGATCCCGGCCCTCCCTCTCCCTTAGGTTTCAGCGCTGGGTCTCCGGAGTGAGCAAGCAAGGCCTTGCGATTCTACCCCCGCCCTCCAGACTCCTTCCCACTGCACCACCATCCCCCTCCAGCTCCACAGCGCTCCAGGCTCGGGCCCACAGGATCTCCCTGCAGTCCTCCCAACAAACTCCAGTGGGGAGTACAAAACTCACCCCGACGTCCATCTTCCTCAGGCCCGACCTTTCATCCCTCAGCTTTCTCCCCCTCCGTTCTTCAGCCGAACACTTTCCAGGCCCCACTGCCCGGAAGGCCAGGGCCTGCTCCCATGCTGTTCCCTCCACCCTAGCTGTGTCACATCATTCCCGCCCCGCGGTCTCTGTTTAGGAGAGGACGCTGAGTTCTGCTCCCTCCTGTTGCCTGATCGAAGACCGCTTAGGACTGTCCAGTTACCACCGTTAGGGTCGACAGGGTCTGTGTCCCGGGATCAGGCCCCGTATTCGATTATTTCTACGGTTGGGAACCCGGACGCGCACAGAAGCAGCCCTTGCACTATAGGAACTCTTGTATAGTTACAAGTTTGTGGTTTATTCATACACTTAGCACAATCACAAACACCCCGATTTCAAATCCCAGGAATGTTCGTCTGCATTTCCATAGCGCACACTCACGCCTGAATGACCTGAGGTGTTAGCCATCCTCTTCCTCATCCCCTGCATCTTCCTCATCATCGGCAGGGGCCCTGTTCTGGCACCTCCTGGAGACAACATCCTCTGCGCCTTGGCTGGGCTGCCACTTATCCATCCCGCTGACCTTGTCATGTCGGATGCGTATTCAGTAGGGGGTGTTTCCCTTTCTCCTTATTTGTATTTCCTCCCCTTACTAATTTGGAAGTGTCTTTTTCCACTAAGTCAGTTTATCATTGAGCTCAACAGAAATGATGAGGGGTTTAAAACGGGTCCCATATGAGGAGAGATTAAAAAGACTTGGACTTTTCAGCTTAGAAAAGAGGCAACTAAGGGGGGATAGGATCGAGATCTGTAAAATCATGACTGGTGTGGGAAAAGTGAATAAGGAAAAGTGATTTCTTAGTCTCATAATATAAGAACGAGGGGTCACCAAATGAAATGAATAGGCGGCAGCAGGTTTAAAACAAACCAAAGGAAGTTTTTCTTCACTCAGTGAACAGTCAACCTGTGGAACTCCTTGCCAGAGGATGCGGTGAAGCCTAGAACATTAACAGGGTTCAAAAAAGAGCTAGATAGAGTCACGGAGGTTAGGTCCATCAATGGCTATTAGCCAGGATGGATAGGAACGGTGTCCCTAGCTTCTGTTTCTCAGCAAGTGGGAGACAAAGGAGGGATCACGTGAGGATTCCCTGTTGTGTTCCCTCCCTCTGGGGCATCTGGTATTGGCCATTGTGGGCAGACAGGACACTGGGCTGGATGGACCTTTGATCTGACCCAGTACGGCCGTTCTTATGTTCTTATCATATGCGTCAATTCGTTACCATGGGCCGTTGGGGGTTGTCTCTCACATTTATTATTTCTGTCCTACCCGGTTATTCAATCGGGTCTCTACTGGTTATTTCAGGTTTTTCTAAGCAATGTTGTACCTGGGCGCACCTGTACCATGGAAAATCCCTCTGCCTTACCACCATCTCTGGAGGCGAAAGGTCCCAAACAGATGTGAGCTAACTGTGCTCTCCGGGGGAAAGGTCCCAGACAAAAATACTAACTTTGCCTTAGTGCAGCATACAGGACATGGCCTGTAAGTCTCTTGTGTGACAGCCAAACTGCCAATATAAACCTGCCATAGCTTCTTATAATAAAGATATAATCAAAACCATAAGGAAACAATACATTTAGATATTATTTAGCATCACCAGCAAGCAGGTTAGCCGTAGAGGCTACACTCCCCGACCTCTGCGTCAACCCCCACAGGTCTCGCTACTGCCCAAATTGGGGCTGCAACGTTCTTCCCACCAGCCCCCCTTCCACACTAGGCCTGCTCGCTATCAAGCCCCAACTAGCTCTTCCCACTGCTGGGACTCATCTTTAGCTGGGCATGGCCTCCAGCTGCAACCAGGTGCCCTCAGTGAGCTTTCCAGCTTCATGCAACTCCTTCAGAACCAACACAGGGGAGGCACAGCCCACACACAGCCCCAACTAAATTCTGCTCCGTGACAACTAGCGTTTCCCTGCAAGCTGAGCCCTTGGGCAGCTACTCAGGAGAGCTTCCAAGGCCACTCCGCTGATTAGCGGAGCGCCCACAACTCGGTTCTTTGTTTCTGCTGGTGGTGCACATTCCTCTGTGCACATAAAAAACTTATTCCGCACATGGGTGGAAAAGATTAGCGGGAACACATTGCTGACAACTGCCTTTCCACACGCTGCCTGGCCTTTTCTGAATGCACGGCGCTGCCTGCGTCCTTTAGCACAATGTCAGTTTCTTATCCCCAGGGTGAGACAGCTCCGAAGGCACGTGGGGGTTTCATTATTGGCCCAAGTTTAACCAGAGTGCAGCTGTTATCAATTAGGCAGCTTCTCCCATCAGCTCTCACGCCAAGCCTGCTTTGGAAATGTCCCTCTTTCAACCTGTTTAATGAGCCTGGGGCTGAGGAGAGGAAAAACAGCTTCTGATCAAAGTGCAGTTACGTCTTCCATCCTTCACGGGGATGGTAATTTTAGGCAGAAGAAGCAGAGTGAATGTTTCTCTCTCACACACACACACACTGGTGTGTCTACACAGCAGGGCTTAACTCAAAATACGCTACGCACACTGAGCTATGTCAATTGCAGAGCTGATTTTGAAATCGCTTATTTCGAAATGGGGAGCGTCTACACAGCACTTATTTCAAAACAGCGCACTCGTCCCCCGACTTCCCTTCCTCCTCGTCCAATGAGGGGTACAGGAGTCAGAGTCAGAAGTCCTCCAGCGTGACAGGATTTCGACATTCTTTCGAAATAACTGCCGGCTGCATAGACGTGGACTGTGTTATTTCGAAATAATGTTGCTGTGCAGCCGTCGCCTGAGAGAACAAGGAAGAGAGGAGAGGAATAGCTCAGGGCAGACATGGGGAAGGGCAAGTCAACATGCCAAAGCCCACATTGGCTGGCGAATCTTCAGGTTTAGACGGGAGGGTGGACAGCCTGGACTGAACTGGAGCAGCAGCCGCCACGCATGGCGGTTGTCACCAGCGGGTGGCAGGCTCGGTTGGCTAATGACAGCAATTATTCATGTGCTAATCACGAGTAAATGCACAACAATGCCATTGAAGAGAGAGAGCGGTGCGGCTGGGGGAGGCCAGCCAGGGCTGCTGATGGATTGCAAAGGGGGCACCGCTCTGAGGGACCCAAAGGAGAGTCTTGGAGGGGGACTTTCCCTTTGGCTCTCGGCCTGCCGCCCTGGAAATGAGAAGACCCTCTCCAGCAGGAACCCCCTCTCCATGGGGGGAGGGGACGGCTAGCAGCCCATTCTCCACTGCTAGTGGTTGGTGTTACTGGGGCCCCAAGGGGACCCATGGGACCACATACTGTGCCGGAGCCAGTGCCTGCCCCAAAGAGCTTACATTCAACAGACCCGTGGTTGTGCCGAGGTCTCCCAATGGAATGGACTCTTGAAGCTAAACGCGCCCACTTCTCCGAGTTCCCCTGCGGGTTAATGTGGCCATTGGACACATGGGAAACTCAATGTGCATGCTTTTAAAACACCCCAGATCTGATCTCTGAGGCACCCAGAATTTCCCAGTGGCAAATGCTCTCTCCTAGCGCGGCAGGACATCAGAGGAGAGATGCAAAAGCATCTGTTGGCCCCAGTGGAGAGACAATCTCAATCTGCCAAGTTCTCCCCCTCAGGGTGTCTGTCCCAGGCAGGGTTCCCCAACCTATGGGTAGGGACCCAAATATGGGTCGCCATTACATTTCAAAAGGGTCGCCAAGTGTTTCCGCCTTCCCTCCTCCCCCCATTTTTGAATTGCCTTGGGTCGTCACCAAGTTTTCCTGAATTGTCAAAATGGGTCCCCATCTGGAAAAGGTTGGGAACCGCTGGCCAGGGAATGCAGCTCAGCTCAGTTCTTGGAGCCACCTGCTTTCGGGGATGCTCATTTCTGGCGCATCGTGCAGAGGCTGGAGCTCCCCTTCCCCCCGAAGAGGATCCATTCGATTATTCTTTCTCCTCTTTGTCCGCCTGCCTCTGTTTTAATGACTTGACATTTCAAGCGTGACAAGACACGCGCACGCTTCTTAACAGGAAGCGATTCATAAATCCAAAGATTCTGGATCACAATTGCCTTTTTCGAACCCTCATAAATATGCATTTCCCCGCTTCGCTTTCTACAAATCTATTATTGTTTTTAACGACATTGGGAGACCAGGGTGTGCATTAGGAGAGCAGGACGTATCATTAACATGTAATTTATAACATATAGTGTGGAGTATAATGCAGTCTGGGTCCGATGATAGATGGCAGGGAAGCATGTGTTTAAAGGGTATCTTGTTTACATTCTTGTAGGTCTGTACGGAAAGGGTAATGCAATTGTTTAAAAATAATTACTTCTGTGTTCTCAATTACCTTTTTGTTCTCACATTTTCCTCGGCATCCTTAGCTCAGTGCTGCCCCGAACCACTTTGGAAAATACCAAGAGGAATAACCTCTTAAGTCTTGATTCTAATGTCTTTGGGGCAAAGACAGACCTTTGATTCACATTACAGGGGATTTAAAAGCCAATAAATGCTGCCCCCTAATTAGCTAAGGGTGACCTCTACGCAGGCACAAGGATTAGCGGCGGTTCCTTTCATATGCAAAAATCACAGGACAAAGCACTATGGGTAAAGCTAAGCAACGGGAATGGTGTCAGAAGCACAAGCCATGAGCTTCTGAGTTAGCTGTATCAGAAGGGGCCAGCTATGAAATCTGCTCCTTTGGCCAGATGGCACTTTGCATACCGGTCGTCATCATTCTCTGCAGTGAGACTTCAAGCGTGCCACTTACTGTCGTCCTAATCAGGTCTGGGCCATGGGCACCCTGGAGGAAGATCAGGTCTGAGCTGATGGATAAATCAGATGCAATTTGGAGGCTGTCTTCCACTCTTTCCCAGTGATGTGTCCTGTAATGGGTCGGAGCGACCGCCCACTCACCATGAGGGGGAGCCGCCCCACCCTGAGCCTTGGTGGGCAGCAGCTGGCCCTGACCAGAAGCCAAGGGGAGGGGCCAGAGATACAAAAGGCCAGCCAGGGAGGCCCCTGCGGCTGAAGGAGCCAGAAGCCTCCCCTCTCTGCGCTCGCTGGCGGAGCTGGACCCAGGAGAAGCAGAAGACGCACAGCTCCCCGACGACTTGGACGAACTATTTACCTGGCCCGAGTTGCCAAAGCGATGGAGCTCCGAGGACCGGCCCGGAACCCAGGTACAGCCCCGGGGGAGTTTGGAAGGAGCCCAGGGAAAGCCGACCGCCTGTTGGCTGAGCCAGAGCTAGGTCAGCGTTGAGGGGCGGATCCCCGCTGACCCAGCAGCAGATTGGCCTGCTGCTGCCAGAGCCCTGGGCTGGGATGCAGTGGAGTGGGCGGACCTGCGTCCCCCCTGCCACCTCATTCGTGGGTGGAAGTCTCCCCCCTTGGCTGTGCCTGGATTGCAGCCTATACCCACTGCTGCCACGCCCGGAGCAAGGGGCTGGCTCTGAACTATTTGTTTGCCTGCTACCGCCTGCCCCGATCTGAGGCCAGGCCGTTGAACTAGTATTTACCGCCTGCCCCAATCTCATGCCGGGCCGTTGAACTGGTATTTACCGCCTGCCCCGATCTGAGGCCGGGCCGTTGAACTGGTATTTACCACCTGCCCCGATCTGAGGCTGGACCGTTGAACTGGTATTTACCGACTGCCCCAATCTCATGCTGGGCCATTGAACTGGTACTTACCGCCTGCCCCGATCTGAGGCCAGGCCGTTGAACTGGTATTTACCGACTGCCCCAATCTCATGCTGGGCCATTGAACTGGTATTTACCACCTGCCCTGATCTGAGGCCAGGCCGTTGAACTGGTATTTACCGACTGCCCCAATCTCATGCTGGGCCATTGAACTGGTACTTACCGCCTGCCCCGATCTGAGGCCAGGCCGTTGAACTGGTATTTACCGACTGCCCCAATCTCATGCTGGGCCATTGAACTGGTATTTACCGCCTGCCCCGATCTGAGGCCAGGCCGTTGAACTGGTATTTACCGACTGCCCCAATCTCATGCTGGGCCATTGAACTGGTATTTACCGCCTGCCCTGATCTGAGGCCAGGCCGTTGAGCTAGTATTTACCACCTGCCCTGATCTGAGGCCGGGCTTTCAGACTGTTTATTTGCCGCCCGCCCTGGACTACGACCGGGCTCTGGACTCTTGGTTGCAGCTCATCCACCGCTAATTCCCCAACCGCCGACACAGCATGTAGTGGGTCAGAGTGGCCACCCACTGACCACACAGGGGCGTACCCTGAGCGCAACTCGCTTACAGTCCTCCTCCTTCATTCACACCAGTTCCTCCGAACAGCGGGCAGGGAAAGATGGACACAGGGTCCAAGACAGGGAGACCAATGAGACACCTGTAACTTGTGGGCTTCAATCTCCCCTCACTGGACCAAATGCAGAACTCAGGGGAAGACCTCCCCAACCACCAGCAATGCTCTCATGCGGGACCCAGTGTTCGAAGCCCAGGGGATCGGCACCTCTGCACTTTGATGCTTAATTATCTGGCATTTAATTTTGGCCTGTGTGATTTGACCAAGGCCACCAATGGGAGAGCTGGGATTAGCCCACGCGACCATGCCAAACTTCGGCTACTGGGATGCCTGCTCCTTGCGGCCAGAGATGACACAGGCCACTGAGCAGTCCACGGGCTACTGGCTGGTAAGGAGTTGGTTAAGGCCTTCAGTGGTCTCCTAAGCAGCACAACTCCCAATGGCATCTGATGTGGGGGTGTTTCCAAAATCCCAGGACCCTATGATTTGGGTGTTGCTTGGCCAGCCCTGGGCGCAGGCAAGCGGCTCTGAATAACCCATCTCGCACGTTGGAGGAGGGCCACCAGCTGCCACCTTTGTGGATTGGCAAGGCCGGCTTAGCTCCCAGGATCCCCTAAATTCTGTGCCAGGAGGCTGAAGCATGCAGGACTCTAGCAACGCCGGCTGGATTTCAACATTCAGGGAAGATGTTGTTCTTGTCTGATTTATTGTCATTCAAGTCGAGGCGAACCAGTCAAAACGTCCAGTTTCCAGGGAGCAGAGGCGAGAATACATATATTTAAAGGCAGAACAGTGTAAAATCTGCACTGTCACGCGGCCGATAGCATCAAAACACCATGCTCTGGAAAACCGAGCAGGACAAGGTGCGGGGAAGAAGGCAAGACCATGACAGAACTTCTCTTCTAGGGACTCGGAGGTGATGGTTGGCACAGAGCCCTAGCAGAGGAGGAAGAAGGCCACGGATGCTCTCCTCATGATTTATCTCAAGCCAAGAAAATTCCCCTGAGAAGTTGTTAGCTCTCTGCTTCTAGACAGCCAGGAACTATCCACCGCCAGCGGCGGTTTTCACCCTCCCGTCTCTATATTCTTCCATGTCTTGCACTACGCTGCTAAATCGTCTCGGTCTGGAACCATTCTCTGAAGAGAGGGCGGGGCACATCTACTATGTACTCTGGGACAGGACTTGGGCCAGCCAAAGGAATCCGCTGCTTCGGAAAATCCAGGTTTAACAAGGCGCCCTGGACTTGGGGAGGTCGGGGAATGGGAGGGGCGGGATGTGTGGACACCCTGCCGTGCAGAGCAGAGGGGAAAGATTCAGAGTGGGGTGTGTCCCATGCTGCTCAGACTTTTGGGGCGCCTTACAGACGGGGGGTAAGCAGAGCGTACCCAGGAATCTGCTTCTTCAAGATAAGTCCAACAAGGAAAATAACAGAACACCCCTAGTCACCACTAACAGCCCCCAGCGTAAACCCCTCCAGTGCATCATTAACCATCTACCACCTCCCCTGGGAAACCATCCCAGGCCAGTCCTCGCCTACAGAGATCCCCCAAATCTGAAGCAAATGCTTTCCAGCAGCCACACATCACACCTCAGACACACCCGCCCAGGAACCTCCTCCTGCAGCAAACCCCACTGCCAGCTCTGTCCAGGCATCTCTACAAGCGACAGAACCTCCCCACATCAGCCACCGCATTAGAGGCTCATGCAACTGCACATACGCTACTGTGATCTATGCCACCAAGTGCCAGCCATGCCCCTCCACCAGGGATATGCGCCCAACCGGACAGTCTCTGCAACAAAGGATAAATGGTAATACACACAGACCAGTAGGGGAACGTTTCCATGGGCCTGGGCGCTCAGTCCTGGATTTAAACGTTGCCATTCTTCTACAAAGGAATTTCAAAAAACAACTAGAGAGAGAGACTGCGGAACTGGCCGTCACATGCCAATTGGACACTCTCTCAGGGCCTGAACAAAGGTTGATTCCTGTGCCTCCATGCTCAGATCCAGCAATGGACACGCAAAATAACTTCCTAGCTCATGCAAAAAAAGTGAACCCTCACCAGGGTTGGGGAGGGGGGCCTAGAAATGTAGATCAGCCAGTGGGGGGGGACTGACAAGAATGAACATATTTCCCAAAGCGAAAACAGGACACAGTGTGGAGCTAACCCAAGCCCTCCCCTGCACAGGGCTAGCCCAAATCGCTTGCCTGAGTCCTGCCCCGAGTCCCTCCCCCAAACCTTGTCTCCCTTCTCCGTGCAGGGCTGGCATCACTGCTTGCTTGCTCCCTCCAAACCCTTCCCCCGCCCCGCAAAGGGCTGGCATCTCCACTCACTCTCTCTCTCACACACACACACACACACACACACACACACCCCCGAGCACATTCCCCCACACTCCACTTTTTGCCAAAAGTGGGCATTTGTCCTGTTTGCTTTCGCCAACTTGTCTGCTTCCGCAAAAATAAAATCAGGACGGCCGGGACAGCCGACAGATATGAGCAGTGACCCCAGAGCTAAATGAATCAGGGAAGTGCCTGCCGGAGGCAGGGCTTTGATCAGAGCTATCAAATGCAACAAGGCCTCACTTGTCCCAGATGAACTCAGGCCTGGGAGGCAGAAGCTGCTGGGTTCTCACTTCCTCTGCAACCCCGAGCGTATCCCTTAATCTCTCTGAGCATCCTGAATGCCACCTGCAAATGCCAGAGGGGGAAGCGGGAGAGACCAGGACTTTCCCCTAAAAAGAGGTTGATTTGTTGGCGCTTGCAGCTCTCTTTGAAGACTAAAATCGCTGGGTATTTATAATGATTCAACTATCGGAACCCGAGACCCTCCAGAGTACCGGATAGATCTCTGCCACATGGGCTAAAAGAACAATCCATTAACTGGTAGTAGTAGTAGTCTGTTATCCTCCAATGGACCCACCACTAGAGGGAAGGAGAGTCACACTCTTCCAGTGATAGGCGTAGTGTGATTTCTATATCTGGGGAGGGGGGCAGCTCCAGTCGGGTCCATAAGTCTGCGGGGGCAAATTCAGCGCCTGCGCGAGGCTTGCTGTTTTGGGGAGGCAACACCCCCTTTTCTGAATTCTGCCAGTCACGCTCATCTCCCTCTCTGGAGCTTTTCTTTAGTATTTTTTCTTGCCGGTTCCTCAGTCCCTCCCTCCCCTGCTTTCCCTGCGCCTTTTGGACAGGAATAAGATGCTCACTCGCTGGAGAAGCCTGCCCTCACCTCTCCACAGGACGCGGCCGGCATGCTGAGGAGAGCCGCGGCACGGAGGTTCCGCCGGCCCGCAGTGAGCACAGACACACACCGATTGCCAATTAGACCCTGCCTGGTAATGCGAAGGCTCTCCGGCCGAGTTCCAGCAGCTCCCGTTCCTGTCACGTCAAGCACGGGCGCCTTCTGGATTTTAATTAACCGGGCTCCGGCTCAATCCTGCTTCCTGGAAGGAGCCAAAAGGGGGCTCCTCAGAAGGCCTGAAAAGGACGGTTGCATCTAGGACCAAAGCTTTTCCTTTTCAATCCAGCGTCTGAGGGGATGTCTAGACTACATCCATCTGTCGCCAGAGGGATGTAAATTAGACATACCGAAATTGCTAATGAAGCGGGGATTTAAATATCCCGTGTTTCATTAGAACAAAAATGGCCGCCGCTTTTTGCCAACACGGCACTTTGCTGGCAAAAAGCGGCAGTCTAGACGGGGATCGGTCGACAAGGAAAGCCTTTTCCGACTGATCCTGTAAACCTTGTTGCACGAGGCATAAGGGATCGGTCGGAAAAGGCTTTCTTTGTCGACCGATCGCCGTCTAGACTGCTGCTTTTTGCCAGCAAATTGCCGCATCAGCAAAAAACAGTGGCCATTTTTATTCTAATGAAGTGCGGGATATTTAAATCCCCGCTTCGTTAGCAATTTCGGTATGTCTAATTTACATCCCTCTGGCGACAGAGGGATGCAGTCTAGACATACCCTGAATGGACAGTTCCGAGGGGGTGCAAGCCAGCTTTACGCGAATGGATATGTGAGCCAAAGCCGATATTCTTTCACCGATGTTTGCCCCGATGCTATGCCCCCAGACCCTTGGATTTGATCCAGTCTGTGTTAAAGGAAGGGGCCAGCCGATGTGCTGACTGCGTGAGGTCTGCAGCGGTCTGCCCCCGAGAACAGGCCTTGTGTAAACCGCAGGCTGGGCGTGTGAGGGGCGCCTTTCCTTCACTTGTTCTGGAACCCAAGCCAAAGAGGGGATGTCTACACTGTGCCGCCAGCCCGGATCCGCGAGTCTCAGAGCCCAGCACATGGGGGCCGTGTTCTGTGCCAAAAACATGGCATGGACACTGGCGTGCAGGCTGGGGCAAGTGCCAGCCCAAAGCACTTCTCCACTGCCTTAGTCAGGTCAAGCAGAGCCAGGCTTTGAGACGGACTGCCGCGGGTGTGGGGTTGGGGGGGTTAAAATGAAGTGTAGATGCACCCTGAGACTCGGCTGGGCCCATGTCCTAAGCCCCTGCAGGTCTCAGGCCCAAGCCCTGGCTCAGGGTTGGGGTGTGAGGTCTAGGAGGGAGCTAGAGTGGTGGAGGACTGGGGCATGAGGCACTTACCTAGGGCATCTCCCATTTGGGGGCAGGAACAGGTGGCTCCATGCTGCTCCATGCTCACCTGCAGCTCCCATTGGCTGCAACTGTTAGCCAGTCGGAACTGGGGGAATGGAACTTCCTGGTGTTCGCGGTGATGCAGCTGTACCTGGAGGGGGAGGATCGGCAGCGCAGAGCTGCCTCCCCCTGCTCCTACCAAGAAGGGTTGGCCCAAGACACAGGGGCTTTACAGGGTGCAGCCTGAGACCCTGGGCTAAGGGGGGCTGCCTCTCCCCTGGCTGCGGCAGCCCTGACCCCCCTGTGTGAGGGGCTTATTAGGCAACAGGCAGCTTAGAGGGAACCTTGTGGGTCCCAGCACTTTCACAGAGGAAGTACAAGAGCTGGGGCTACTGGCTCTCCACTCCAGCAGTGCCCAGGGACTGTCCAAGCCCTACGTCCCAGGGTCAGAGGTGCGCCAGGCAGGGATTCTAGGCTGGCTCACAGCCCACAGGCTGCCTACTGCAAATGAGAGCCCTTTGGCAGTGTGCTCTGAGGTACCCTGAGGGCTGGTCCAGCCCAGGAGATGCAAGGGAGGCGCGAAGATGCCTTTGCTCCCCGTCCCATGCAATGCCCCCTCGTGGCTCAGCGCAGAATGGGCTGTGCAGACTCCGCCGAGAACGCCAGCTCTGTAACTGTGTTTAGCGACTAGTTCCGGGCATTCGGTCCTGCACCGAACACCTAACAGTGGGGTTATTTTTATAGCACTTGGGAGGATTAACCATGAAGGGGAAATTCTCTGAACTTCTGGCTTCTGAAAGCATTCAGGAAAAAAGGGCTCCCCGGGGCAGACTCTGCGCCCAGTTACACCAGTTGTGAATCAGGAGTAACTCCCCTGTCGTGAACAGAGGGACTGATGGTGTAAATGGGAGCCAGGCTCTGAGCAAACAGAAGGGCTGGCATGCATCTGCAAGGAACGACCCGACATCTTGCATGCTGCGCATCTGAAAAATTGACCAGGCCTGATCCGGATGCTGTTTGGTGAGTGACTACCCAGAGCAGCCGCGCCGGATTCGGTGGAGTAATTGTGGATTCAGACGAATGCCCCCGAGAGCAGAATTCGGTCATTGTTTTCAATTTGCTGGCTTTCAAATTGTTCCTAAATAACACCGTTTATCTCTGGCTGATTGAGTCTAGGAATTTTGCAATTACAGAAGCTCAGCCTCCCATTTTATTTGCATGTTTAAGGACGATGAATTTTTGTTAATGATGTTTCAGTCGGTGGTGGAGATGCACGCCTGAAATCTCACTCCTCCCGCAAGGGGCAGGATGGAGTCTCTGCCACCTGGGATCACTTTTAGGGTCTGTTTATTCTTCTTGTGACTGTTGCTATTTGTTTGCATTGTGGGAGCTCCCAGGGACCCCAGCCAAACACTGCACAAATAAGGTATGTCTACACTACAGCGTTATTTCAAAATATCTTATTTCGAAATAGCGATTTCGAAATAATGCATCTACACACAAAATGCATTTTGAAATAGCATTTTGCTATTTCGAAATAGCACGTCCACACTGAATGGACACTGAATCGCATTTAAGTCCGACCAGAACCAGGTCCGGCAGGGCATCAGGTCAGGAGTTACTTTGTATGGCTGCTGCCTGAGGCTATCTAAGGTCTGTGCTTAAAGGGACTCCCCAGGACAGCCAGTTCTCAGGTTTCCCTGCTTGCTTGCCTATCTCAATGAGGGACAGCAAAGCATTTTGTCTCTGCGTGCTCTGGTTGCCCTCACTCGGGACACCACAGCACTCTGCAACATAGAGCCAGAGCTGCCCCTGGGCACTCTGGTGCTTCTCGTGGATGCGTTGCTGCGAGCCTGGCTGCACTTTCTGCAGGCTGCCATCCAGGAGGTCCATCGAGGGGCTGTCAGTATCCAGGAGGCCCTGCGGGAGAGCTTCCACCCTGAGGAGCACTAAGAGCCTCCCTGGTCTGCCCCACTGGGGGCGTGTGCCTCATTCCTCCATCACGTCCTTCCACTTACCCCTCCCTAACCTCCCTTCCTGATGTCAAATAAAATACACGTATTTTCATGAACACAAATTCTCTTTATTTAACAAAACTGGGGGGGGGGGGGAGAGGAATGAAACTCTGGTGAGACTGGGGAAAGGAGGCGGGAGAGGGGAAGAGAGAGGGTGGCAGTGGGGAGGGGGAAACCTGGGAGGAGGGAGCTGGAAGGGGGAAGCAAGGGGAAGAAGAGGGAGGGGAAGCTCAGGGCTCAAGGTCGGGGGTCTCGCCGGACCAACTTGATTTTCATGCAAACCTGCTCCTGGGTTCGCATGTGGCCTTTGGTGGCCAGGCTGGCAGTTATCCTGCCATAGACAGCCACGTTCCTCCATCTAGTGCGGAGATCATGGATGTTGGGGGCATCCCCCCCAAACCTGAATAAGGTCCATAATCTCCACCTTGGACCAGGAAGGCGCCCGCCTTCTCCGGGCCCTGGCAGGTTCCTGGGAGCTGGCAGACTGCTCCTGGGGAGCGGTGGAGGGCTGGCTGCCAGTGGCTTGCTGGCTCATGTTTTGGAGCCGCTGGGTCAGGGGCAGTGACTGCTGGCTCTGGGCTAGCAGACTTGGAGCTGGCACAGGCACTGTGGCTAGAGTCTACCCCTTTAAAGGCTCCGGGGATGGGGGAAGGAGAGGAGTGTTCTTGGTTGAGGCTGGAGTGGCCACCAGCACACCCTGGGAAGGCTGGAGGCCCCCTATTTCGATATGAGTGTCTACACAGCACTTATTTCGAAATAGCTATTTCGAATTTGGCGTTATTCCTCGTGGAATGAGGTTTACCAAATTCAAAATAAGCGCGCCGCTATTTCAAATTAATTTTGAAATAGTGGTTTGGCTGTGTAGATGCTAGGAAAGTTATTTCAGAATAACGGTTGTTATTTCTAAATAACTTTGCTGCGTAGACATACCCACACAGAAGACGACACAGTCTCTGTCCCATGCAGTCCAAGAGCAGGGAACCTCCGGCCTGCAGGCCAGGTCTGGCCTCCTGCTTTGTTTGATCAGGCCATAGCAAGGGTCCGTGCCGCAGGCCAGAAGCTCCAAGCCTCGGCATGCCTGCTTGGGGCTGGAGTGTGAGTGCCCCAAGCCTGCTCCCATTACAGACAGGATCAGATTAAAAAGGGGGCTGCACCCAAGGGGCTCAGGCTAAGGGAGCCCACATAAAGATCTCCACACTGCCAAAAGTGCAGGTATTTTTGCAGGGCCCCGTTAGCCTGGGGCCGTGGACTTAAGCCACTAGAGTCCCTATGTGTTATTCAGCCCTGCATGGCAGAGGAGGAAAGTGCCAGGAGAAGCTTGCCTGCAAGCTCTGCCCTTGCCTGCAGGCTCCGCCCCCACAGCGCCATTGGCGGGAATTGCAGCCAATGGGAACTGCGAGGGTGGGGCCGGCAGAGGTTGCACTGAGTCACCTGCTTCCCCCCCCACACACACCAAAGGGGAGCTGCCCCAAGTGCCTCACACCCCAACCGCCTCTCACAGCCCTGAGCCCCCCTCCTGCATCCAAACTCTCACCCAGACTCTGCACCCCACCCCAACTTTCTGCCCTGAGCCCTCTCCCATACTCCCGACTCCTTGGCCCCAGCCTGTAGCCCCCTCCTGCACCTCAACCCCCTAATCCCCGACTCCACCCCAGAGCCCACACTCCCCAATCAGAGCCCTTCCGCTTCCACCCTCCTGCCTCAACCTGCAGTTCCCTCCTGCTATTTGAACCCCTCAGTTTTGGCCCCACCCCAGAGAGCAGGGGGGCCCACAAAAATCTCAAAGCCCTGGGTCCCCAGAAGACTTAATCCACCCCTGGCTACAGGTGAGTTGAGCAAGGTTTCTTTTTTTTCTGTTTGGCTTCTGTGTGTCCCCGACTGATTTTAATGTGGGTCAATGGCCCCTCACAAAAAAAGATTCCCCATCCCTGATGTAGTCCAAAAGCAGCCTAACAAGGGGGCACTGTGACCCAGTGGCCCAAACAGTGAACTGGGAGTCAGGACGCACCCCAGTCTAGTCAGATTCCTATCTGCATCTACCGGGCCCGTCTCACCAGAAAATGCTTTGGGGGCAGGGTTTGTCCAGACAGCACTTAGCACAATGGGCCCCAATCTTGGTGTGAGTGCATGATGGGGTGGACCATGCCCCAAAGCCCCCTGTTGGAAGCATGCTGCCTTGCCACACCCTGCCCAGTAAACCATAGAGAAGTCCTCCAGGAAAGACAGAGTGGCGCAAAGAATGTGCCCAATCAGGGCTCAGCAAGCCAGTTAAAAGGAAGCTGTTGGGCCAGAGTGAGGCAGTTTCCCCTTGGAGCCGAAGAGGCTCAGACCAGCTTGGAGAGCTGGATGGCAGGAAGGCTGCCAGAGCAGGGAGTGTAGGCGCAGGCACTCGGCCGATAAAGGGGGGGGCACTCATGTGATATGAGTGACACCCCGTCACAGAGAGTCTGGGTGCGGCTGTAACGACAAGCAGCTCGTTCCCTGAGGACCAACAGTGGGACCCAACCAGGGTGTCAGAGGGGCCTCGCCCTCATGCACAGATGTGAATTCCGCCTGCACTCGGCCCAGCGGTCAGTGGCTCCGCGGGGCACAAAGAAGTGGAGAATCAGGCCCTAAACTCATCACCAGCCTTACGGGGCCAAGGAGCTGGGCTGGTTCCACACAGGCTCGATCCAGCTATAGCAGCAGCTACGTGGAACAACAGACCACGTCCCCGGGGGCATCCCTCAGCATGGCCACGGAGCCGTTCCAGACACCTTCCCAGGAACCTCCAGCGCAACTCTCACTCCAGAACGCCCGCCGGCCTGGGATCTGGTGGGCGTCTTACGGCAGGCTGGGAGCCAGATGGCTCCTTGGTTGGAATTACCCAGGCCGAGCTCCCTCATTGCTGCTTCTGGCCCAGGTCTCCTGAGATCGGCAGGGACCAGCGTTAATCAGCCGAAGCGCACAGCTCCTGACAGCGGCAGCACTGCCATAAATCACACGCCCGTCCAGGTCTGCAGGCAAGAAGGGGCAGAGTGAAGGTGGGGGAAAAGCCGACATCCCATGCAGCCCCCTGGAGAAAGGGGGACGTTCCACCCGCTGCAGGGTTGGCGGCTCTCTGTCCTCAGACCGCTGATGGAAAAAGCCCAGGCGCCGAGGTAACAGAGAGATGGCAGCTGACTGATGTAGCGGGTGCTCACAGGGTCTGCTGGGCTGCTCCGTTGCCGGGAGGCACTGCGCCCACCAGGGCTGGCCTCGCCCTTTGAAGCTGCAAAGACTGGTGGTAGGCATGGGCCCATGCTCTCAGAGGAGAGAGGGACCATCAGCTTAGCCCAGGGGTGGACGAGCTACGGTCAGATTTGGCCCGCCAAGCCCTTTGACCCGGCCCGCAGCCCGCCCTGATGCTCCCCCGCCCCCAGGCCAATCGAGACCCGGAGGAGTGTCAGGGCGGGCCGGGAGGGAGCTGCCAGCCGCTTTGAACAGCCGATTGGCCTGGCCGGGGGGGAAGCATGCAGTCTCCTCCCCCCAACCATGGGTGCATTGGGACCGCCCCTTCCGCACAAGCCCCCGCCCCTTCCATCTGAGGCGCCTCCCCTTCCAGGGTGGAACCAGCCTGGGACTAGGGACCAAATTTCATGAAGTGGCCCCCATGCAAAATTGATTGCCCACCCCCAGCTCAGCCCGTGAGCTGCTGAGCCAGTAGGGGACTAGAAAGTCTGCCCTGCTGATGCCCTCGTGCCCGCTCTGCCTCCTGGACAACCCCGGGCCTCTGAACGACGCACAGAGGCAGCTTGGAACTCGCAGCTGGAAAGACCCGGGATGAGCCGGAGTCGAGTCTCCACGGGGATTTTTTTTCCAAACTTTCCTTTCCCCGCATCAGCTGCTGGCAGAGACCAGGCCGCTGCCGCCCACCAGGCCTGGCGTTCCATTAGCCGGGGCTCTTCTCCGCTCGGCCCCTTTTTTCTGCTCTAATTACCTCCCACTCCACTTAAGCAGCCCATGCACTGCCTCCGCAAACTCCGCTGCAGGCCTCATTGATCAGCTTGTCAAAACTTTGCCCGCCGCATGCACGGGAGTGATTGCTTTTTTCTTCTTTTTTTGGCATCAAGGGTTGCGGGAGGGAGTTGCGGGGTGGGGGGGGGAAGGAGCCAGGAACGCTGGGCTGCGGCACTGCAGGGAAATGGAAAACAGAGCCGGAGAGAGGGGTAATTACTCCCTCTAAACAATGCCAGGGATCCCAGAGCTGGATGGATGATTCGTCAGGGCCAGGCTGGGTGGAGGAGCTAATGGACAGAATTGTCTCCCTGCTTTCACTTAAGGCTCAGCCCTGGGCGAGGTAAAGCAATGGGAAGACACCTTGGGCAAAGCCAGAAGCATCTGGCGAGGTCCCATCCACCGCCACGCAGGGCAGCCAGGTTCCAGAGCTCCCGACGAACGCGCCACAGGTGAGCTGAGAAGCCCTCCCATGAGCACAGTCACAGAGGGACAGGTCCAGCAACAGCCCAAGCTTAAAGAGTCACTCCCACCCCACCCCCGCCCAACCTTGCAGCTCTATGGACACATGAGCTCAGAGTGCCATGGAAAACAGCAGTTAGGGGTCATCAGGGCTGAGGGGGGGTGGTACTTGAGGGGTAGAGGAGTCTGGGATAGCTGTGTCTTCCATGGGGTAGGGGTCGAGGGGTTGAATTTGGCCCAGTTGCGTGGCATGCAGGATTTCTTCACTCAGCGCACAGTCAACCTGTGGAACTCCTTGCCAGAGGATACGGTGAAGGCTAGAACTTTAACAGGGTTCAAAAAAGAGATAGATAGATTCATGGAGGTTAGGTCCATCAATGGCTGTTAGCCAAGAAGGGTAGGAATGGTACCCCTAGCCTCTGTTTCTCTGGAAGTGGATGACAGGGGAGGGATCACATGAGGATTAACCTGTTGTAATCCCTCCCTCTGGGGCATCTGGCATTGGCCACTGTTGGCAGACAGGACACTGGGCTGGATGGACCTTTGGTCTGACCCCATCTGGCCGTTCTTATGATTCCTCACCCCAAAAGGCGCAGGTCCACCGAGTCAGTGGAGTCTCAATATAGCTTTGTGGCAGGATCCTTCGGACGACATATCACAAACTTCATTACACAGGGGAGGAGAAGGTTAAGCTAAAGAGACACAGCTTGGTAGAGTGGGTACAGCAAATCTCCCCCGACAGGTGGATTCACAGACCAAGCAGAAAGGCCTGGTTCCCACCACGAGGAGTGTCCCTCTATTCTGGGAAGCATCAAAGTAAGAAAGAACAAAAGTCAAGTCTCCAGCATGCACATCTCTTCTGCAATAGGCTGCAGCCGCTTCACCCCTCAAATGGCAGCTGCAGCTCCATAGGCGGGCTGCTTTGCAAAGTCACCATGCAGCCTCGCGCCCCTCACCGTCTGGGCCAGCTTCTGCAGAGAGCCTATAGTGAAGGGCCTGGAGAAGGAATCGCTGATGGGGAAAGGAGGGCAGAGGACTGAACAAGGCCAGCTGGAACCCTGCATAACCCTGAGCCTAGGCTGCCATAGATTGAAGCTAGCTCAGGTCCGTCTACATGACTACAGTGTAGATGCAACATTAGTCTTTTTGTGCTTCACTTTCCCTGCCTGGAACACAGGGTTAATCATCTTTCCTTTCCTCCTTATTTTTCCAGGTAGTCGGGATGTGAAAGGTTAACCCTTAACATAGGTGAAGCTAACCAGTTCTGGTTCACCAGTGGGGGCTGGAGCAGCTCATGGCCCATCGTGGACAAAGGGGCTCCAGCCCAGCCAGGCTGGAGAGGGTTCCCTTCCTCCCCCCTTTAATCAGTTAACCAGTTAACCATTACGTTTAACAGGTTACCCAATTAAACGGGATTTTACATCCCTACTCTGCAGAACCAGAACGGGCTTTTTCCCTGGGCACGTGCTACACCTAGATAAGAAGCAACAGGCTTAAATTGCAGTGAGGGAGGTTTAGGTTGGACATCAGGAAAAACTTCCTACCTGTCAGGGTGGTGAAACACTGGAATAAATTGCCTAGGGGGATTGTGGACTCTCCATCCCTGGAGATATTGAAGAGCAGGTTAGACAGACACCTGTCAGGGATGCTCTAGACGGTGCTTGGTCCTGCTGTGAGGGCAGGGGACTGGATTCGATGCCCTCTCGAGGTCCCTTCCAGTTCTAGTGTTCTGTGATTCTATGATCGGTGGCTCTGATCGCAGCCGGGGCCTTTGGCTGCTACAATAATGTAAATAACAGCAGATCACGATATTTTTTTCAGAAGTCTCTTTCAAAGAGCACTTGACCGTCCGCCTTCTGGAGAGAAACGTCCCCTGTCCCAGGGATTTCCAGAGCTCTTGGCCGGGCAAAGCCAGAGTAGCGTTGAACGTTCCCCCTGCCGTGCAATCCAGACCTCCGAACTGAAACCCACCGACAAGGTTCCCCTCGGCTCTCCGCAGCAGGACGACGGGCACAGACCCGGCTGCCTTGTCTTTCCCCTTAAAGCAGAGGTGAACATTTAAAAATCAGAGCTGAGGACCGGGCGAAGTAATTAAGGCCAGGACACCATTCTGGGTAATTAAACAGTTTTAAATTGTATCAGTTGATCACCAGGTCGCCGGAGCCCAGCGCTGAGCGAAGGACTCGCTTTCTTGACGGTCCGCCAATAAGCTCGCTGGGGTGGCAGGCAGCGGGCGAGTGGTGCAGGGGGAGTCTTGTGCTGAAATGTGGGGGGAGGAGGGAAGACACCCTCCGCCCCCCCCATTGCTAATTTCCTGTGGATCAGGGGGTCTCAAACTCATGGCCCAAGGGCCATCTGCAGCCAAGCAGTTCCGCAATCCAGCCTGCACGAGTCCCTGCTGCCCTGGAGGGCGTCTGTACCCTTCCCCCAAGCCCAGCCCTTGCTCCACCCCCACCCATCCTCTTCCTACCCCTGCCCCGCCCTCTCCCTCCCCATTGCACCCTTTTTCCCAAGCCCCCTCCCCCAAGGGATGCAGCCTCAGAGGACACAGGGGGGCCCTCCATCATTCTCCACCCCACAGCCATTTCCCAGGCCAGCCTGATTGTTCCGTTTCATTGCGGCGGCTCTTTATTTCCCTACCCCAGAGGCTGTGTTGTCCAATAGCTAGAGCGGCAGGCTGGGAGTCAGGACACCAAGGTGCTCGTCCCAGCTCTGCTACAGATTCCCTCAATGGCCTTCAGGAAGTCACTTAGGCTCAGACCCTCACGGTTTCAATGGGAGTGAGGAACCGCCATATCTCCGAGGAGCTGGGATTGAGGATCTTGACTTACTGTGGCAGTGAGTTCCACCGGCTAACCACGCCTTGTGTGAAGTTGGTTTTGAAGACTGCCGCTCCGTGCCTCAGTTTCCCCAGGTCAGAGCAGGAGGATGACACCTGCCCAAGCAAAATGTGTTGAGATCTGACTGGGATATAAACTCCCGCTAGTATGGTGATCAACCTCCTGTGCATATGTCCTCCCTAGAGACTGCTGCTCGTACCAGGGATATTTGCAAACCGCACAGCACCAGCCTGTGAAGGAAGCGTCGCCACATGAACCCACCCGGCATCGCTGCTGTTTAGAGTGTGGCACTAAGTCCTAGGCAGCGATCTCTACACAGAGCGGTGCAGAAAATCAACTCGGGAAAGCGCCCACACTTTGCAGTTGGAGGTTCATCCCCAGGCAAACCTGCGTGGCAGCTTTTCATTGACCCCTAACCAACACGGGGGAGACGTTTCTCCATGCAGGGGAACAACAGGCTGCCCTTTGCACTCCTCCTGGCGTCTCCAGGTTTCCCTTTCCTGCAGTAGCAGCGGCTGTCAGCTCTCTGGCCTTTCAGACAGAAGCCCTGAGATAATAAGTGGGGCGTCTGGAAGCCAAGATGAGTCGCTGAGGTTTTCAGTTCTCCCACTCCATGCAGCTTTGCTATCTCCTAAAAAAACACCCAGCCGTGTCCCAGGGGTTGCCAGCAAGGAGTCACTGCTCTGGTCTACAAACGACCCCAGCCATTCATTCCCTCACTGCTGGGAACCAGGCGTCTCCGATGGCCTTTGCTGCATGGGGGCAGCCAAAGGGGCATGATTCACAAAATGGCCCGTGATCCATTGGTGAGCTGTGATGAATGATGATCCTACACCGTGGAGCAAAAGACTTTGCCACCCACAGTGCTGGGCTGTGTTAGAGAAGAAACAGGTGACCCAGGGCAGAGGGGGTAAACGGGACTGCTTGATTGCCCACACACGTTTATCTCCAACATTCAACCCAATGTCCGAGGGGCAGCAAATTGGCCCCAATCACACCCTTTTATCTGGTTTAGTATGTTCATTCACAGCTCTATCACTCCTTTTCCTAAACCCTTATTTAGTGATGTTAACGCCCATACAATGAATAGTAATAAGCAAAAGCGGCGAGGAGTCCTGTGGCACCTTATAGACTAACAGAAGTGCTGGAGCATAAGCTTTCGTGGGCAAAGACCCACTTCGTCAGATGCATGTGGACAGCATGGCATGCATCTGACAAAGTGGGTCTTTGCCCACAAAAGCTTATGCTCCAGCACTTCTGTTAGTCTATATGGTGCCACAGGACTCCTTGCCGCTTTTGCAGATTCAGACTAACACAGCTACCCCTCTGATATTAATAAGCAGGTGATGAATATTATTATACCTGCCCCTAATTATGAGTTACAGAATTTCTAATTAAATCAACACTTTTCGGTGCTACAAACTTCCCAAATCAGCAGGTTACAGACATGACAAGAAAAGTAACCCTGAAATATTTATACAGCGCCGGAGAGGTAGGTAAAAGACACAACAAAAAGAGCAGCTACAGGCTTATCTATTTCTCTAGGCTGCAAAAACAAAAGGAAAGAGCATGTTCAAGGGTAATGCCTGCTGTGGCTGAATTCCTTACCCCTATCCCAGACCCCTATTCATTTTACATATCCCAACAGACTGCAGCTGGAAAGGTACCCACAACCCCCTCGCTCCAAAATCCACAGGCCCCAGCAGCTGAGTTCAAGGAGAGTCTCTATTAACACTTTGCAGGACGGGGGTTATGACACACAGCAGAGTAGTTCCGATTCCAGCTAGCAGAGGGCAGTGGTGTGCCTCCTAACCTACTGCTTAGCATGTGGGATATTGTTAGAGGAGAAGACACTAGAACAAAAGGGACAGGCAGTGACATGGAATGAGTCACAAAACCAATTTCACTTCCAATGTGTGGTTAGACTGCGGAACTCATTGCCACAGGAAGTCCAGATTTAGCAAGAGTCAAGAAAAGATTGGACGTGTCCGTGGACAGCGTGACAGCAGGCAATGCAAAGCAGCTCTTTGAAAAGGAGGCTAAACCTTCTGCTTCGGGCTTTCAGCTGATCACTTTCAGAGACAAGATGAGACCTCGGTGGGGGGGTAGAGGGGAGATTACCCTACCTCTAGCTACTGTGGGCTCTTTACACCATCCTCTGAGGCATCCGGAACTGGTGCTGTCAGAGACAGGATGCTGGGCTGGAGGGCCCTTAGATCAGCCCCTATATTCCTCCCACGCTAGTGCCAGTCTGCTAAGCATCCCTGGTTCCTTGGGAACTCGGGCTGCTAGCTCTCGAGGTCCCTGGCTCCATCCCTTGTACAGCCATCCCATGTGCACAAGAGAGTACCTCGCACAGTGGGGTCCTGCCAGGTCTATGACTTAGGCTCCTAGGGGCTACGAATAACAATCTCGCACGGGGGAATCTCCAAGCTGCCAGCCAGCCCCTCGGGGAGTTTGGTGCTATTATACAGGGATAATTCAAGTCATCAGTTACTTACTGTCACTGCACAATCCCGTGGAGGAGAGGCAGGTGGACCGGCTGTGGCTTAGGAAGCTGCCAGCTGGCTCTGTTTCCCAGATTTGCCCGTGTGTGGCTTGGACATTGCGCATGAAAGGAAGATGAATAAAACTGTGGGCAGAGCCAGCCGGTGCCCAGGATGGGACCCAGCCAGAGCTGGAAGGGAGAGAGTTTCCTTCTCTCCCACAATGACAAGGGGGATTCTTAAAACCTGGGTTTGCTCCACAAGGCCCAGCTGAAGGCACCCACATGGCTAGCCACTTTGCTGGCTTATTTCATGATGCTGGGCTCATTTCGATGCTGCTTATTGCCCAGGTCTGGCCCTTGAAAATCCCTCCTGTGGCCGGGAGGGGGAGGGAGGAAGGGGGCATTTCCTTAGGAGGTCAGTGGTCAGTGTTACTCAATAGCAGGCACCCTGCAGCACCCTTGGAACAAAGGAAGGATAAGGGGGGCCCAGAATGTAGCAAGGTTGGGGGGCTCCTCCAGTGGCACAGTGGATAAGGTACCCGCCTCCGGAGTTTCAATGGAGCAGCACAGAAATCCAGACCTCGCCTTTCCACAAGGCTTCGCGGGGCCCTGCGGCTTGTCTCCAGCTCCAGTGCCAGGTGAAGAAAGGCACAGGGGGTTGGTGCGATCGCAGAAGGGACAGAGAGGATGACCCCAGCCTCCCCAAGGCAGGTCAAGGTGCATGCCGGAGCTGGGGGGGGAAGCCAGGGCTGGAAATACAAGGCTGGTGGGGGCTATGGACCGGGGGGAGGGGCTAGACACAGCTGTCCGGGGGCACCAAGCGGCAGATCTTAGCCAAGAACTGGGAGGTGCCTCTGAAGAGCAGCTCCATTGTGTGAATCCAAAGCAGAGGTAGGTGGAGGGTCAGGGCTGCTAATGCTGCTGCCCTGGAACCTGGCTGATAACAAGGGGGAGTTTCAAGGGGCCTTTCAGGGAGACAGAACGAGGCAATTATGGATGCTGAGAAAGCCATCACCAGCCACCACCTGGTCCCAGACCCAAAGGGAGGGCATAGCCATCCTGGAGCCTACTTATTCCCCTAAGATGGGGGTGGCCAACCTGTTACAGGCAAAGAGCCAAAATAGTTGTGAATATAGCGCAAAGAGATGGGGGGGCGGGGAAGTTGTCGAGAAAAAAAAGGGGGGGACTGCCCCTTTAAAAGGAGGCCCCAGCCTCATTTGGCCTGCCCCTTTTAAGAAATGCGTTTAGAGGTTTTTTGGCCACCTCAGGCTCCCCTGCCCCGGTGAGCACAGGGAGCCGGGAGGCAGGGCCATTTTGAGGGGTGCAGGAGTGGCTTCACGAGCCATGGAGGCGGCTTCGCGAGCCGCACGCGGCTTGCGAGCTGCGGGTTGGCCACGGCTGCCCTAAGAACTAGGGGACACCCAGTGAAATGAATAGGCAACAGGTTTAAAACAAACCAAAGGCCGTTTTTCTTCACATGGTGCCACAGTCAACCTGTGGAACTCCTTGCCAGAGGATGTTGTGAAGACCAGGACTTTAACAGGGTTCAGTAAAGAGCTAGATAAATTCATGGAAGAGAGGTCCATCAACAGCTGTTAGCCAGGATGGGCAGGGATGGTGGCCCTAACCTTTGTCAGAAGCTGGGAATGGGCGACAGGGGAGGGATCACTTAATGATGCCCTGTTCTGTTCATTCCCTCTGGGGCACCTGGTATTGGCCATAGCGCCTCAGTGCACTGTTCATGAACTGGTCCTTACCCCGCAGCCCCAAGGCCGGGGAACCCCCATTTTGCAGATGGGGAAGGGACACCCAGAGACCAGGATCCCTGAGGGGCCTGGGCTCCCAACACCATTAAAATCAGTGGGAGTTAGGCATGGGCTGGGGCTGAGGGAGGCAAGCCCCAGCTCTGCCCCTTTTGTCCAGGCCCTGCCCCCATGGGAGCCAAGCCGCCTCCCCAGCATCACGGGGAAAGAGGAGGGCGGGCAACACTCCACCCCCAGCAGGCGTTCTGGGGGCAGAGTCTGGGCGGGGCCAGGCTGGTGGTGTTTCTTTACCAATTCAGAGCCAAGGAAAGGTGCCGCAGTGTCATCCTCGGGGTACCCTCTGACTGGTCACTTGGGGGGCCTACCCTAGAGCTGGGGGGGGGGAAGAGACACATGCCAGCTCTGCCCCCTGCTTTGTCTGGGGCTGTGGTGCGCCTGCATTCCCCTGGGACCGGGAGGGCCCGCCTGCATATTAAACATCTCCGCCACGGTCAAGCCTAGCACCATGAATTTCTAATGAATCCCTAATGACAAGGTCGTTAAATCAAAGTCTTCGCTCATCTTTCGGCCCTTTTTTTTTAATTTTATTAGGTTGTTTACGTTGCTAAATGAGATGAATTCCCAGATCCAGGTGGTGGCGAATGACAAGGGAGAGAGATGTTGGGCGAGATGTTGGGCAGCATGGGGCCTTTATCTCAGGGATCACCACTGGCCGGGTTTGGGTCAGGCCCCAGCCCTGGGTGGGAGACCCACTGCCTCCCGATCCTGCTGAGCTGGAGGGAAGGGTTACTGCCTTGCGGAGCTGCGGCGCACACTGCTGTGAGGGGGAGAAATGCCCCCAGCATGCAGCCGATCCCCACAAAGGAGGCAAAACCCAGCTGCATGGGCAGCGGCACCTGCCAGAAGTGGCACCATCCATCAAGTGCCTCTTGTCACTCAGGATGCTGGCGGGTGTGCCCGTGCAGATCTATGAGCAGACATGCCTGGCTGGCCTGTGTGGGGGGAACCTTTTCCAAGTGGGCTGAACCCCACACTCCCTGCAGTGGAGACCAGAAGCAAACCCCACCCCTGGCATGTGGGGCCAGCAGCCAGGACCTGGGGCATGGGGCCAGCGGTGTGGGGGACTTGAAGCCAGACCCCAGCATGTGGGGGTGATGGGTGGCAGCCAGGAGCCTGGGTGTGGGACTGGCAGCAGAGGCCTCTGGCATGGTCAACAGCAGAGCTGGGGCTGGGGCTGGCAGCTGGGGCTCCAGGTGCTAGGCTGGGAACCAGGGGGTGCAGGTGGCTAGTGTCCATGCCTTTGGGGCTGGCCCATGTGGGGGAAAGCTGGCAAGGGCAGCATGTTCCCTAGCAGTAGGGGTGTGCACTGACCAGACATTGCCTCTCACTGTGCATGGCAAGCCCCTGGGTGACTCTTGCCCAGCTGGAGCCAGTGGGGTTGGGTTGCAGGGTTGCCTGCACTGCTAGGTCTGGCAACTTAGGGCTCCAGCAGGACCTCTGTGCCCACCTGATCCATCCTGTGCCCCAGGGCTGGGCTTGAACCCTTGACCTCTGGCTGCCAAGGCAGGTACCTTCTCCACTGAGCCACTGGAGAAGCCTCCCTAACTTCTGGGACCCCCTTATGCATCCTATATCCCATGGGGCATCAGACCAGCCAGACGGTCCCTCTAGCCCAGGTTCTGTCTGCCAACAGTGGCCACTGCCAGGCACCCCAGAGGGAATGAACAGAGCAGGGAATCAGCAAAAGATCCATCCCCTGTTGCAAGAGGCAACTAGTGACAGGGAGACATGATACCACCGCCCCGCCCTGCCCCGCCCCCCCCCCCCAGCCTGGGGAAGGGCCAGGACAACCCCCTCCAGCCCAGGTCCCAATTCTTTTCCCCTCCTCCAAGCAATATGGCCCTAGGGACTAGCGGGGATAGAGGGCTGGTGCTGGCAGCGGGGGCAACCCTCCCACTTTCACCAACAGCAGCAGGGCCCCAACTTACTGCACCCCTCCAACCACGTTGCTCGGGGGAGGGGTGGGACCACCCCGACTCGCCTAGGGGAAGCAAAGCGATGCGCTGGGGGAGCAAGGCGAGCTCAGGCCATTGCTCTGTTTGTCCTGCCACTGCCAGTGAATGCAGGGAGGGGGCAGATCCCTGCTGTGGGCGCCAGCCCCCCGCCCCAAGCCTCCCGCCTGCTGCTGGCCAGCCCTGCCCATTCCGGCCTTGGCATTTGGAGCACACATCTCCCCCCGCCACGTGTCACCGAAGCCTCTCACCCATTCCCAGCTTCTGACTAACAGAGGCTGGAGACACCATCCCTGCCCATCCTGGGCTCAGGGCTCGACAAATTATACAATCTACTCGCCCGTGGTGAGTAGATTTCAGCCGCGCGCCCCGTTCATTCGTGGTGCGTGCATGCGCAATGCGGCTCTTGCGCATGCACAGTAGGGGGCTGGCGAGCGGTTTTCACCACCATTTGTCAAGCCCTGCCAATGGCCATTGATGGACCTAACCTCTATGAACTTATTTAGCTCTTTACTGAACCCTGTTCTAGTCTTGGCCTTCACGACATCCTGTAGCAAGGAGTTCCACAGGTTGACCGTGCATTGTGTGAAAAGCATTCCCAGCATATAGCCACTTCCAACAGAACCAACTCCCTCCCAGCAGCACCCCAACTATGCCAGCCCAGATTCTAGCAGAGTTGCCTCCCTCCCAGAGGTGACGGGTACGCCAGGGTTGCTGAGAGAAGATCTCACTAGCACCCTATGCTCCAGGTGCTGCGCCTGGCCTGGCCTCCCAACGCCAAGGCTCTAGGGGGCCTCCCTACAAGCTCCAACGAACCGCCACTTTGGAGCCCTAATAACTCGGTGCTAATTTTAGTTCTCAGTGCCTGCCGTAACGAACAGCTCGTGGAGGTTCACAGTCATATGCTTTCATGTTGTTATGGAAGAAGGGCCTAATTAAAAAGGGAAATGAGGATGACATCGTAAAATGTTCAATTAAGTTTATCTCATTACAGTTAATATTAGAAAGGAACTTTGGGGCTTTTCATATTTTATTCAAAACTTCTTGGCTTGCATTTAAAGAGCAGCGGTTAATTGCGCCCTGTTCTTAGGAGAGGAGCAGGGAAAAAGGATATTTAGTTAAACATGCACCTTATTAATGTTCACGGCTGCTCGCCCGACTGGCATGAAATTTCAGTGATGTTAGCCCAGCATGAATCTCCTCTCAAAGTCCCTAGTGGAAGAAGCAAAAGCAACCACATTCAAGGCCTTTCTAAGGATTCTCTGCCTCTTTGCTCCAGCGCACCCACAGCTGGCTTCTTCAGGTGAGGTCCAGAAGGCAGGACTTAGGGGAAACACAATAAACCTTGAGATCAGCTTCTAGCCCTGCAAGATATTGGCCAGATGGTCCCCTGGATTCCCCACGGCCGGCACCATAGTGTTGTCATACGGGCACACCACTGGAAGGGTTAATAGAAATCTAGCCTCTGCTATTTTTCTTCTCATCAAGCTTTATGGCAAACCGCAGCCAAGAAACACAAAGGCACAGCAATGTTTTGATCTAATTAACAGTAATTTATTTTATGCTCATCAGCCATTCACAGTTGTCTGTTGGGAGACTTGGTTCTTTTCTTATGTGCTAATATAGAAGCAAGTGTGTGTGTGTGTGTGTGTGCGCGCGCACACGTTATATGTTAGAGTATACCCATCTGTCTATATAAAATATAGATATTGCAGTTGCGGTTTACGTGCATGTAGGACGTGTATAGTATATATAGTTATACAATGTGTTCATTGGCTTGATCCGGGTACTTATGCAACAATGAACCTCACAATCTAAGTATCAGCAACAAATATAACAGTGCACTTAACCATCCGCACGCTTCAAACAAACACTGCCACCGCCATGACATACTAATTCCGTTAGAACCATCAGACATTCCCCCACGCTCGGAAACTGGAATACTGGGAAATCACCGATGATTTGCTGACTCGGGCTACTTTTCAGGCAAGGATCTTAGAGCCCTTGCCGGCAGCGATGTGAACTCCATGCAGCGATGGCTCTGGGTGCAGCCTCCAATGCCCCTAGGAATGGGGCAAGTGAGGCAAGGATCTGGATTCTGGGCCAGTTGTAACACCCCTAAGTCCAGTGCATTTTCAGAAGCTCAGAGCCACGAATAGGCAGCAGGTCCAATAAGCATAGGAAGTGCTTCTGCACACAACACACAACCTGCGGAACTCACCGCCGGGGGATGTTGTGCAGGCCAAAAGTTGTGGTTTCAAAAAGCATTCGATTAGTTCAGGGAGGACAGGTCCCTTAATGGCTACTAGCTATGTTGGTCGAGGATGCAGCCCTGTGCACTTGAGGGTCCCTAAACTTCTGACTGCCAGTAGCTGGCCTGAACAACAAGTGGGATCACTCGATAGCTGCCCTGTTCATTCCTCTAAAGCAGATGGCACTGCCCGGGCCCTTGGTCTGACCCAATGTGGCCATTCTTATGTGAAACAGACCAGGGACTGCGGGGGCAGAGGGGCTAGCAAAGAAAAGCATAGGAGAGGGGAGCGGGAACCATTTGTGTAGTGGGGCGCTAAGAGCCACTGAACCAGGGCTAATCTGACCATATAGGCAAACTAGGTGGTCACCAGGCTGCGAGGGGCGCCAAATTAGACAGAAGGGAATTTTTTTCTTTATCTAAAAAAAACACATGAATCTGTTCTCTCTTATAAAAGAAAGTCTCAAATATCATCAAGCAGCGCATTGTCGCCTGTCAGACTGAGTTCGGTTATTTATTCCACACCATGGAGCACGGCTCTGGGTGTAAATCCAGTTCAAATGCTTCAAGGCAGAGCTTCCAAAGAACACTACCTGGGTTTGCTGCTGGGGGTGAGGGTCTGGGAGTTCGGTCATTCTCAGTAGCCCAGCTTTGGCCAGGCGCGCAGCTGAGTCTCTCCTTTCCCTGAGTGGTTAATAGAACCCAGGAGTCCTGGCTCCCAGCTCTAACCACTAGGCACACAAACTGTGGTGGTGTCACGCATTCTAAAATTCCAGAGCGGTACCATTGCGGTCCCCTTTATGCCCAATGGAAACTCCCCTCTGCACGCAGCTGTGGTTCGCTCTCCCCTTCATCCCACTAGGTGAGCCGGCCTCAAACAGTCCCAAACCCTCAAAAAGAAGCATCAGCCCAAATCCCTGTACTTGGCCTCTTATTTGCTCCAACGTGCAGATCTCAGGTGTTTTCTCAACCCTTGTGGTTGGGGACGAACCTCAAAAAACCAGTCCCAAAGGAGACCCCTCCAAGCAGAGCCCACTTCTGGGCCCCCTCCGGGCACAAGATCCGCAAGCAGCTCTGCCCACTGGCTGGCCCTCAGTGCTCAGCTTCCTTCACTATACAAAACTGTAGCACCCGCAGGGCCCCAACCAAGCTCAGGACCCCAGTGGTGCAAGGTGCTGCACAGAGAGGAAGAGACAGTGCTAGGGGGGTTAGGAGCCTAAATGCCTTTGCAGTCTGAACAGGAGACGACAGACAAAGGGTGGCAGGAAATAGGAATATCACCCATTTCCCAGATCGGGAATTGAGAGAGGAAGCGGCTTGCCCAGGAATTCTGGGACAGAGCCAGAAATCAAACCTAGCTCCCCCAAACCCCATATTATCCTTCCTCTCCTGTCCTCTGATGGGCTTGTGGAGGGGGAGTTGCTCCATTGTGACCTTTTCCACTTGTGTGAAAACTTTGTTCCGCAGTTCATTTTGGTAGCGTGACAGCGCTGGGAGGGGGGCACGGTGGGGAGATAATTAGCATCTGAGGGAGGCACACACATCTCTCGGTCTTTGAGATGGCAAACTTGCTTGGGGTTTGATCAGTGCAGTGTCATATTAAAAGTCATATGTGGAGCCTGTCTGGGGCGGAAGTTTCCATCCTGGAAGTACATAGCCTGGGACCCTGCAAGCACAAACAACAGCTGGCCCTTATCAGCTTTAACCCATGCACTCGAGCTGGGAAACTACTAAGCAGTAAACAAGTCTGACCTCAGTCTCAGCTCATAAGAGTGATAAGAATGGCGTTGAGCCAGGATGCACACACCCAGGAAACAACTGTAGTATAACTAGTGTAGGGAGTCCCGTGACCACTGAGTCTCACCAGGGACCTAGACCTCGGAGGGTGCCCTGGATTCCCCAAGCTGGAGCCACGTCCACTGCGGCCTGGTGCAAGGTGACAGGAACGGGACACCCTACAGACTGAAAGGGCATAAGCATTTCTAAGTGCCTGTTACTCTCTTATGCTTTGCTCTGCCTGTGCTTATTGATGTGTCACTTTGCAGTAGCTGTGTAACCATAGGGCAGTATTAAGCCTGTAATAGAAGTGACATAGTGAAATTAATAAAAGCTATCCCTAATCGACTCTGTTGTGAAGCGAATCTATAATCCTGTGTAGCCTTGCCCCTGTGAGGTGACAGGCGGGATCCTCATAAAAAAAAGAATTGGGCCTTTCTATGGATAACGAGAGTGTCTCGAGTTGCAGGAGCAGAGATTCGAAAGCATTTTATACAGGGTCTAAGTCTACCTGAACCTCTTGGGGGTGAGAAAGAGACTCTTCTGTGGGCCAGGCAATTTCCTCTGATACAAGTAGGATCCGCCCTTCCCCTGAGCTAGCACAAGTATAGCAACAGCGTAGCCATGGCAGCGATGTCACGGCTAGGCCATGCCGAGTAGAGACCTACAGCATGCAGGCGGAATTGTATTCGGCCCAGCTGAGTCATGCGTCGGCTGTCATTGCGTGGGGAACCCCGGCTACACTGCTTAGTGCGAGGCTGAGGGAGAAGTTCTGCGCCCGCTGGCAATCACACCCCTAGTCACAGAGAAGACGTAGGAAGTAGCCTTAGGGTATGTCTACACTGCAAGGCTATTTCAGGATATGAGAGGTATCCCAAAATAATTACCCCGTGCCTTTTGAATGCGTACGCTATTCTGAAATATAGCAGACGCACTATTTCGGCATCCTGGAAACCTCGTCCACGAGGAATAAGGGGTGTCTCGAAATAGCGCTTTATTTCAAAATTTGGCACTGTGTAGACGCGCCAAATTTCAAAATAACCTATTTTGAAAAAGAATAGAATTAAGATACATAATTTGTTATTATGTGCATCTTATCATGCGTATCTTATTTCAAGTTAAGGGTGCAGTGTAGACACATCCTTTGAGACCCTGTTAGTTGGCCAGCCCTCCGACATGTTCATCTCTCTAGACTGGTAAATGGCCCCATCACGGCAGTGTCTGAGCATTTCATGCACATTGATGAATGTATCCTGCCTAGGAGGTGAATCAGAATTACCCGCATGCTACTGAGAGGTTATCAAGGCACAAAGAGATTAAGTGACCTACCCAAGCAGACAGGAATCAAAACCCGCCCTCAGTGGCAGTCCGATGCTTCAATCGTCACAAAGGAGCTGAATGCGTTTTTTTAGCCTGTGCTGAAAATGCAGCTGCAGCTGGGGAGGAGCACAGCAGCGGTTGAGCAGCAATGCCAGGCACAGGCTGTAGGATGGAAGAGGGGCCCTTTTGACTGGAACAGCAGGGGAAACGGTAACCAGGCAGGCTGCCGTCATGTGGCAAGAATAGGGCAAGGAGATGGCAATCAACACCCATCCACTGTGGGACATTAACAATCACAATACACTTACCGACCCAGAGGAAAGAACGCCTCCTGCTGAGCCCCCCTCACCATTCCTTGCAGCACAGCTCCCCTCCTAGCCCCAAGCCAAGGAGGAGCAGGGACGGAAGGGAGACCTACCCCAGATCGAGCCCCAGACTCTCCCACCTGGAGTTCCCTTAGAGATCTCCCACTCAGGTGCTCCATACCAATGTTGCCTCTAATTTTCTCCATCAATGTGCAGAATAAATTTTGTTCTATGCACCAAGGAATGTATGGAAATGCACCACCCATAGAAACACACGCTGCCAGCTGTGGGCGCTCTGCTAATCAGCTGGGACACATTTGAATCTTTCCGGGGTGGCCACCCAAGTGTGCAGCTTACAGGGAACAGTGCTCCTCACCCCTCCGCTCCTGGGAGAAGGCGAACTGGACCTTGGATAGGTGAGGTCTCCATTGCCTGGGTGGACACAGGATCTGAGCCATGGCCTGACCCTTTATGTGGAGGCTCTGAGCCACGGTCTGACACCCCCACCCTTCCCCCATCGCTGCCCCCTCTCGCTTCAAAGAGCCCACGTGAGTCAAGCAAACATCATAGCACGTCGCAGGCTCAGTGTCAATTCGACTCCCATGGGAGATCAAACCACCAGCCGCAGCCCTGATTACAGGGACCGCTAACGAGTTTTCTTGCCTAGGAAGTAATTAAGGTGTTATTGTTTGTACTCCACCTGATAGGGTGCTGGAGAAGCAGCAATTACACCCCGCGCGATTACAGTTCATTGGAAAACATGTAAATAAGCAGGAGGTGTTTATGAAATGTCAGCCAAAAGCCAGCCCCCTGCGTTAACACCCAGATTGGCAATTTCGAGCGGAAATAAAAGGGTGTAATTGCATGTCCGCCGGCATCACTGCTGCCTTCTTCCCTATCATCAGTCATAATTACATTTCATTTATTCCCTCTCACAAGCCAGTGTGGTTCTGCCTTAGAAACCTGAGCTGCTCCTTCCATGGACTATGACACTTCAGGTAAGGCGAGTGGCCCGTTCACTAGCCCCCAGCTCAGACAGGCACTGCCCGGTGATTCCTAAGCATGTGTATTAGCCCCGATTTGTATGCACTGGGGTGAGATCCTTTCCACAGGGAAGCAGCACAGGGGTTTTCCCGGGCCCACTGCACTAACGGCCAGGTCTGCTGTCAGAGTGGTTCCAAAATCCCCAGGGAGAGAGAAAAGTAATGACTCAGGTCTTGACGCTGGCACTTTTTGTCACCAAAAACTGCCTTTTGTTGAGAAAACAGCAAGAGCGTCCACATTGCAGTGCAACTTTTGTCGGGAAAAAACACCCAGTTTGGGCAACAAAAACCATCCAGCCCTGCCAGAGACTTTTGCCTTTTCCCCTCCCTTGATTGTTGGTAAAGAGCCAACGTGGACTCTGCTGTTTGTTTTGTTCTGCCAGTATCCCACAAGGCCTGCTCTGATGGCTGTGCTCAGTGTTTTGTGATCTCTGCTGCCCTGCAGGCAGGCGCCCTCCCCTTTCAAAGCACCAGGAAGTATCTGGCATCTGAGTGGGGCTGCTCCATTTGGGGAGCAAACAAAAAAAGAAAATCATTGGAGTGCTCCTGTTCTGCCCGGCTAGGAACACAGGGTATGTCTACACTACATGGCTCTGTCGACGGAGCCATGTAGATGAGCTTTGTAGACATAGCAAAATGAAGCGGCAATTTAAATAATCGCCGCTTCATTTACATCAAAATGGCTGCCGTGCTGTGCCGATCAGCTGTTTGTCAGCACAGCGCAGTAGTCTGGACACTTGGCGGTCGACATCAAAAGCCTTTGTTGACCGCCCCGGTAAACCTCATCCCACGAGGCATAACGGGGCGGTCGACAAAGGCTTTTGATGTCGACTGCCGAACGTCCAGACTACCGCGATTATTTAAATCGCCGCTTCATTTTGCTATGTCTACAAAGTTCATCTACATGGCTCCGTCGACAGAGCCATGTAGTGTAGATATACCCACAGTGGCAGGCAGGCTGCTGCTGCAGGGGGAGGGCTAGAGAGACGGCTGTGCTGCTTTGACACTCATCAGCATGGAGAGCTCCCAGAGCTACTTGTGAGCCTGCTTTCAGCAGCGGGGAATGCTGTGGGAGAACTCATAGAATCATAGTGTCATAGGGCTGGAAGAGACCTCAGGAGTCATCGAGTCCAGCCCCCTGTCCAAGGCAGGACCAACCCCAACTAAATCAACCCAGCCAGGGCTGTGTCAAGCCGAGACTTAAACACCTCTAGGGATGGAGATTCCACCCCCTCCCTAGGGAACCCATCCCAGCGCTTCCCCACCTTCCTAGGGAAATAGTTTTTCCTAATATCCAACCTAGACCTCCAACCTAGACCAAACTAAGCAGGAATCCCAAGAAGTGCAGGGATCAGCTCTGCCTTCCCACAAAACTGCCCTGTGGGATGTTACCCACATTGCTTTGCTCTATCGGTCGGCAGGGGGGATAGCCGCGTGGCCCTGAAATTTCAACAGTGGGAGGCAGAAAAACCAGTTTGACCGTTTTTCACTTTTGCACGTCGGCAGCATTTTTGTCGGCAAGCCTTCCCAGGGTAGACATAAGCCTGAGTTTAGATAAGGCCTGAACATCACAGCACATGATGGAACAAATATTTTTCAGAGCTCTACCCACTATCCCGCAGAGCTCTACCCACCAAGCCTTCAAGAGCCCACAAAGCAGAGAAAACTTTCCCCTCTTAGGCATTAGGGATGTTATATTTAGATTAATTAACTAATCAAATAGTCAATGGGATTTCCATTGACTATTCGATTAATCAGTAAGGGTGAGTTCACCTTTGAACTGTAGCAAGAGCCCTGCCAGGAGCAGTAGCCCAGCCGGGAGTGTGGGGTCAGCGGGGGACTGGCCCCATGCTTCCTGCGGCGCCTGAGCCTTTGAAATGGACAAGAGCCCCAGGTTCCCTGCAGGGCTTCCTCACATAGATGGAAAAATATTTCAAGGGCACATTGCTGTCTGCCCTCTCCCCCCTGCCCTGCGATGGGAGGCCTTTTTCGCACTCATCCTATCTTACAAGTTCACATTGAACTCACTCGCCATTCTCAGTGCAAGGTCTCCCTCAGCACGACGGCCCCGGCGGTCCTCCCTCCCAGGGGAGACCCGTGGTCCCAGTTATTTCTCTCCGAGGCTCTCATTTGGGTCAGTGACTGGTATTTTCTGCCTGTCCCTCTCTTCTGCCTTTCACTCAGTTTTTCCCCATCCTTGCTGAGAACTCCCCTCTTCTGGGAGGTAGAGACAAACTCCATGGACACGGTGCTTGTTCCTTCCTTCCAGACAAGGCCAAATGCAGCCAACGACTCCCAGTCCCTGGGCTGCCCAATCGCCACCTCCCCACAACCTGCTCGCCAGTGAGCGGTACCCTTTGTTTCCAGTCTTGCGACCAATGTTTAATCCATAGGACACGTCAGCAAGGCCATCTGAAGGCCATTGCTGTCTAAGCTTTTGGGAGGCCATGCAAATGGCTAAGAAAAATCCAACTAGGTTACATCTGCCACCGGGCGCCCATCCACAAGGGCCCCAAAGCATCCTGCACAGAGCCACTTACAGCTTGTTCAAGTCAAGGGAGCTGTTCACAAGGGTAAAAACGATGTTCATGCATCCGTGCATGGGAGAGAAGGGCCCAGTTTTGCGATATCACCCATGTTCCGACAGCCCCCCATTGTGCTGGGGCGATGCAAACACATAGCAAGAGAGTCTCCGCTCCAAAAGGTCTCATGAGCTGAGTAACCAAGACAGACAAAGGGGAAGCGATTTGCCCAAAGTCCAACAGCTAATCAGTGACGCGCCAGGAACTAGATCCCCATACCCAGAAGTCCCCTGTCCTGTGGGCCACACTGCTAAGCAAGCAGCCTGCTGGTTTTCTAGCCCCAGGGCAGAGCCATTAATCTCCAGATGTTTGGAAATTCTTTTCCCTTGTCCATCGCATTGTCTTAGCAGAAAGTTGACTTACAAAACCATAATTACCAGGACTGTGCTGTCTACCCTTTTTGGAAAACCAGTATCCCCTTTGTTTTCCTCCTCCCTTGGGGCTTCTCCCTGGCTGTCCATGGTTTTTAAATAATGCCTCCGTAATGCCAGCAGGCGGAACCGAACCTGTGACCTCTGGAGCGTCGTGTATGATCCTCTCCAGCTTGAGCTAAAAGCCAGCTGGCTTTCAGCTAAGGCTGTAGAGCGAAGTCATTCTCTCTCTGCAAGTGGACTAGGTGGGTCCACGCACCACAGCCAGCAGGTGTGTGGGTTACACCTTTACCCTACACCATCAGCCCTGGTCTTTATTCTAGACTAGGGCTTTATTCTGAAATAACTTCCCTTTGTTTGAATTGATAAGCAGAGCGTCCACACTACCATGCCCGTTATTTCAAAATAACGGGCCGCTCAATTCGAAATCTGCACTCCTGCTTTCCTCAGGGAATAATGCTAATTCCAAAACAGTTTGAAATAACGGTCATGCGGACGCACCGGTGCCATATTTCGAAATAACAACTCCCCAGAGTCATTCGAACTCATGACTCCCCAGTGCTTCCTGGGGATCTAAGTCAAGGTAGCGCGTCCACCTTAACGGAGTTCGTCTCAGACTCATTTCGAGGCTTCCCTGTAGTGAGGACACGCTAGTTGGATTTTGTTACTTTGGGAGTGATTAAATGGATTTTAAAGACTTAAAAAACAACAAATAGTCTTGCAGCACCTTAGAGACTAACAAAACCTGGAGATCGGATCATGAGCTTTTGTGGGCACAGCCCACTTCTTCAGATGAAATTTTGCTTTAGTGTTTCCAGTTACAGACTAATTCGGCTGCCCCTCTAAAGCTACATGGATTGTAGTTATTTCGAAATGGTTTCCTAGTGCAGACATGTCCTCAGGGTGCAATCTCATAGATCTTGCACTAGACTGGGATTCAGGAGCTGGGAATTTTAGTCCCAACTCAGCTACTCAGTTTTCCCACCTGTAAAATGGACACCATGCTCCTGCCCTTTATAAAGCACTTGGAGATCTCCCGACGAAGAGCTGGGTGGGGTTACTCTCTGGGATGCAGACTACCCGAGCCATTTGGAGCAGTTCACCTCCTCTCTGTCTCTCGCCCCGTTCCCATCTTTGCAGAAGAATATTTCCCCTAGCTCCTAGCTAAGGAGATTTGTGAGGCTTCATCAGCTGGTACAGTAAGGCGTCCTGAGCTCTCCGCATAGCCCACCCACGCATGGTGCTGCAGAAATACAGAACGATACAGGATCACCAGGGAAGCGGGAAGCTCTGTTACACCCCTCTCACTGCTAGACCACACAGCCTCTTGTGGAGAGCGATGGAGGAAGTGGGGCCCAAGAACCTGGAGAAGCGCACACACACACACACACACACACACACACACACACACACAACACCCATGCATACCGTAAAGCAGTGCCCATGAAATCCGCGCTGGGGATTTCTGACGTGCCGTTCCGGCTTTCCATTTGCCGAGCTGACACGGAGCTCAGGATTTCAATGAATGTTTGATGTATCATGTGCGAAATAAATACCCCTGATCCAGGAAAAGCTACAAAAGCAAATTACAATCCATAAAATCGTATTAACAAAGAAAGCAAATAATCCGCCGGCTCATCCACTCCTGAGGCTCCGCTCTCATCCTACTGAAAGCATCCCCCTTGCTTCCTTCCCCAGAGCTCCCCAACCTCCCGGCCCCCCTCCCTGCCGCGACCAGCAGAGTCCCCCTTCCTCTGGAGCATCGTGCAATGTTCCCTGGATTTGTCTAGTAGCATCCCTGGCCTCTGCTGTTCCTGGATCTCCTGCACATCTCTGCTCCACAGCTGCTCCAACATCTGGAGTCTCCCTCGCAAAGAGCAGCCTGTCAAGTAAGCCCCGCTCCCCACCCACCCACCTGGCCTCCCTCCTGTCTTCAGCAAGGCAGCAGAGGCAGTGTCAGGGAAGGTCTTGGATTGGAGGCGAGATGCTTTCAAGCGTTCCCATGGCTCTTCCTCGGGTCCTGTGGGAGCTCGTAAGTTTCACCAAGAGAAGTCACTCCATGAAAAGCTACTGCCCTGCCCACTCTGGGTCTCTGCTATCCTGGGACTGACTTAGCAGGTTAGATAAATGTCTATCAGAGATAGTCTAGGCAGTACTGTGTCCTGCCATAAGGGCAAGGGACTGGACTCGATGACCTCTCGAGGTCCCTTCCAGTTCTAATGTTCTGTGGTTCTATGATGCAGCTACAAGCCCACTAAAAATCTGAACCACGTTTCTCTAGCGCCGGGCAGCCAAAGAAGCTGGGGTCCCAGCATGCTTTGCAAGCTAACGCATGCTCAGGCTCTCTCGCATCTGCAAGGCATTGACCGGTGATGTCGGGAAGCCAACGGGAGACACCTATGATCCAGGCCGTGCTTCCTTTCTGCCCCCATTGGGGGGGATAACACAACTCATGGCAACAGCACCGTGCAGGCCTTGCCGTGGTCAATGCTCCCTGCATAGGGGTTTGAAAGAGAAAAGGCACCTTCTGCCTCGCCCCCTCGCATGCTCATGCAGTGGCCAGTCACACTCAAGACCTTCTACAGAGATGACATGCAGCCACCTCTGGGGTGGAATGCTACAGCAGCTCACTGCCAAATAGACAAGAGTTTAGGACAGGAAGTAACGGGCATGGATTGGTAGTAGAATTTGCAGAGAGGGTTCAGAGGCAGAATATAAAATATCCTGGCTGGAAATGAGGGATGTTAAAAAGGGTTAATTAGGTAACAATTAAAAATCTTAGGGTTACACGCCACGGGCTCTGCAGTATAAAATTTGAACTGCGGAACCCGCAGCATGGGGTGGCAGCTGGCTCCCCAGGAACCAGTGAGCAGCGGAAGCCAGCTCCCAGCCTGGCTCCCGGCTCCTGGCCCTGTTCCCAGGGAGCTGACTGCCAGCCCATGCTGCAGGCTCTGATACAGCCGGTCCCCAAGTTGCGAACTGTCAAGTTACGACCGTTCACATTTACGACCGAAGCGGTCATAAATGCGGTCCCCGAGTTACGAACGCAATCCGCGCTTACGAGCAGTGCAGTCGCCTTGTAACTCAATGGGGTCCGAGTTACGAACACATCGAGTTACGGCCAAGTGTTTGGTCCATAACTCGTTCATAACTCGGGGAGAGGCTGTATCCAGAACCCACAGCGCAGGGTGGCAGCCAGCTCCCGGGGAGCAGGGCCGGGTGTCAGCATGAAACCGTTACGCTCATGCTCATCAGTTAACCATTTAAACGGTTACACTATTACTGGGAACTGGCCAGGGCAAATTCATGCCCTGATGCTTACACAAACTGCCCAGACGGATTCCGGGCCTCAAGCAATCAGGGCGCTGGTTTTGCCTCTCGTCTGACAGAGAGCGCTCACTTTCCGCAGTGCCCCCCTCCAAGCACCACCTCGAGTCAATTCTGCCCCTGGGGGCAAAACACCCCTTATGGAATCACTCACTCACGTGCCCTGCACCACACAGCAGCACCCGGGCAGCACAGCGCCCCCTATTTACCATACTGGGGCGTGGGTTCTGTACCAGCTCCAAGAGGAGAGCATTATGTGTTTCAAAAACCCCTACAAGAAGGGAGCAAGAGGCAGGTATTTTGGACTGAAATCCCTCAGGGGGTTTGTGAGCTTCTCCCCACAGAGGCCCCCCAGCAGGAAGCAGCTATGGGGCTCCCACTCTCCAATCCAGCACCACCGGGAGTGGGTGACAAAGCACGCCAGCTGCCGTCCTGATGTCTCTCCACTTCCCCGTGGGGGAGGGAGCAGAGGAGGTCGAGCTTTCCTTTTTATCTTTCTCTCCGTTGAACTTTTCTTGCTTATAATAAGGGCTGATATTAATGATGCATAAAATTACCCTTGATTAAAGCACCTTTCGAGCCCCAGCAAAAGGGAGGTCGGGCTGCATTAGATCACGACAAACAAGCAGTGGCAGAAACTCTCTCTCTCTCGTGCACATTCTCCCGTTTAATTGGGTTCCCCTTCCTGCCGCCCCATCCCCTTCGTTAACGCGGCCTGCGTCCCGGCCCTGTCCCATAGGAGGGCAAGGAGCCAGATTAATGAAGATGCTTTGAGGCTCCGCTGTCATTTTATTTAGGAAATGCAGCTCCATTCTGCAAATCCCCAGGCTTAATTTGGGGGCTTAATTAAAACATACAGGGACTCAGGAAGAGGATTGCCAGCCTCTAGAAAGGACCCTGCTGTGTCTCCAGCCTGCTCTGCCTGCAGCTAGTCACATCAAAATGGCCGGGTCCGACCAGGGCCGGATTAAGACCTTTCGAGGCCCTAAGCACTGAAAAGTTTACAGTGCCCCCCCCCCCATATGTAATTCAAAATAAAAAAAATACTGTACCGTAAAATCTTTTTTTTTTTTTTGGTGCCCCTGCTTTGCTGGTGCCCTAAGCACGTGGTTAGTCTGCCTATTGGGTAATCCAGCCCTGGTTCAGACCAAAGGTCCATCTAGCCCAGTGTCCTGTCTGTCAACAGTGGCCAATGCCACGTGCCCCAGAGGGAGGGATCAGAGCAGGGAATCATTACGGAATCCCTCCCCTGTCGCCCATTGCCAGCCTCTGACAAACAGGCTAGGTGCACTAAAGAAACTGGTTACAAACAGTTTCTCACCCTAGATACTGTTTCAGGCAGAGCCGTTCACAGGCCAGAGGTACCTCTTCAAACCTGGGTCCAGCAGTTCTTTTCCTGTCCACTTGCTTCCAGGTATTTTCAAGTATCTCTTCGGGGTGGGGAGGCAGAAGTGAAGCAACCTAAAGACCCTCCTTGTTTTCCTCCCCTACATTATATAGAATTTCCCTAAGGCGGGAAACCTTTGTTCAGTTCCCCCCTACCCCCATGGGATAGTTCATCAGACCAAGGGGCTAGTTAGTATCAGGTGACCAGGTCACCTGACTCTGTCATCCCTGAGTCAGTAGCATTATGGAAGGTCAGCAGGAAGGCCAAACCTATTCACAATCCTTTGTACTAGCTGACGGGCCATCAGCCCCATCTGGCTTTTCCACTGGAGTCCCTGATCAGTCAGCAGTGGGAGTGACCCAAAAAGCAGCAAATAGGAACTACACATACACAGATCAATATTCCTAACTTCAAACACAAACACGGTCCAGGCGTATGAATGGGACCGTCATATCCAGCCCGTCATCACCTTGCCAAAGACGCCTTACATGAGCCATCTGGCACAAAGCATCACCGGGAGGGCATGTTCATGGCAGGAGCCTATTTCATAAAGCCAGTGGAATACTACGTCACAGTGTTGTCCTGCGGCAAAGACACCAGGCTGAGTCCCTGAAAACCTGGGTCCTAGTTTCTGTTCTGCCGCATGCCCCCGGGACAACTTTGGCCAAGTCTGTGTCTGCTTCTTCCATCACTAAGCTCTCTGGGGCAGGGACTGTCTGCATGTACAGCACCAAGCGCCAATCTCATTTGTACCCTCCGGTCCTTAATGTAATACAAACAACAACATAGGCTACCGCCAGCCCAGGCTATGCTCCTATGCTCCCAGTGGTCTTAAAGGGAAAGTCCAACCAATCGCTAGGGAAGATGTCACAAGCTCTCATCGGGTCATCTTTATCAACTATGTCCCTTTCAGCCTCGTCCTCTTATTCCCAAGCATATGGCAACAAGCAGGGCAGCAGAAAGGGGCACAAAGGGGGGTCTCTTTCCCCCACGGCAGGGTCCAGTGGAGCGAGCCACATCGAACTGTTGCTGTCCCTTTAAGAACACTGTCTCTTGAATGAAAAAATAGCTTTTTGGGGGTAACATTTTAAGATAATGATGTGGAATTGCAGCCAAAAAAAAAAACCTATCAAAGCCCCTGTGATCTCCAAGGCAGCATCAGAAGGAGTCATTAGTATAATACAAAAACCACAAGGACTGAAAAGGGTGTGTACCACTGTCCCTGAGACACGGCCTCTCCTTTATGTGTGATGACAACTACCGGCCTAGGCTGGACAACAGAATATTTTTTTCAACTGAGCAGGGACGACCCTGGTCACTGCAGTATCAGACCATCTCACAAGCTGTACTGGGTTTACCCTCACAGCACCCTCACAAGGCAGAGCAGCGCTATCACCCCCATTGTACAGCTGGGGAACTGAGGCACAGAGAGGCTAAGGGATGTGCCCAAGGTTACACAGGAAGCCTGTGGCGGAGTAGAGGTTTTGTGTGTGTGTGTGTCTCTCTCTCTCTCTCTCTCTCTCTCTTTCACACACACACACACACACCCAAGTCCCAGGCACATGGCTGTGCTTCCCCCAAAGACTAAATAGACTATAGGGCATGACCTTGTGCCACTAGGGTCCATGAGCTAAGAGCTCTCTCCTGTCTCTCATTCAACGACGGTCCTTGTGCAAACTTGTCCACCTAGGCTTTAGCACATCACGACTCCTGGCCTGGAGCAGAGCCTGAACAAACATTGTTCTGTGCTCCCAGACGCGCCTTCCAGCTGCATTGCAGGGGACGGCCGTGAATATTTTAATCCCTTTTCAGAGCCATGGTGGCGAAAGAACGAGTTTGCAGCACGGACTCCTCGAACATTTCCTCTCCTCACAGATGCTCCTGCTTCTGGGGAGGGGGGAGGTGCGGGGAGGGACCCTTGCTTGTCCCAGCCCCGAAGCGTTAAGCTGCCAACACTTGTTTGGAAAAAGGAATGAGGCCAAGAAAGGAGGGAGCGTCTGCAGACGGCTGAGTTGTGCTTCTTGCTCAATCCCAACTGACCGGAATTGTTTACTTTTCAGCATCCATCCATAATTCAACGGCTTCATTAATTCACTGACCGCCATGCCAAGCCGTTGCCTTTCCAAAAGGCTGGGCTCTCGCTAATCACCTCCTGCCCTGCTCCCTTTGTGAAAGGGCTGGAGATGGAAAGGGCACCTCTGCTGAGCCCTGGGGCTGCGGAAGGCGAGGAGGGCGAGACATCTGCTACCCCTTACAAAACCCACTGCCAGCGTGCAGCAGCAGATGGGACCGAGTCAGAGGGAAGGCCTCCGTGTGGACGGGAGTGGCCAACAGCAGGAGGTTGACCCAGATCTGCGGCAGTTAGTGGAAAGATTCCCCCGGGTTCGGACCAAGCCTGGCAGAGGAGACAAGCCGCAGGTACTTGGCGCAGAAGGAATGCGCGGCCGTCTGGAGTTGGGTGGTACGGCCAGGCGCTCCGAGGGGCCCGGGTGATTGGATCCCTCGCTCTGGCACACGGCAGTCTCTGACCAGATCCAAGTCCGGCTGCGATCCTGTCACCAGAGATGCACATGGCCCAGACATCTCCCGCAGAGCAGCCTCCCGTCTGATGAATGCCACTTGCGGCCACGTGTCCCGTGGGGCTGACCTAGCATAGGGCACAGAGTCGGCACCCTGGGTTTCCCTTCCCCATACAGCTGCCAGCTCGCCACCTGGTAAGTTGCGCTCCTTTCCTCCATCTGGAAAACAGGGCCGGGGGGATACCGACCCGCCTGGCAGGGGCACCACGTGGCTGATGGAACGTCAGAGAGGAAAGCACCAGCCTGGAGCTCAAGAAACCAGTCCCCAGGAGCGCCGGGCGTGCCCAGCGACAGCCGCTGGTGTTACCAGCACGTGGGAAAGCCCTTTTTCTGGCCTCCGCTCCCTGTCTAAACTGGGCTCCAGGGCAGGAAGCGCTGCAGGATGGAGGGATGAACTGCAGTTCCCGAGGAGCTGGATGGGACGACTCACAAGGCTTAGCACAAGGTCTCAGGCGGTGAAGCTCACAGGGCTTTTCCCTGGCTAAACGTGGGCATGTGTTTGATTTTCCATTTGCCACCCTACAGAGCTGGGAACAGGAGCACGCCGGTTCTTGCCGCCAAGTCCTCCAAGGATACGGCGATTGGGGGCCCAGGGCAAGGAGCGACACCACACATGGAGGTACCCGCCGGCCGGGGCAGCCGAGCAATTTTTTGGAAGAGCCCTGATGTTCATTTTTCATCATAAAAATCTCTCGCTGGCTCCACAGGCCTGGAAGAAAAGGAGGCCCAGTGCATTGTGCTTCCTCTCTCCTCCCCGTTCTCTGCTCACAGCCCTCGTCACTGGACACGAATAGCTCTGCGGGTAGGGCCGCAAGAGAGAGATTTGGGGAAAAGCTCACCTAGCAAGACATCTCGGGAGCGAGGACACAGCCAGCTCCCGCTGCCCTAGCCTCTGAATAAGCTGGCGAGAGGAGGATCCTGCCAGCCAGTGAGACTGACAAAACCCTTATTTTCACAGAAATTACTCCAGGGCTCTTTGTATTGCTCTTAAACAGCCATTTCGTGGTCCCAGGGGCTTAGACTGATGGAGCCAGATTAACTCTGCAGAAGAGATGCGAGGGAATTAGCAACTCCGCAGAGGGAAGGAGCTAACACAGCCCGTTCTCAGTGAAACAGCCACCCAGCTGCCAGTTATAGGAGCTGGAATGTGGGGGGGAGCAATCTGCTCCCTTGGGAGACCTTCTGCAAATGCGGCCAGAACCTTAACGCTGCTGCATAGAATCCGCCAACTTCTTTAGCACGGAGACAAGCAACCGGCCCCCCAACGCCTGGGAATCCCAGGTGTACCCAGCAACAACCACCAGGTGTGCCCAGCAACAGTCCCCCAACCCCCGGGAATCCCAGGTGTGCCCAGCGACAGCCCCGCAGGCCCTGGGACCACCGGGTGTGCCCAGCGACAGCCTAGGGTTGCCAGATGGTTTCAGCAAAAATACTGGACACACTTGACATTACATCACAATCGACATCATCTCTTATGTAGAAAATACCAGACATTTCTATTTTCTCATTTCTATTTTCTCAATTTGTTTCCCGAACAGAAAGCTCAAATACTGGACTGTCTGGTTCAAAACCGGACACCTGGCAACCCTATGACAGCCTCCCAGTCTTCGGGACCACTGGGTATGCCCAGAGACAGCCCCCAGGACCCAGGATCACTAAGGGTCTCCATATCAAAACATACCCGGATATAGAGAATCTACTGTAGTGTCAGAGGGGCAGGGGACCGGTTGAGGCTCGAAAGAGGCAAAGAATATCTGAACTGGAGTCCAGGGCTCAGCTGGAATGGACTGCGGGCACAGCTCTGGGCAGAAATGCCCAACTGGGACAGAGTACGGTGCTGGATATCGGTGGTGGTAACTGGGACCGCCAGATTGCAACAAACCCCGCCCCCCCATCTTGGCTGGGAAGAGCGTGTGAAACGAAGGGGCTTCCCGAGGTGGTTGGGATTGTGGGGGGACAGGGCAGGATGCACCAGGGTGACCAGATGGCCCGATTGCATAGGGGCAGTTCTGATATTCAGGGCTTTTTCTTCTCAATTACCCCCGGGCCCGAACTTTTCACATTCGCTCTCTGGTCACCCTAGGAGGCACCGGCCCTTAAGATGTTATTGCAATACCCAAGAAGAGCGGCTTGTGCAGCATTTGAGTGGAGCAACATCCCCATCTGCTGGGTGCTTTGGTTCCCCACACGTGTCCCCGGGGGAGATACCGCCCGCAAGAGCCCACCCAGCCAGGGGCGCAGGAACCATTTTTGGGGTGGGGGTGCTGAAGTGCACCCCCTGGAGCCTCCTCACTTCGGTCCGTGCCCCTCACTGCCACCTAGAGCTGGGGCCGGCAGCCAGGACCCTGGGCCCAGTGGATGGGAAGGACCCCGCAGGCCCGGCATGACCCCAGGCGGCAGCAGCACAGGGCCGGCGGCTGGGACCCTGGGGCGCAGCAGTGCCGGGCCAGGAGATGGGAATCTGGCAGCAAAGGCACGTGGCCAGGACACCCAAAAGCTGGGACTGCAGCACCCCCTGCACCCCTACATCCCACGGCCTGCACCCAGCCCAGGCATGGGGCGGCACAAGTACTAGCAGAGGGCACTTCTCACAGCCAACCACATTGGAGCGGGCAGGGCAGGGCTTGCACCAAAGCTGCCAAATGGGATTCAGCCCCTAAGCCAGGGGTGGGCAATATACACCCCGGGAGCCAGATCCAGCCCGCCAAGCCTTTCTATCCGGCCTGTGGCCCACCCCACTGGACCCACGGGCAGGGAGCAGCCCCAGGGCTCAGAGCAAGGGCTGGGCTGGGGATTAACCTCCCCCAGAGTTGTCTGGGGGTGCAGGCGCTGAATTAAAAACACAGCAAATGGCTCCTGGGTCGGCCGCTACCGTGTTCCCCGGCAGGCGCCCGGGGTTGCTGTGGCTATTTAAAGAGCTCCCGGCCCAGGAAGCACCGCAACGGGTGCTGGGAGCCATTCAGATGGGACCCTGCTTCCTGAGCCACTGTCTGGAAGTTTGGAGGCCCGGGCAGCAGACTGTAGATAGAAAGCGGCCAGATGCCGCCCAAGCGTGAGGCAGATCCAGCCACATCTTGCCCGGCCCTGGACTGGATGAAATATACACGGCCCCAGCGGTGTGAGGCAGGGAAAGGATCAAGCACCCAGTCCCGAGCAGGATCAAGTCAGGCCCTTGTTACCCCAGCAACCCTCCCCGTCTCACTTCTCCACCCCAGGCCATGGGGGTGGGGAGCAGGCCATGGGCCACCCTGTCACGTTATTGGATTGTGAGGGGAGCAGCCTCAAAAAAGATATTTTGGCCTTGGAAAGGGTTCAGAAAAGGGCAACTAAAATGATTAGGGGTTTGGAACGGGTCCCATATGAGGAGAGGTTAAAGCGACTGGGACTTTTCAGTTTAGAAAAGAGGAGACTGAGGGGGGATATGATAGAGGTGTATAAAATCATGAGTGGTATGGAGAGGGCCGATAAAGAAAAGTTATTTATTAGTTCCCTAAATAGAAGAACTAGAGGACACCAAATGAAATTAATGGGTAGCAGGTTTAAAACTAATAAAAGAAAGTTCTTCTTCACACAGCGTGTAGTCAGCATGTGGAACTCCTTGCCAGAGGAGGCTGTGAAGGCTAGGACTATAACAGAGTTTAAAGAGAAGCTAGATAATTTCATGGAGGTTAGGTCCATAAAAGGCTATTAGCCAGGGGATAAAATGATGTCCTTGGCCTCTGTTTGACAGAGGCTGGAGAGGGATGGCAGGAGACAAAGCGCTTGATCATTGTCTTCGGTCCACCCCCTCTGGGGCACCTGGTGCTGGCCACTGTCGGCAGACAGGATACTGGGCTAGATGGACCTTTGGTCTGACCCGGTACGGCCATTCTTATGTTCTTATGTTCTTATGCAGCCGGGTCACTGCTGCACCCATGGGGGGGGGGGTTGCCCCAAAAGTGGTACAAAGGGGGCCGTGTGAGGGGTCAAACAAAAGCTTACTTTCTTCTGATTCTGTATCTGCTCTTCATATATCTGTATCATGTCTGTGTGTGGAGTTAGGAATCTGTACTCTGTATGGAGACTGGAAGTCTCTCCGAATGTGCTTGAATAATGGGCTAGGAATGTTTGCCCATGGACATGGTAATGAGCGAAGCTCCAGGGAACAATGGGCCTCTGAAGGCCAAAGACACACCGGGCCACTGGCCATGTGACTCCCTCCAGCTTGGAAGAAACCTGGAAGGAGGGTATAAGTAGGCCATGTGGCCAACTCCATGTGGTCTTCAGATCTGCTTCTGACCCCAGATGTGGCCGCACAGGGAATCACGAGCCGGGAAGAACTGTGGACCCATCCTGCTATAGGATGTGCAACAAGGACTTTTAAGCCAGCAGCTATAACATCTCTGCTAGAGCCTGCATCGAGAACTGGGAGATCCGATGCACGTAATGTATGATAATTTAACAACCTTACTCTCATGCTTTTCTTTCTTGCAGTAATAAATCTTTAGATGGTAGATTCTAAAGAATTGGCTCAGTGTGATTTGTGGGTAAGATCCAGAGGGTAAATTGACCGGGGATCTGTGGCTGGTTTCTTGGAACCGGACAGAACTTGTTCGGGGAAGGTGAGATAGGGTTCTAGACCCCTCACCTGTGTATGAGGCCCGGGGCCATCTGGGGCACGGATATTGCTGGGGTGTCGGAGGGGTTTTGCTCATGAGGCTTCAGGCAGGCAGCTGAAGCACTCTGTGGGACTGGTTTGGGGCCTGTTTGGAAAGGTCTCCAGTCTGGGGGCTGTAAGGAGCCCCGAATTTGAGCAATTCGCCCTGAGCGGACGCCCTCAGCTGTGCCCAGACCCGGCCCGGTCCATCACACACCCCCATGCAGACGGCAGCACAGCCTGCTCCCAAAGGGGACCCAGGACACGCCTCAGGAGCCAGGCAGCTTACGGAGTCCTTCAGCGCAGCCCGTCGTCGCCCGCCCTGCTGGCGATAAATCCCTGGAGCGCGCTAACAAATAACGGGCCTTTAAGCCTCTGTCAGGGAAATTCATTGAGGAAATGGCCGAGATTTCAGGCTCCATTAACGTCATATTTACAGCCCTCCTTTGGAGTACCCCGGGCCCAGCGCTGCCTCCTGTCAGTCTGTCACACTACCCGCTGATGAAGGGCCTTCTCCCGCCCGTGCCAGCCCGGGAGGCTGCCAAGCAGAGGCTCCGTGTTTCAGCCCAGGCCTCGGCCCATCTGTCTGAGCGGCTCCGGCGTCCCAGGGAGAGCTGGTGTCGCTGCAGCCAGCATGGAAATGGCCCGTTCCCGCCGTTAATAAATATGAGGGAGGCGAGGGAGAGAGCAGAGCAAACCGGGGCGGGGGGAAGACTTGGGGCCCTTCATAAGAGGGAGCTCCAGAGGCCCGTTTATGGGGGAGCTGCTGCCCTAAAGATCGGAGCCCTGCCCAGCGCTACACCTGCCCCTCTCCGACACAATCACCGACAGCGCAGCCGGTTGCCAGCCCCCTACACCAGCGGACCACGGAGCAGGCTGGAGGGGTGCCGGGAGAGGAGCATGTCAGGTCCCCCCAAGACTGGAATAGTTGCTGGGGGAGGCAGGTGGGGATTAGGGGAATGGGCCGAGCTGTGGGTCAGGGCCTAATATAGGAATGTGGGGGCAGGGGCTGTGAGTTAGGATTAGGGGGTAGGAGGGCAGAAGGGGGGGTGGGGAGGCCAGAGCTGGAGCACCATAGCGGGGAGTAGGTCAGGACTGAGGGGCACTGGGGGAGGGTAGACTAGCATAGCGGGCAGTGGCTCAGGATTGAGGAGGGTTGGGGGGGGGAAGGACCATCTTAGCAGGCAGTGGGTCAGGATTGAGGGGCGCTGGGGGGGGGGGGACATTAATGGTTAACGGGTGAGGTTACTGGTTAGGGTTAACCGGTAGGGGCTGTCCCTGTTTAATTGGTTAACCGGTTAAACTTAACATTTAACTGGGGCTTTACATCCCTACAGGAGACACGGCTGCCCCCCTGCCAGGGCATGGGAAAGGGGTATTGCTGCCACCTATCACATCACCACCCTGCTCCTCACCTGCCCGGGCTCTAAAATGGGTATAAACTCCCCTCTGTAAGGGGCTGTGATTGAAGGGATTGTGGGAAGAGTCGGCATCACATTGCACCAGGCCCGCGTCCAGCCAGCCTGGTCTCCTCTCCTCTACAGCATCTAGCATCAGCCACTACCAAGGCCTCCCTCCCCCACTCCCCAAGCTGAGCAGCCACCGGCCAGGGTGGAGGGCTGCCCGGCTCGCGCTTTGATGCTCAGGCTCAGCTCGCCAGGGACTCAGAGGAAACCGTCCTGCTGCTCTGGCCGGCTCGGCCCTGCCAGCGCCCGGGTAACCAACCCAAAAGAGGGGGCCGCGCCCAGGAGGTCACGGCAAGGAACACAGGCGTCTGTCCCACCCCCACCCCCGGCTCCTGAGAGCGGGGCGGGAGGGGGGTGGAAGACCCTTGCCAGCCCCACAGCCAGAGAGCACGTGGGGCAGGACTTCCTCTCCTCCCTCCAGACCCCAAAGCCAGCGGGAGCCAAAGTCCCAGCCCACTGAAACCCACAGGGGCCCTGCTGGGTAATAAGCCAATCCCGCTACTTGGGTCTTTGCTGCTTCCCCCGCTTCTCTCCCCCCCCCTCCCCACCCCCGGCCCCAGTTGTTGCTACCAAAATGGCCACTCCCAAAGGATGCTGGGAAGCAGGGGGAGGCTACAGGGGAGAAAATGTTCTCTTGCCGTCTCCGCCTCTGGGCAGCAGCACTTAGGAATCCCAATTACTGCTTAATGAATCCATTCCAATGCTGAGGGAGGCCGAGCAGCAGTGAAAAAAAAAAAAAGCATCCGTTCTCCTCTCAGCCATCTGCCCCCAGGCCCTCCGCTCCCTTCCTGCTCTTCATCCCCTTCCCGGCTACCCAAGGTGACTCCTGCCCCCCCACCGCTCCAGCCTGCCAGGGGCCTTGGGGCCTCCTCAACAGGGGACAGTCCGGTTCCACGGAGAAGCCAAGCCCTGTCCGTCGCCCGCCACCCCCTCCGCCGTGGCCCTGCAGGAAGGAAGGGAAAGCAGCGAGGCTGCATGCGGCGAAGCCCAGGCCAGCACCAGACACGACTGCCAAACGCAAGAGAGAGTTTACGGCCGTGGAATCCATCGCGTGCACACGCCTCATAAACCCCGTCACTGAGAGAGCCCCGCTCGGGCTAACGAGAGCGCACAGCCAGGGCGGGGTGGCTCAGAGCAATCGGCCCACCGGGCAGGAGAAGGGTGAATCCCGGCTGCGGAACATCCCAGAGCCGGGGCAGGCCCCAGGAATTCATTCTGGGGTTCACAATGCTGGATTCGGGTAGAGCCAGGCTCAAGAGGTAAACTCCAGCGCTCAGTGTGGGCCCAGACCCCAGCCTCTCCAGAGAACGTTCCCTGTCAGCCAGGTGCTAGCGCAGCTGCTCAGAAGGGATTCCAATGCCGCCCAGCTGATTAGCCGAGCGCCCACCGCTAGGTTTCTCCTGGTGGTGCACATGCCTCGGCGCGCATAGATAAATTTATTCTGCAGGCAGATGGAAAAGATGAGGAGCAACGTAGCTCCAGAGCCCATGATGGAATCATAACGGGGCTCGGGGGCTCTCTTCAATGGTAATACCGCTCTGGGTTTTTTCAAGGCAAAATAAGGAGCCCTGATTTTCTGGTTCAAGAGGCTAAAGAGGCAGCTGGGCCAAGTAGATTGGGCAGGGAACCAGGGCAGCTGGTTCTCCTCCTGACCTTCAGTAAGTCACCTTCCCTCCCCGCCATGCCTGTGCCTGCAGCTTGCGGAGTCAAGGGCCATCCCTCACCATGTGTCTGTGCAGCACATGGCACAATGAGACCCGGGTGTGGCTGGGGATGACTGGGTGCTATTTTCATCCAAAAAAACTCAGCAAGAGAAGCAGCAAGTGGGTTGCAACTAGGGTCACATCAGAGCCAAGGGAACCTCTGCAGAAGATGTTTTCCATTCTTTGCTCAGGAAGGTCAAATGAGGTGCCTGCAGCCTGCCCTCACACAGTAAGTCAGTGGCAGAGCCAGATGAGCATCCATGTCTCTTACTTTGCGCGCCTCTATTGCTCGTCTCACCCTAGCCTATTAGCACCATATCGTTTCCACCAGGCACACACATGAGGAAGGAGCTAAGCGCCACTGCTTCCTCTAATTTTTGCATCTGTGTGCAGAATAAATTTGTGTGAACCGAGGCATGTGCGGATGTGCACCACCAGGAAGAAACACAGGCTTCCGGTTGTGGGCTCTCTGCTAATCAGCTGGGTGGCATCCAAATCTCTCAGCTTCCAGGGAACACTGCTGAACACCCCTGATTCCCACTGCAGTTGTGGGAGCTCATTTCTGGGAATCAGGCCCAAATCTCCTGACAACTGCCCTGCCCCACCCAGCTCTAACCACAGCACTGAGTGGCTCCGTGGAAGAGTCAAATTCCAATCCTCCACTCCACAGAACTAAAGAAATGCATCATAAAGACAAGAAAGGTCCCCTCTGGATGTTACTATCAGGCACTCAGATACTGTGGTGTAACACTAGCTAGACTGGGTATATTCACTGACGACAGACAGACAAGTCGGCAGATAGAGAGAAGTTTTATGCATGTGGAGATGGATGGATAATTCATCCAACCAAAATGGGAACCTCTATTTCGGGTAATAACTTGCATTTCCTTCTGCACTCCCCTTTCCTTACCCCCCTCTCGCAAAGGGCTTCACTCCCTGTCCAAAGATTTAGCATAATCCAGCGAGAAAAATGAAAGCCCCAGCCCTGCAGAACAGAATATGCTGTCTCGGGTAGAACTAATAGTTATTATCTACATTAAGCACCATGGCTGTCAGGGCAGAATTAATTCCTGAGTCGCGCGAGATGAAAGTTCCCCATTTTTCAGGGAAATCTACACTGCGCGAGCTGGCTCGGGAAAAATAACTGAAATGTGATTAAAAATGATCTCCGTTTTATTAAAAATAATTCTAATTTATCTCCCCTACCGGCTTCCTGTTCCATTGGAATAAATGCTGGTAACTGGAAGAGACACCACTGCCGGGGATCAGAGCGTGTCCAATGACCCCCAGTAAAATCCATCATCGATTAGGCCAATTCATGGCAAAGCGGGCGTGTAGGCACCGCGAGAGCAGTGCTGGAATTACACCAGGTTAGTGAGAGAATAAGGAAGGAAATCCCTCCAGAGCAGGGGTCAGTATGGAAGCAAATATGGCACATGTGCCAGTCCCAAAACACATGCAACTTTGACAATTAAAATGAAAAATTAATTCAACGCTTTAAAAACGCGTAAGTACTCATGGGCTACGTCTTCACCGTGAGTTCTTCCGGCAGAAAATATGCTAATGAGGGTCTCATTAACATAAGTCACAATCTCATTAGCATATTTTCTGCAGTTTCTTTTTGTGCAAAAGAAAAGCAGCGTGAACTTGTTTTGCTCCAAAAAACCCCATGTCCACACTGCTTGTTTTGGTGCAAAAATCCCTTGCGCAAAAACGGCTCAAGTAAATTATGCAAATGAAGTGTAGCAAAATGCTAATCTGCGCTTCATTTGCATCGGCTCTGCTGGCAAAGCCAGCAATGTAGATGAAGCCTTGTAGCCTTAATGTGGCATGAACCTGAATTTGTCCAGTTATAATGTAAACTTCAAAGAACAGTGCGAAAAGATGCAGCAGCAGCAGACGTCCCATTAAATTAAGTCTGCGAGGACAGGGTTTCATTGATGCTATTATTAATCATCATGTCAATTATCAATAATATTAAGTTGCATATTTTCAGTCATGCCAATGGGCATTCTTCTCCGGCTCTTTGTTGGCCACTTGTTCTGAATTTTGATCGCGTTTGGCGCTTTGGCTTGAAAAGGCTGCCGACCCCTGCTCCAGAACCTTTCCTTCTCGGCTTCTGGAGAGTGTTGACAAGGCTCGCTCCTGCTCCCGGGACCCAGCGAAGCAGCAAAGTCCTGCCACCCCTTTCCTGAGTGACTGTGGGCATCTGGGATTTATAGGTGGGCTGCCTGTGAGACTGAGTTCTCCACTCAGTATTCAATCTATGGAACTCGCTGATTGCCACACTGTACAGCAGGCCTGGGACAGAGATGGTCACAAGCAACATGCAATAGGCTCCCTCGTTCAAAATCCCAAAATACCACCAAAATCGCAGTGTACACATTCCCAGTCAGGCTTGCACCTGGGTCCAGAGACCCGGTGAGGTGTGGGCTCTTGGACTGGAGGCCAAGATCTGAGGACCCTGCTCCTCTCCAGGTCTCTAAGGAACGGCTACATAGTGGGACCCCAAGTCCAGTGGTCCAGATTCCAAGACGTGATACTGCAGGCTGTTTTTTGCAGCATTGAGGTCCCAGGATGAATGGCATAAAGAGCAGTAAACTCACCTAAACCAGTCTCCTCTGGCACTCGGCACTCCCAGAAAGCCCCTGGGATCAGGGCCAAGACCAGCACTGCTGGGCCGGGATGGCAGCGTGTTGGCTTCAGTAGCTTATCTAAGGCTGATTTTGGACTTCCGCAGCTAGACCCAGTCAGGTATAGGGTCTCTCTTGAGTGCCCCATACGACAGCAGCCGGGATCGGTTCCTAAACCTGCCTCTGTCACTGACTCACTGAAAGTCCCTCCCCCCGCTGTGTGCCTCAGTTTCTGCCATCTTTGTAAAGGGGACAACTATTACTAAGCCCCTTGGCCATGCACACAGCGGGCTCCATACAAATTCAAATGATTGAGGATGGCTATGAGAATTTTCCGAGGGAGTCAGAACACCCTCTCCGACAGAGCCCCACGAAACCTTTGTGTTTATGGCCCGGGCAGGGAAGGAGAGACCCCTCACGGCATAATACAATTCAGAGACAAGCAAGCGGTAAATCCTTGGGTGCAGACAAGTGGCTAGCCTGGGTAAGCGGGGGCCGAACCCCTGCAACATCAGAGTGACACCAGCGATCAATCTGGCCCAGCAACTTTAAAGATCTAAAGCCAATCCGAGATTTTCCTCTTTCCCCTCCATCTTTTTTTTTTTTTTTTTAAGGTTAATGCAGCAAGACAAAAATCCATCTCTCTCAGCTTCTTTAACACGCACACAAAAAAACCTGCTGCCGGAGGGAATGCAGCTTCTAATGAATGAAGTGCCACACGCACCTCAATTCAAAAGCAGGTCACATCCTCTGCTCTGTGCCGGCACAGAGCCAACCCCCCACGTCCACACCCAGGGGCAGTGGGTATCACAGGCAGGGGAAGGCATTGCCTTCCCAAACCACCAGCCTGGCCCTGCCCAGACTCCACCCCCAGAGCACCTACTGTAGGCTGACGGCAGGGGGAGCGTTGCTGCCCTGGAGGCGGGGCTGTGCGCGCTCCCCATGGTGGGGCGGGGCTTAGCTCCCGTGGGGGGTGGGGCCTGGGCAGAAGGGGCGGGGCTGAGGGCATGTCTTCCCCGGTCCTACCTTCACCCACCACCCATGTCCACACCCCAAACCAAAAGGAGCAGGCTGCCAGGCGGGGGAAGTCTCAGCGTGAGGGATGGAGCACGTCTTTCTGTACAAGCTCCGGCTCTCACTGCAGTCCAGAGTTGGGACAGGATAGAATTCTAGTCCCCCCTCCCTGAGCAAAGCAACTCTGTGGGGTCCTTCTAGGGCATGGGTTCCCAAACTGGGGTGGGGTGTGAAGAAATTCCAGGGGGGCGCGAGGCAACCCAGCCACACACACCCCATCAATCCCACCCCAAGTTTTGCTGCTATTTTTGGGGGGGGGGGCATGACGGTTTCTCAAAAATCAAAAAGTGGGCGTGATGCAGAAAAGTTTGGAAACCACTGTTCTAGGGGGCTTTGTGGGACAGTAGAGTCCCCCAATGCCACTTCCAATTCTCTGAGCCATCCACAGAGGGCTCACCCAGACATCACTGCAAAGCCAGGGCAACTACCTCTCCTGCGTCTTACGCCAGATCCTCCAGCCCAGCCACCTCTGGGTGGGCCCAATCCCACCACGGGCCGAGCCCCTGGGATGCCCGTGAGGATGCGCCGCACCCGGCGGGATCAGGCCCGACGACAGGAGACACACACGGGAGCAGAGGAGGCAGCAAGGAGCAGAGCGCGAGGGAGCCTGATACAGGGCAGTTTGGACTCTGCCCGCCCCGCTTCATTCTGTCCACTCCCAGACTTTTCAGCAGGCTGCTGGCAGGCCAATGAGAAGCGACAGTGGTGATGGGCCCTCTGGGAACCCCCCTTCCCCTGCGTCTGCCCTGCTCCTGCGGATCCCATCTGCAGGCGCCCGCAGCTGAGGGCATTCATGAACCAAACTGGCAATGAGAAAACAAGCTTGTCTCCCCCAATTAGCAGTGCAGGGCTGAGATTCCACCGGCGCAGACCCCAGGGGGCAGTCGGATCAATACTGATGCGCAAGAGGCTCCAGGCGCCTTCTAGCCATCGCTTTCCCCTTCCTTCACACCTCTGCACCCAGCCCGCACGCACCCGAGGAGCTCCGGCCGGGCTCAGCCAGAGGGCTGCAGCTGGGACCCAGAGCAAGTGCACCAGGGATGCACAGGAGACGGTTTACATTGCACTGCTGCACCCAGCGCTTTCCTTCCTGGGTGACAGTCCCCCCCCCCCCACATGCTGTATGAAATTGACTTATGGATACCAATATGCACAACTCCAAGATGCTTTGGACAAAATCCCTCATGTAACCCATCAATTTTAACGTCACAGTCTTCTGGATCTGTCTATCTTACTTCGGTGCACGCATCACTCTTGTATGTAAAGTTAGAAATACGGCATATGGGATGATTCACGGCAGTTAGCTCAGCTCTGTGCCTAGGCTGGAGGAGACCAGGAGATCTGGCCCAGGAGGACCAGGTGGTGGGAAGCCCCAGAGAACAAGGAGGCAAGCGTCAATGGCTTTATTAGCACACTGGGAAGCAACGCCAAGCGGTCTCCTGTGACCACCCCCCGGTCACACTGGGGACTTGGCTTTCCATCCCCGGGCATAGGGAGATCGGGCACCTCCGAGCTTGGGGAATGGGATCTGCAGCCCTTTGAGTCTGGCTTGCTGGTTCAGCTCCAGCCCCAGGGGGGTCGCAGCTGAACTCAAAGGCTGCCTATGAGGATCAAGCTGGCTTGGCGGGGCTCCGCCTGGTTCCTGCGCATGGCACAAGCTGCCCCCTCTCTACCACAACGGCACTGGCAACCTCAGCTGCGGAGATCAGGCTCAAATGGGCCCCAGGGACTGACTGCCCCAAGCAGGGTGCTGAGAGAGAAACTGCCCTGCTCCTAGGCTTCTTCTGGGGGAGAAATGGAGGCCCCTCCGTGCCAAAACAGCACTGCCCCCCTCCCCAGAGCACTGCCCACACTGCCAGCGAGCGAGGGCTCTGCCGGTTCCTATGGGACATGGTCTTGCTCCCTGAAACCTACTCGCCAGGCACCTCTGACCTAAACCAATCAGGGATCTACCTAGGCACCCACCCCAGCCCTCATCACCACAGAATCTGAGCATCTCCCAAAGGGGCTTTTGTCCCTTGATTTATCACAGCGGGCCTGCGGTACAGGGCACATGGACTGACTTGCCCCAGGGGAGTCCACAGCCAGGCATTGACGTCCTAGGACTGCCCCTTCCCGCTAGGCACCTCTCACTCAGATGCCTGCTAAACATGGGGGAAGAAAGGGCTTTGTGTTAAAAAGCCGCACGCACAAGCCCACCAAAAACGGGGCACGCGCCACGCAGCTCCCTCCAACACGCTAAACCGCGCTTCCAAAGAGCAAGGCCGCTGGGAGCGCATCGGGGCGGGCATTCTCCCTGCGCTGCCACAGAGCCAGGGAATGCCCGCCCAGAGTCCAGCTTTGCCAGACGACAGAAGCACAGTCCCAGCAACGGCGCTGACCTTCCGAGCCGCCAGTGATTTTCTGTCCTGCCTAAGGTGGGCACCTCGCAGGGCCCTGGAGTGATACGTAAGGCCACAAGGGTCAACAGCAGGGGAGTTTCCCACCCCGACAGCAGGTCTGTGGAAAAGGGGATTCCCTTCAAGAACTTCAGGGTTTATTGACTGGGGCCTGAATCAGGACGATAATCGAATGGCCCTAAAAGATCGAATGGCTGCTGAGAAAGGAGGCAGCGAGAGGCCTCCCAGCATTCAGGCAGACTGAGATTCAGGTGCCTCAGCCAGTGTCCCTAGTGAGGAGCACGGGCCAGATTCTGTTTGTCCAGACCCCACTGCAGATAGAGGACGTCCCTGGATGATTAGGAGTTTCATGACAGTAGTACCTAGATGCCACAGCTGGGCTTGGGTGCCCGCAGGTGCTGGGCGCTGCACATATAACCAGACGGACCCCAAGCTAAACCAGTGGTTCTCAGCCCACGGGCTGCTTGTGGGCCGATCAGCACACAGCCGCGGGCCGTGTGACGGCGTCAGGGCTGTATGGGGAGTATATACATGGGGGCTGCATTCCCACAATCACAGAGAACGCTGCACATGCAGCCCACCAGGGTAAAGAGGCTGAGAACCACGGATCCAAACAGACAGGACACCAGGCAGGAAGGGAGACGGCAAGGAAGGGGCTCCCAGCAGATCAGTAATACAGCCCCGGCCAACCTGTGGGTTCTCCTAGCCCCCAGGCCAGCGTCTTCACCCCAGACCCCACCGCATCTCAGCCTGCACGGCGGTGGGCGGAGCTGTGACGCCAGCGGACATGGGGGAGAGATGCCCGAGGCTCCGGGGCAGAGCACAGGAGGGAGTTGGCAGCGAGTGCCCAAGGAACGGCCTGGGGGACCGAGACGTCCGCCGCTCTCCCGGGCTTTACACGCCAGGTCCTGCTCTGAGCCAGTCCTGTGCCAAGGAGATGGAGCCAGAATAGCCGGTGGGCTTGCAGCACTCGTGCAAGGCAGGGACTTCGGACTCTAGCAACAGCTGGCGAGAAAGCTCCCATCCGCGTCTCTGGCGCAGGAACTGCTTCCCCCATGCAGCTCCTGCGAGGAGCTCCCCTGAGCCCCCGGGGGTTTACGGCCCTCACCCCAAGGCAGCTTGCAGCTGGTCAATGTCCACATCAGGAAAATGGCGGACACCATGACCCTTGACCCTCCCCCCGGCCATTTCCATGGAGACAATGAGCTCTAAATACACCGAGGAGGCTGAAAACCCCTTCTCTCTGCAGCCAGGGCTGCGACGCATTGGTCAAGTGATCCCTCCTCTGTCGCCCATTCCCAGCTTCTGACAGACAGAGGCTAGGGACACCAGCCCTACCCATCGCCATAGATGGACCTATCCTCCAGGAATTTATCTAGCTCTTTTGTGAACCCTGTTAACCTGGTCTTCACAACATCCTCTGGCGGCGAGTTCCACAGGTTGGTCGGGGAGTAACATGGGGAAACGGCCCAGCTTTCGGAGTCTTCTCCCAGCACACAGGTGGGGGGAAGCGAGTGCACTGCAGTGCTTGGAGGAGGAGGCTGGGGGCCAGGACTCCTGGGTTTAACTGCTGACTTGCGGCGCAACGTTCAGCAGGTCGCTGCGTCTTTCTTTGCCTCGGTCTTCCCATCCGTAAAAGGGGGATAAAATCCTGACTTGCTTCACGGAGCATCTTTGAGGCTTTGCTCCCCCCAATTCTCGTATTATAAACATGCCTGGAGATCTTGGTGACTGAAGAAAGGGCAAAACATAATATAAATAGTGCCAACTCTCCCGCCCTCTGCTCTGGGGGATTGGAGATGTTATATGCCGCACATCTGTGCTGACAGCCTGTTGATTTTTTTAATGTATATATGCATGTGTCGCTCGCTATACACACCCCACGTAATTGTTTCTCTTCATCTTTTTATGGCTGTTAATTGCTCGCGCCTCCATTTGCTGCCTTGCGCTGACTGTTGCTCTTAATTTGCCTCTGTTGCTGCAGGTGCTAGATGTATTATTAACTTTTAATGGGGAGTGCCAGAGACCCGCAAGTTTGTTTTCCTCGTTACTGATGGATATTTAATTGGCGAGCTGATGCTGGGACGGTTGAGCCATCCAGCAGGAATCCACTGCAAATATGATTTTTGTATCCCTCTGCCAGCTCACGGGCTGCCAGATATTTCAAACAAGCAAACAAACAAACAGGATTGCGTCCATACGGCTCAGAGGCTTTTCTCCGCAGCTCTATAAATAGACAGCCACGCCACCCACCCGTGGAGGGGGCTGCCTCTCCCATCCCCAGGTGAACAGCCACGATCATCAAGGCCTTCAAAAGTCCCAGCCATTAATTAGTCAAGTCCCACAATCATTTAAACAGACAAGAGAACTGAGGCTTAGAGGTGACGTGATTTCATCAAAATCTCTCAGGGGAAAAGGCTGGGAAAAGAACCCAGGAGTCCTAGCTCTTAAACCAGCACTAACCACTGTGCAACACGCCCCTTCAAAGCCAGGAATAGAACCCACGAGGTCCGATTCTCCATCCCCTGCTCACGGCACATACTGCCCGGCTGAAGGCTGGGGAAATTGCACTGTCTGAGGATGGAAATGGCAGTTATCTTAAGCGTTTGCCCCAGCAGCCAAGACCAGCCAGCAAGCCACTCCATCTCAGCGGGCCGCCGGGTCCACCACCTCGGCGGGCTGAACATAGCAGCCAGCTGACCAGGCGGCTGCCCCTCTTTGCTCCAGCCCAGCTGGCCATGGCGTTCAGCCCACCGAGACTGTACCATGCTCCAGCTGGGCTGGGGCAAAGAGGGGCAGCCGTCCAGCCAGCTGGCCGCGACGATCAACTCTTAGGGGCACTGTGATCGACCGGTCGATCGTGATCGACGGGCTGGTGACCACCGCCTTAGCCACTCCCACCACCCATCACAATCATGCTGCCAGATTGTGAAGGTCACCTTCAGTGGAGCTGGGTTCGAGAGCTGCGGATCCTCATACCGGAAGACTTTACTTTTGTGCTTTCTTCTTGTTGAGTTCCCTGAAGCGAAAATGCACGGCTGGGAGGCTTCCAAAGGGGCTAATGAGCAGAAGCTCCTTTGCAAATCCAAGGGTAAGTCACTGAAAAGGGCATGTGGGGTGACAACCAGCTGGCACCTGCCCATTTCACATCAGCTGCTTCTGCCCCTGCTGAATAACCCCAGGCTGCTGTATCCTGTCCCCTTCCTCAAACCCTCCCCCGCAGCCACCACCCCCGCCCCAGGGAGAGAAACCAGGAGTTCTCCCAGCAGCCTGCCCCAGGGAGCATTGCAGAGGGAAACCAGGTCGTTTGTTTCAATTAGTTTAACCTAATTGGCTGCGCTTTTGGGGGCGGGGGGAGGGGCAAGCTGGCGTGTTGGGATCGATATGCCGCTTGCTCATCTCAATGCCATCGATTAGGCCCGGCGTGCGGCTGGCGCTCACTGCGCAGGTCGGGGGGGGCGTGCGCAAGGGAAGAATCCACAGGGGTAGGAGACGGACGAAGCCACAGCTCTCAGCTGGGATTGGCTCCTTCACAGGCACCGCCATACCCCTCCTGTGTTCATCCACAAGATCCGCCGGGCGCCGGGGTCTCCTCGCCCCGCACCAGCCCTTCTTAGCCCTGTCTCACAGGTGAAATGACTCACCCAAGGTCACACAGAGAGTCAGTTGCAGAGCTGGGAAGAGCACCCAAGAGTCCTGGTCTTTAACCCTATGCAAACTCCCACATGGGAAACAGCATTTGTCAGCTGGGAGGGGATGGACAATGTGCGGGGTTGAAAATGCCCGCCAGCTCTGCTGAAATCACCCCGTTCATTTCACCTGGGCCAATGGACAGCTGGAGAAGGGAGAGCACTGCTGAGAGGAGGGAAGGCCTAGTGGTTAAACAACTTGGGGGACCTGGGCTCAAATCCATGCTCTGCAACAGACTCTCTAAGCGCCCTTGGGCCAGTTACTTAGGCCATGTCTACATTTGAGCCAGGAGGGGGCGTTCCCAGCTCATGGAGCTGTACCCACATTCGCCACGCTCGAGGTAGCATCTAAAAACAGCAGTATTGCCGCTGCAGCTCGGGGGAGAGGGTGCGTAGTCAGCCCGCTAACCCGTTTGGCTACCCAGGCCATCACAGGCACGCTGGTATAGTCAGGCACTAGCCTGAGCAGAGCTTGTGCAGGTCCATGTACACCCATCTCCCCGCTCTAACGCAGACTTACCCGCCTCGCCCAATCTGTAACAGGGACACCACCGCACCCGGCGGGTTGTCAGGCTAACTGCATCAAAGCCTAGGAGGGGCTCAGGTAGGAAGGTCGGGGGAGGGGGCTAGATAAGCTGCGGATACAAAATCGGTAGCCGCAGCTGCAAAATCGAGCTGCGGACATCTGCATCCCCAGCCACAGAGGCGGATCACCCGGGTCTGAAGCTGATCTCTGCAGATTGGCGGGCCTCTGTAGACAAAAGAGGACGCTAGGCAGGAGTCATTTGGATGCGGCACCAAGTTGTGATGGACTCTGGAGCCACTACCCATCTCCCACCCGGCTTTCCCCTTTCTGCACTGCAGGAGTGCCAGCCGCGCCTCCAGCTCCCTTCTGCAGAGGCTCGCAAACTCCCAAACCCTGGGAACATGAGAGCTTGGTTAAAAAACGCGTAGACAGCAGCGCACGCCGGTAAGCAACCAGAACTATCGAGAAATCAACGCCTGGCACCCCCCGCGTGGCCGAGGGGCGTCCGGCAAAGCAATTGTTGGCCAGGGCGGTGGCAGGGCACGAGGCACGGAGGATCCAGCCCCGGGCTTTGCTTTAATAAAGCAGCTGTCTCGGAGATCATGGGAGCCATCGATGGGTCTGGTAGTCTCTATTTGTGTGCTAGGCACTGCCAGCCTTCAGTACTCCCCACGATGGGGACAGATGGGAAACACCGCTCGGGCACCTGGCTCTGGGGCAGAGTGTGTGCAAAAGGGGGGGGCAGGCTCACGCGCCCACCTGCATTGCTGCCCCCTGTGACGGCGCGTCGGGGAACCCCCCAATCCTGCACCCCTGTCCGCAGCAAGATGAGACTCCACCAGCCAGTAGAACAGAGGGTTTATTGCTTCTCCAGGATACAGCACAGCATAGATGTGATGTGGTTACAAGAGTCAGGGCCAGGATGCCTCAGACCCCTTGGGGTAGGGTCCACAGGCCCCTGAACCCGCAGTACTCAGCTTAGTCTCTTCTCTTCAGGTCATCCCAGCCAAAAACTGCCCAGCACCCAGGCCCTGCCCCCAGCCAGGTGGCGTCTCCGCCTCCCTTCCTTTGTCTCTCGCCCGGGAAGAGCTTTGCTAACTGCCCAGGCTGGGCCTAGGTGTCTGGGCCAATGCACATGTGGGTGAGTCAGTGGGAATCACACAGCACAGCGCAGGGGAACCCCAGGTTACAGAGCAGACAGTCCACCCCACTACATCACACACACACCCCCAAGACCATCTCTGGCCACCCCCTCCCGTATTACTCACAGCTGCGTAGCCCATAGCTGCCGTGCCGGGCTCTGGTGTCACTTCACCATCACCCGCCCACCCAGCTGGGGGTTGAGGGGGGCTCACAGCCAACCAGGGTGGCCCCAGGGGAGCTCTGAAAGCTCAGGGCTTCTCCCTGGCTGAGAAGCCCAGCCCAGGCTGGGGCCGGAAAGCTCTGCCAGGCCTGGACCTCTGGCCCGGGGGGCTGGAAGAGTGTGTATCACGGGGTGCCGAAAGCCACTGAACCAAACTGTAAACGCGGTGTAAGATGGATCCCCCCACACTCCAAGTCCCAGCACCTACGATCTGGTGGTCAGTTTCTTTACTCCACACCCAGCACCCGATGGAAAAACAAAAGATTCCCAGCCAGGGTTCCCTATCAGCGGAGTGCTTCGGCAGCCGCATTCAAATACTGCCCCGCTGATTAGCACGGCGCCCAGTGCCATCCACATGTTCCTATGGGTGGTGCACATCGGCGCATGTAACAAAATTTATTCTTGGGATGGAAAAAATTAAAAGGAACATTGCTCACCCCCACCCCTCCGGGAATTTGGGGTGGATGTGGCCACTCAGCCCTTCTTGGCCTGTGTTCTGCGAGCGTACACTGCCCGGGCCTCACGCATCGGTGAGTGTGGGGCTGGGGGCCTGACTCAACCAATACCGGCACACTCCCCACATGGGCACAGAAACGGGAGCAGCGAGGCCTCTCCAGCAGTCATTCTGGGGTGGGATGGACAGTGTGGGGGGGATCCCTCTCCCGCTCCCTGCCTCTGCCCTTCTGCGTGCCGTGATGCGGAGAGGAACACCTGTCTCTCTGCTGCTTTCGTGCACTCCGCCTCCCCGCCAGATGAATATTCATTTGTTTGTCAGCACGGCAGCGGCGCCGCCCGGGGCCTCTTGGATGGGCACCCACCCCATTAACTATTCATGGAGCACACCAGGCTCACGACGAATTGCTTTGGCGGATCGCACGCTTATTAAGAGGGGATTTCTCAGGCGACGGGTCACGCAGCCTCGGGTCACTGCCTACCGGCTGGCCTTGTCTCTCAGCCTCCCCTAGCCCGGGGCTACGGAGAAGGGGAACCCAGGGTTGACTCAGACCTGACCAGGGATGCTGGGGAAAGCAGGACAGGGACAAGCACCTTCCCCAGCTCACAGGTGGGTCCCGGATCAACAGGGGCTCCCCCCTCCCAGAGGGGTGGGGCAGGCCCAGGATCCCAACCCTGGCTAGGAGCACATGGGACACCCCTTCTTGTTCATTGTGAGATTGCGTTATCCCTGCTGATCCTACATGGGGGGTGCCTGCCTGGCTTCCTTCTGCTTCCCGAAGGCAGCCCCCAGGGACCCGGCTCCAGGGGAGGTACTGGAAATGGTGCAGGACCATTCCCCCATCAAGTGGGCCCCGGCTGAAACCAACGGGCCCTGGGAGCAGGATCTGGTTCATGCCCGGTAAGGCCTGATGGCCGGATCAGCCTGATGGCAGAGCGTCAGCCAAACCTCTGACTTGCTCCCCACATCCCTCCCCCTGGCACCTTCTGGCTTTGCACAGGTGTCTACAGGCACCGCTGAGCACGGCTCCGTGTCAGCCGCCTGCCCCGCCGGGCTGACATTAAATCCTAGGAGTTGTGGGGAGAAGATAATCCCCTGGCACCTCTCCATCCCACTCGCCCGATCCAGCCTCCAGCCATTCCCCCCGAGCCAATGCGCCATGCCCCCCCAGAGCCGGCCACGTCCCAAATTCGCCCGCCCCACTCTGCGGGGACCAGGACGTAAACCGTAATGGCTGCCAGCCCCCAGCTCTGCCCCACTCTGGCCACCCTGCCCGGCTGGCTTTGAGGCCTGAGAGCAGAGGTGCAGTCCAAGTGGGCAGCAGGGCCAGCCCCATCGCCCTGCCTGTGTCTGTCACATGCCAACCCTCAGCTCTGCCTGCACCCAAAGCCATCCGGGACCGGCCGCGCTCCATGGAGTGCTGTTAAAATAATGCCCGCATTCGCGGAGGAGCAGGGAGGGAGCATGGTCTATCGCAGGGGTGGTTCGCCAAGATTGGGTGGACCCCCGGCGCTTTATTTACCTACATGGACAGCACAGGGCGGGACACCACTTCCCACAGCTCCCATTGGCCAGGAACTGCGATCCACAGCCAATGGGAGCTGTAAGCATCTATAACTGCAGACGTCCCGGTAAATAAAGTAACCGTGGCCGGCCAGGGGCTCACCCTGGCGAATCGCCTCCGGCTTCCTGCCCACCCCGGTCTGTCAGGGCTCCCAGGTTCTCTCCCTAGCTCGGTGACCTTGGGCCAGCTACTGCAGCGCTTTCGCACATCAATAGTACTTAGCCCTGCTCACAGGGGTGCTGGTGAGGGTTAATTAGTGCTTGCAGAGAGGCCCTGGTGTCAGGCTGAGCAGAAGTGCAAACAAAGAATTATTGTTAGAACCATGGAGCCCTCTTCAAAGCAGCGCTGGCGGGGAGGGCAGCGGTTGGGAGAACAGCGTGGGCTCTGGGGTCCAAAAGGTGATTTCAGTCCCTCCTCGGAGATCAGCCACCAATACGGGGGACATAGAGGACACAGCAGGGGGGCTGGCGTGTCTGACACCACGGCCCTCACCTGGCTGGGGTCAGAATTACTCCTCCTGCAGTCACAGGACCTATTTTGACCCCCTCCCGTCCCCCCGCCCCCCCGAGATTCCTTTAGCCAGAGGGACCTGGCCTATTTGGAGCTGCCCCCTTTCTATCTCTGTGAGGACGTCCAAGGTGCATCCCACTAGCAGCCGCAAAGTCAGAAATTTGCTACCGTACCCTAGCCCAGCGGTTTTCAAATGACGGGTCACGACCCAGGACTGGGGGGTGGGAGGTCGGGCCCTGGGGCTTGTTGCTTGCAGGGGGATCCAGTCGGGACTCCAGTTACATCATGTCGGGTCGCGGCATCAACAATTTCCTTCAGCTGGGTCATGAGAAAGAAAGGCTGAAAACCACGGCCCCGGGTATTTCCAAAGCGGCAGACCCTCTGTGCTCTCGCCGCATTTCCACAGTGCCTCTCGCCCTAGAGGCGGGTCGATGCCCCGGGTGGGGAAACTGAGGCACGGGCCGATGGCGTTATTTGGCCAACGTCGCAAAACAGGTCAGCGGACGGGACAGAACACAGGAATCCTGCCTGGCTCCCAGTCGCCTGCTTTAAGCCACCAGACCACCTGCCATCAGTTTGGTGGGCTGGGCTAGGGGAGCAGGTACCCACCAGTGGCTTGGCCCCTTTATCTCCCAGCCCTAGCATCAATAGTTCCAGCTGGGGCACCTGAAATGCAGTAACAAGAAGGATGGGGAGCATCATGTTTTATAGGCATGCACAAAACCAGGAGTTTAATAATGGCCCAGCCGACCCTAATCCATCTGCTCCCTTTGTCTTAAACACAACTCAAGGTCCTTAGAATTCTATTAAGAAGAGTAGCCAAGATCATTAAATATCAGTTAGCAATACACTCGGGGTGATAAAACAGTCTGCTGCTGCTAGCTACATTTTCCCCTTGTTTGCCTTTGTTTCCAGCTCCCTCTGGGAAGCCGGTTTCACAAGGGCTGTGAGGCTGAATGAAGCAGCTTGGAAAAGCAAAAGCAGCAGCCCACAATGTGTGTGACACCACACTTTGTGCTGAGGTTTTTCCATTCCTCCCTAGTGCCCTATAAATCCTCTTCAGTGCCACCGTGGAGCCCGCTCACAAGTAGCCATATGCACGTCCACACACACGTGTCACCACGGACATGGGGGTGCACGCCATGTGTTCATGCGAGAGGATGGACACATATGTGTGGGCATGTCTTGGGGCAAGGTGGCACTCCTGTGATGGGGCACAGGTGTCAGCCTGCATGTCTGTCGTGTAGACACATGTGCACAAGGGAGGTGAAAGGTGAACTGATTCACCGGAATGTACATCCCTAGTGTGCATCATGTCGCTTTGTACGTGAGTGTGCCTATGCACCCGGGTGTGCCTTTGGCACAGCATGCAGTTGCCAATGTGCACTTGTGTGCACGCATCTATAAACACAGCCAGCTGCTATCACATGCAGAAGATCTCCAGGCAGGAGCCAGCCGGCCGGACAAAGCGGACAGAGGGACGCTGGCCCCCACCCCTCCGCTGCGGCTCAGCCTCCGCAAATTAGGAGCTGGCTGAACGGCTGCAGCGTGGCTCGCGCTCCATCTGGTGAGACGTTAATTACACCAAACAGACAAGTCCTCTCCTCAGAACCCAGCCGTTACCTGGAGCTGTGCCGATAGCTCTGCCACTGGGACCGCTACCTGGGGCTAAATCAAAGCTAATAGCCCAGCCTGCACAGGAGCCAATTCCTTCCCCAGGGAACTGAGATGCCGAGAGTTTTATGACAACTTCAGCCTGTTAATGAGAGGGGGAGGAAGCAGCAACCCTGGGCAGCTGCACCTGGGGTCAGGAACAGCTCCCACCCGCAAAGCGCCCAGCACCTGCCCTGAGAGCGGAGAAGCTGCTCAAAGCTTTACGGGCGGGGGGGGGGGGGAATGGAGGGGGTTGATCTGGGGAAGGACATCTCCCTCCAGCAGCACTCCTGGCCCTTTCAAAGCCCTTTGGGGCAAATCGGGGGCACCCCGCATGGTACGCACCACTCTCAGGGCAACTTACATGGCACAGAACATTAGAGCTGGAAGGGATCTGGAGAGGCCATCGAGTCCAGTCCCTGCCCTCCCGGCAGCACCAAGCACGGTCTAGAGCATTCCTGACAGGTGTCTGCCCAACCTGTTCTTACATATCTCCAGTGATTCCACAGCCCCCCTAGGCAACTTATTCCAGTGTTTAACCACCCTGACAGGAAGTTTTTCCTGATGTCCAACCTAACCCTCCCTTGCTGCAATTTAAGCCCATTGCTTCTTGTCCTGTCCTCAGAGGCCAAGGAGAACAATTTTTCTCCCTCCTCCAAGTAACACCCTTTTAGATCCTTGAAAACCGCTGTCATGTCCCCTCTTTGTCAGACTAAACAAACCCAATTCTTTCAGTCTTCCCTCACAGATCGTGTTTTCTAGGCCTTTCATCAGTTTTGTTGCTCTTCTCTGGATTCTCTCCAATTTCTCCACCTCTTGCCTGAAATGCGGGGCCCAGAACTGGACATAAGACTCCAGCTGAGGCCTAATCAGTGCGGAGGAGAGCGGAAGAATGACTTCTCGTGTCTGGCTCACAACACTCCAGTTCATGCAGCCCAGAGTCAAGTTTGCTTTCTTTGCAACAGTGTCACACTGTTGACTGATGTTGAACTTGTGCTCCCTACAACTACACTTCGCCATCTCCCCTCTCCATCCCCAGCAGCCCCCCCCCTTCCCACTCAGGCAGAAACTGTACCTCAGGCCTGGTCTGTCACTGAGCAAGTCCAGCAGGCAGGACAGAGGGGAGATGGGCTGCAGGATCGGGGGTAAGGCCAGGCAGGCCACACAGGAGTGAGGGGGGACCCTGGGGCAGGAGCCAGCCCCACCCCACTGCCCCACGCCATCCCAGAAGGGCCAAACCAGACTGGGACAGCCAGTGTCATTGCTCGTTGCTGCTGTCCTTGGGCAGCTTCTGCACCAGGCCCCAACCCAGACCAGCTGGAGCTCAGGTTACCCCCCCCCCCCACACACACACACACACACACACGCACACTATGCCTCCTTGGCACGTCTGTGCTTTAATCCACCCCTGCCAATGTGCACCTGGCGCTAAGCACGCTGGAGCCGACGGGAGACATCCCACCACCTTCCCTTTTCAAACCAGGGCAAAAGCAGCCACAGCCCCCACAAGCCACGGGGGTGTGAAATGAGCCACATCCCTTAGCCCGTCTCCAGATCCTGCCTCTGCCGAGCCTCTGGAAATGTCCCAAGGAGCAGATACATTCAGGCCAGCCACTACCGCACAGGCCCAGCAGGAGGCGCTATGACCCCGCCGGGCACACGCCAGGATAACCAGGCAAGATCTCCCAGGGAGAGACCAGAGGCTGGGCTGCAGTTGGGCCAGAAACCAGGAAGGCGAGTTTGTTCCATGCGTTATAGCCTAGGCCATGCAGGCTGGTACAAGGCCTCCCTTACTGCAGGCCCCACACCCTGGATTTGAGTCTCCCCGATGCCCGCCAGCTGGTTTCCTTTGACCTCTAGAGACCATCCACCCAGCAACCCAGGGGACCGGTCCCTGCAGTGGCTGCCTGAGGGTGGTTACATCACACCACTCACCGGTCTCTGCTCCGGCTGTTGCACCAGCCACTGCGGACCCCGTGCCCCGAGTTCTGCCCTTCACTCCTCCCTCCCTCCCACACACCTGAAATGCAGCCAGCATGCTCTGGGTGCTTGCAATCCAAATCGTCAGCAGTCCTTCAACCGCCTTGGAGCGCTTTCCATGCCCCACCCCCATCCACAGCTTCCCCCCCCTTCCCTTCCCACCCCACCCCACCCCACCCCACCCCACCTCGCCTCACCTCACCCCCAGCAATATATTTTCCTAAAATAAGAATTTTGAAAGCAGAGCCCACACTCCTCCCCCAATGCATCCAGAGGAATTCCCAGCCGCTGGTCATGAACACTTTGGTGCACCTAGAAAAATTCATTCCGCACATTGCTTGAGTCCCACCCGGAACTCTGGGAAACTGCACTCTTGATAGCCTTGAGTCCAGGGTTTCAAACAACAATAGCTTATGTGAGGGGGAGCAGGAATGAGGGGAAACTGAATAAATTTGGGAAAGCCAGCCATTAACACATCATCAATATCTATTAGGTAGGACTCCAGCTCTCCTGGGGGCCTTAATATTCACAACCTCAGTGCTCCTCTTGCTACCACGAATCATTAATACAGTCTAATTGCTTCCCTCCCCGCACAGCGTCCCCACTCACGGTTTGTTGTGTTGTCCTCGTTTGTTGCGTTGTCCTGTTGCATTGTCCTGTGTTGGTGACAACTGGAATTCCAAAGATCTATTGACAGCCATGCTGAGAGTGTGCTCCTTCACCCCGTCAATGTGATTTCAACTTTAATTGCTGGACAAGGAAAGCTGTGTCAGCATCCCTTGCTGCTGCTCTGTGCAGCTTCAGCCCCAGCGAGCACCTCGCTTGACTCCACACTACCTGCTGCTTCAAAAACTCCTGCACAAAAAAAAGTATTTTGGAGATGAATCACTGGCTGTGCATATACAATCATTACCACCCCAAGAAAAAAAGCACACACAGCAAAAAAAAAAAATATATATATATATATATATAAATAAAAATTTTCGCTTGTTTTCGACTTTCTTACCCAGCTGTGTCTAACAATGGTTTTAGTTATGGTGACCCCACACCTCAGGACCATTTGGTGCGTCACTTGTGTCTTTCCTTGCCCAACTGGGATTGTCACATTTTATTACCCCCAAACTCAACAATCTAACTCTCTCTTAATCAAAAAGCCCCAAATTTTCAGAGAAGTGACATGCAAATGAAGCCTGCCCCCATCAGTCATTTCCCCTTGCTCACCAACAGATGGCAACAGAGCGCACCCCTCCCTTGGGAAGCCCCCTGCCCATCTGGCAGCTGGGCGGGGCGCTCTTCTCCCTGTTCACCAACCAGTGTCACTACTGAGCTCCGTGGGGCCTTAGGCCGTGGGGTTGACGCATGCTCTCTCCTTGTCCCGGCTCTGCCCCAGCCCACCCCTGCTTGTCCCACCCATTCCAGTGTGGCTGCGTCAGGATCAGGCAGCGAGATCTCGCCCAGCAAAGAAGGGACCCTTCATCCGCTGCCGCTTAATTGCCCTTAAAAATAAGCTTCCTCCTCTGCCCGGGAAATCGATACAATTTAATAAGACACTTCACGGCCTTCGTGCTGAGCCCAAGGAATCTGCCTGAGAAGCCAGCGGGCAAACCGAGGGGCGGGGCAGTTCCAAGGGAGCCGGATGAGAACTCCGGGCCTGGGTTTCCCATCTCCGTAGCCCCCGCAGACTCATCACCCCTTTCCTGATCCTGCGCAAGGTGCCTACGGGCCTTGTCTGGTCCGTTTCTTTCTCTCCAAGGTATTTAGCTGCTCGGTCCTGCCGGGAGGGCAGGGGACTGGACTTGAGGACCTCACGAGGCCCCTGCCAGTTCTAATGCTCTGTGGCTCTGTTATGTAGGGCTGCCCCCCGCCTGGTTTGCACTCGGAGATGCTGGGTTTCGACATGTGGGTCCAGGTGCCGTTTCACATGCCTTGATGTCCAGAGTTTTGAGTCTGGGGGAGACACAGGGCAGGGCTTTGGGGGCAGGAAGTGGGGTAGGGGGAGTGTTGCAGCTCCCCCCGGTTTTATGCAGGACGGCTGGCCCCACGCCCTGCTCCCCAGCATAGAAGCTGGGGGGCGCTCCCCGTGCCTATACCTTGCTCCCAGCCCTCCACCCCCACACTGCTCACCAACCCATCACCTTACCTGTGGCTTGGGCACCCGCCGCTGGCCCCATGCCGGGCCCCATCTCTTGCTCCCAGGGCCCACCCCATTCCTTGCCCTGTGCCCTCTGGGGCCCTGACCTCTCTTCCTGGCATGCTTGGGGCTCTGTGCCTGGCCCCCTACTCCTGGGGCCCCACGCCATGGCCAGGGCTCGGCTCTTGGCCCCATACGTGGGGGTCGCTAAAGCAGGCCCAACCCTGCCCAGTGCCCACCCCCAGCTGTGGCCTCCTTCCCTGACCCCTCTCCCCGTGGAGACAGACCCCTGCCCCCAGCCTCAGCACAGTGGGGGGAAGCACAGACGAGGTGCTGAAAGCTCCCTCCCTACTAAAAATCTTCCAGTGCCCTGGGGAAGAGGTAGAGAAGAGGGTGGGGCCTCAAGGGATGTGGAGGAGGGGCAGGGCTTTTGAGGGGGGGAAGAGGCAGAGTGGGGGAGCAGAGGAGTCCCCACAGGGTTCCCAGCTGTTAGAAAGGTGACAACCCCACTGACACCTCACAATGTTTAGTGCATTTAGCCCCACCACGCCCCTGTGAGGTAGCACGGGGCCATTATCTCCGTGAGGCAGAGGGGGAACTGAGGCACAGCAACCCAGCTCTCCACAGGCAAGGAGGCATCTCACCCCCATTACACCAGTGGGAGTTAGGCACTTAAGCCTGGGCAATTTCAGCGGACGTGAGGAGCCTGGATACCTCTGGAGATCTGGGCCGAAGTGATTTGCCTGCGGACACAGAGGCAATCAGAGAGAGAGGAAGGAGCGACCCGGGGCAGCCACCCTTTCCAGCACCTTATTGCCAGCCAGTGGCCAGTCATGCCAAGCAATCCGCTCCCACTGCAAGGGGAAGTTTCCCATTAAGGGACGTCCCAGATGTGGCATGTAAGGGCTGGGCGCAACAGCAGCCGTTACTGTAGAGAGGCTGATAAACAAGAGGGCCGTCACCTTTGGAACTCCCTGCAACTGGATCCACCAGACCCAGAGCTTGGTGATCTCCAGGGCACCGCACCACGGGGTCTGCTTGCTCCTGGTTCTAACTTAGATTCATTCATTAGCTGTGATGGAGCCGCGGGAGAGGGCTGGCTGAGAGCAGGGTACCTCCCTGCAGGGAAGGGATGTTTGTTAGCATATAATTGAATAGTCGTGTAGCCACTCAAAATATTGTCGGGCACGGGCACACGGCTATTCGACGCGCTTCCAGCCCCACAGCAGGGGAGCCCCCGGCCACCCCATGCTGCTGCCTCTCTGCAGCAGCGCCGGATGGCAGGGGAAGTTGGTCCTTGAGGGCAGTAAGTTTAAAAACCAGCTCCCCACACAGACCAGCTGCCTGCCGCCCTGCACTGCTGCCTCTGTATCAGAGGCAGTGGCGTGGAGCGGCAGCAGCCTCTGTCCGTGGGGAGCTAAGACCCCCGCGGACAGGGGCTGCTACCGTGAAGCAACCTCCCCTGCCCCCCTCCGCTGATAGAGGCAGCAGCGGGGCAGGGGAGGAGGCAGCACCACAGACCTGGTCCTGGGGGGGGAACCGGCTATTCTTCCCTCCCACATCGGGCCTCTTTCCAGGGGTCCTTCCTCCAGCGAACGCCCGCTGAGAAGGGCACAGAGTAAGGGCCTGAGGAGCTGAGACCAGTTCAAAGGCTGGGCTAATCCTTTTCCCCCGCTCACCCGCTTCTGCGAGGTGGCGTGAGGACGGAGGGAATCCCAGCGGCCCCACAGTGCCCTGCAAAGCCTTTGCACTGTCTCTCTTGGTCTCCCCCAATCCACGCCGGAAAACTCAATTCCAAGGCCTCTTGTGCAGACAATTGGCAAACAAAGCATTGGTTATAAGGCCACCAGCGAGCCGCCCTCAGCGTGCCGTCCTTCTCTCCCGCTAATTGCTTCGTTACCGACGTTTGTGAGGTAACGGCAGTTTAATTATCTGCAAAACAAACATATTTGGAAAGTACCGTCTAGCAGGAGCAGTGGGAGCCTGGAAATGATAAACCTGCAGCCAGCACGCTCTCCCCTCTGGTTCCCACCTGCCTCCTCCGGTGGTGTCAGTCTCATCCCAGGCCTCTGCATTCCCATTGCTCACACCTCTTTACCGCCCCAGCCTTTTCTCTCCCCCCTGCTTTGGCTTCCCATTTCCTCAGTCTTTTCTCTAGCTCCCTCTCTCCCTAGCCATTCCCACACCCCTCACAGCGGTTATCCAGGAACAAACTATGCCTACGGGCATAAGAACGGCCGTACTGGGTCAGACCAAAGGTCCATCTAGCCCAGTGTCCTGTCTGCCCACAGTGGCCAGCACCAGGTGCCCCGGAGGGAGCGGACCGAAGACAAAGATCAAGTGATTTGTCTCCTGCCATCCCTCCCCAGCCTCTGGCAAACAGAGGCCAGGGACACCATTCCTACCCCCTGGCTAACAGCCTTTTATGGACCTAACCTCCATGAATGTATCTAGCTTCTCCTTAAACTCTGTTATAGTTCTAGCCTTCACAGCCTCCCCTGGCAAGGAGTTCCACAGGTTGACTATGCGCTCTGTGAAGAAGAACTTTCGCTTATTAGTTTTAAACCTGCTACCCATTAATTTCATTTGGTGTCCTCTAGTTCTTCTATTATGGGAACAAGTAAATAACTTTTCTTTATTCACCCTCTCCACACCAGTCATGATTTTATAGACCTCTATCATATCCCCCCTCAGTCTCCTCTTTTCCAAACTGAAAAGTCCCAGTCGCTTTAGCCTCTCTTCATATGGGACCTGTTCCAAACCCCTCATCATTGTAGTTGCCATTTTCTGAACCCTTTCCAAGGCCAAAATATCTTTTTTGAGGTGAGGAGACCACATCTGTACACAGTACTCAAGGGCAGGTCTAAAGTCGGTAGAAAGACCAACTTGGCTAATGGAAGTGACCGTCTTAAGGATCCATTTGGTGCTGTTGTGAGCTGTACAGACTTGGGCTCAACAGACTTGGACTCTTTCTAGCCCACAAAGGGCTTCTCAAAAATTGAGGAGGGCTACAAGGGGGCATTTCCCTCACAATATATAAAGAAGGCTTCTGTGTTCTTGTTTTCAAAAAAGATTGAGGGGACAGAGGGTCCCACGCAGTTCTGTGCCAGAGTCTAAGTTTTCTGCATTGAGTTTAATTACCCCTTGTGTTGCAGGGACGACCTCTGGGAGGCCCCTGGGATGTCCTCGATGAATAGGAGGTTCCGTGGCCTTGAATCTTTAGCAAAAACTTCCTTTCTCCCAAGTTTGTTGGGCATTGGAATTAAATTAGGCCACCTCCAAAAGTGAGACTTGTTTCAAAACAGCGGATAGAAATCGCTCCCGCTCTCAACAGCTCAGCTGCCAGGCTCCTGTATAGAGACATCACCGCTTCATCGGTAACGATGGAATCTTCGGAGGTAGACAAGACCTGAACTTCTTTTGGAAAAGGCAAGCGGAATAAAGAAAAAAAAGGAGCGGGGGGAGGGAAATCCAACCTTTCAGGCCTACTCTATGTTCCATGAAACGTCAGACCCAAAGAGGGGCTTTTATTTTATTTCCTCCTGGCAGGTTGCCTTTATAGAATCATAGAATACTAGGACTGGAAGGGACCTCGAGAGGTCATCAAGTCCAGTCCCCTGCCCTCATGGCAGGACCAAATACTGTCTAGACCATCCCTGATAGGCATTTATCTAACCTACTCTTAAATATCTCCAGAGATGGGGATTCCACAACTTCCCTGGGCAATTTATTCCAGTGTTTGACTACCCCGACAGCTAGGAACTTTTTCCTAATGTCCAACCTAAACCTCCCTTGTTACAGTTTAAGCCCATTGCTTCTTGTTCTATCCTCAGAGGCCAAGATGAACAAGTTTTCTCCCTCCTCCTTATGACACCCCCTTAGATACCTGAAAACTGCTATCATGTCCCCCTTCAATCTTCTCTTTTCTAAACTAAACAAATTCCAATTCTTTCAGCCTTCCTTCATAGGTCATGTTCTCTAGACCTTTCATCATTCTTGTTGCTCTTCTCTGAACCCTCTCCAATTTCTCCACATCCTTCTTGAAATGTGGTGCCCAGAACTGGACACAATACTCCAACTGAGGCCTAACCAGCGCAGAGTAGAGCGGAAGAATGACTTCTCGTGCCTTGCTCACAACACACCTGTTAATGCGTCCCAGAATCACGTTTGCTTTTTTTTTGCAACAGCATCACACTGCTGACTCATATTCAGCTTGCAGTCCACTATAATCCCTAGATCCCTTTCTGCCGTACTCCTTCCTAGACAGTCGCTTCCCATTCTGTATGTGTGAAACTGATTGTTCCTTCCTAAGTGGAGCACTTTGCATTTGTCTTTATTAAACTTCATCCTGTTTACCTCAGACCATTTCTCCAATTTGTCCAGATCATTTTGAATTATGACCCTATCCTCCAGATTAGTTGCAGCCCCTCCCAGCTTGGTATCATCTGCAAACTTAATAAGCGTACTTTCTATGCCAAGATCTAAATCGTTATATATTTAGATATATAGCACCTTTGGCTGGGAGTCAGGTGTCCCCAGCACACCACCGAATGCCTCCAGGGCTGCAGTTTATACCCAAAGCCATTCCCACCCCGGTCTCCTTTTACGAGTACCCTGCTCCGTTTGTCATCCCTGACACCCGGCGGCGTCCCTGCTCCCCCACTGCCCACCCTGGCAAGGGATGCGCTCGCTGCGCTTAGGAGAGGCCCCTGGCCCACGCTCACAGGAGTTGCGTCCATCTTGTGGGCAAGAGCTGCATGGGCAGGACCCACAGTGGCTGGCTCCCAACCCACCCAGCGAGGGGTCGCATCGCACGGAACCCGGATCCCCTCTGAATCCCTCGCAGCCTCTTCCCCCGCAGCATGCCGAGGGCGGGAGAGATTTTCACGGCTGCTTTGCAAGGGGGGATTTAATGAGGGTCCCCTGAGGCCACCAAGCGGGCAAGGCAGAGAGAGCCCATTGGTGCCACAAGGGCAGGGAGCTAGTTGGATCCCCACAGCAGGCTGAGGTTAATGGGCAAAGGGCAGGTCCTGTGGGGTCAAGCAGGAGAGGTTCTCCTCAGGCCCCTCCGTTAACCTCCTGCTGCTGATGGGACCCAGGTGCGAGGGCAGGGGACCCAGCCAGCTGATGTACTAAGGCAGAAGCCAATCTGGGGGGTGGGAGGGAGTTATTCCAATACAGCTCTTTGTTCAGTGTTCGAAGAAAGCAGCTCTTTGGGGCATGAGCCGTGGGTGAACCTAGAGCTGGGGGAGGCAAGCCCCAAGCCCCGTCCCTTCCACCTGAGGCCCCACCCCTTATGGGAGGCAAGCTCCCACCACCACAGGCAGGGCCAGGCTGGCAGTTTGGGAAGGCATAGCCTTCCCCTGCCTCTGATACCTGCCACCGCTGCGTTGGGGGATGGGCAAATGGGGAGAGTACAAGCTACAGTCCTGCAACAAGAACGCCATACAGATGCTAAACATATGTGCTTACCCTCTTCCAGCAATCCCAACTCCAAGTGCCCAGAAATCATGGGTCAGGCCTCAAAAAAAAATTTTTTTCTAAACAAAAGTGGGGAGGGGGTTCTTACTCTTTGCCTTCTGGGGGTGATCCAATTACGCTTCTCTTTGCCATCAGAAAGGCGAGCAATCTACTTTTTTATTTTTTAAATTAAAGCCAAGATGCTCCTCTAGTCACCTGACTCCAGCAGCTGGGGCTTTAAGGGGGACAACTATTGCAAAAGTCACTGTCCCAGGAACAGAACTGGCAGGAGAATGTCAGCTCTTTGGGGCTGCGACTGTCGGTTTTTTGTTTTGTTTCTACAGCACCTAGCACAATGGGGGCCTAGTCAACGAGTAGGGCGCCTAGGGGCGAGAGCAATATACCACCAGACTACCCAGGCGACTAACATGGGCTACCTTCCCCTGTCAACCAGAACCACAACTCGAGGACTGCCCACAACGGACACCAATACAAACTAGCTCCTGCTTATCCCCAGACAGCAGGAGGGAGAAACTGAGACAGAAAGGGGCATTAAGTGACTCCACAAAGGTCATGCAATGAGTCAGTGTCAGAGCTGGGGTCTGCACCCAGAGTTCCTGGCTCCCAAGCCTGGACTCAGATCACACCAATATCTTACACCCCCTCCTTTAGACCAATTGGCGCCTGCTTTTCTGTTCGCCATAGCAACCGACTCCTCTTCCTGCTCTTTAGAACAAAACGCTCAGCTCCGTTCCCCTGCCTGACCGCTTTCATGCCTTCATAATCCCATGGCCAGACGGGATCACTGGGCTCATCTCCCATCGGACCCCCTGTCACTGCCCCCAAACAACCCCTCGAGCAGGCCGCTTAGCAAAACATCCCATCTGGACTTTAAAATGGTCAGGGATGGTAAACCCACCACAGCGCTGGGTAAATCCTTCCCATGGCTAATAACTCTCCCCATTACAACCGAACGCCTTATTGAAGAGGCTCATTTTATATCCCACGAGTGAAACAAACAAGCATGGTCAGGCCTCCCCAGTGCCTCGTTCTTTGCATGGTCAAGAACAGCCAGGGCCATATCACCTGAATACTGACCCTCTGCAGGGCATTTCAGACCAGCTAACAGCCTGGACCAGAAATGGGGGGGTGTACACAGATAGAGCCTTAACCTGACAGGGCCCTCGAGAGGCTAGCTGTGTAGAGGCAAACACCTCCTCCCTGTTTTCCAGCCCTGCATTTTTTTAAGAGAGGCAGCAGACTGGTACCTAATGGTATGTGTGAAAGGCAGAACTCCCCGGAGTGAAGGAAAGTGCAGCAGAGAGACACTTGAAGGAATTGACAAGAGCTTGCCACTGACTATAAAGAGGGGTGTTTAAAATCCTTTTTGAAATCGCACAAAAGCCCCATTCACCACCCACCCCGGCAGCCAGCCCACAAGGCAGAGGAGGGGAGAGACAGCCTTGATCTCTTGGCGTTTTTAAAAAGCTCCATCAGGAGTTTCAAAACTAAAGGGGGAGCAGATTAAAAATCACATAGTCAAGGGGGAAGGCAGGTCAGTGCGGGGGTGAGTGGGGGTGGGTACTGGCTGGTGGCTCACAGTGCCCCCACTGAGGTCAGTTGAGCCCTGGGTGGCTAGCAAGGAGGGGCGCGGGTTAGCATCCTGACTGCAGACTGTCCAAGGTAAGACAGGTAAGTTCATGGAGGACAGGTCCATCAATGGCTGTTAGCCAGGATAGGCAGGGAGGGCGTCTCTAGCCTCTGTTTGTCAGAGTTTGGGAATGGGTGACAGGGGAGGGATCACATGATGATCCTCTGTTTTGTTCACTCCCCCTGGGGCATCTGGCATTGGCCACTGTCGGCAGACAGGACACTGGGCTGGACAGACCTTTGGTCGGACCCAGTGTGGCCGTTCTTATGTTCTTAAGACAGGGGCAGAGGGAGCAAGGTCCAGTGGTAAAAGCACAAGATGGTGAGCTCTTTGGTGCAGGCACCGTTTGCTCCTCTGTCTGTCCAGCACCTAGCATTGGGAGGGACAACTGAGGCAAGTGAGTGAACTGCTTGAGGGTCCCTCCTTCATCCCAGCGGGCCGCAAGATTATCGGAACCAAGACCGTCTCCCAGAATGGGGCCGTTTTGCTCACTGACCATAAGAAGGGCCATACTGGGTCAGACCAAAGGTCCATCTAGCCCAGTGTCCTGTCTGGCAGCAGTGGCCAATACCAGGTGCCCCAGAGGGAGGGATCACTACAGGCAATCCCCATGTTATCCTCCCCTGTCTCCCACTTCGAGAGAAACAGAGGCTAGGGACACCATTCCTACCCATCCTGGCTAATAGCCATTGATGGACCTAACCTGCATGAATCTATCTAGCTCTTTTTGGAACCCTGTCAAAGTTCTAGCCTTCACTGCATCCTCTGGCAAGGAGTTCCACAGGTTGACTGTGCGCTGAGTGAAGAAAAACGTCCTTTTGTTTGTTTTAAACTTGCTGCCTATTAAACTGCGCTTGCATGCCTCGAATGTGCAGGCAGTGCCGATTGCTCTGGTGCAGCGCTGGAATTGGCTACAGAGGAAGCGCCCGGCTCTTATCATCGGTGCTGGGTGCAATTAGTGTGCGCCCCACTTCACAGGCCCTGGCTTCACATGTGGGTCACTTCAGTGGAATTTACCCGTGAGCAACAGTAAACAAAACGGCTGGCGGGCCACACACAGAACCCCGAGGGGGGCGCCAGTGGCCCATGGGCTGCAGGTTGCCCACAGTGGCCTGGCACAGCGGGCCCCCGATCGTGATGGGCCTTTCGGCACTGCCCCAATAAATGAGGCAAATAACAAGGCAGAGCTGGGAAACCTGCACCTAGTTCCAACTCTGCTCTGGACTCCCACCGCACGTCCCTTCCCCCGTCCCTTGGGAGGCCGCCGGCCCCACTTTGCCCCGCCACCCAGGATCAGGGGGCCCCCTTTGTGAAATGCAGAGGGGTTGGGTGGGGGAGGGACTGATGAGTGTCCAAGCAGAAAACTCCATCCCATAGCGCCCTGTGGTACCCAGGGCGTAGGCCAGGGCTCTGCTGCAGGCCTGGGGAAACCTCCCTGCTCTCCAGGGCTGGCCTGAAAGGTCAACGGTCATGCGCTGACCCCTTCGCGACAACGACCCAGGAGACACTAATCAGATGGGCGCAGGATGCCCGGGTCCCACCCCTCCCCCAGCCTGCCTGGCAGGCCTGACCCAGCTCTCTTGCAGGCGGGACAGAGGGAAGCCAAAACAAACTTCACGGACTCTCTCTGTCCCTGCTCCTTCTCCTCAACTGCCCCCTCCATCTCCTCCAAAGGCCTGGCCGGGGGTTCTTTGCATTGCAAGAGCGGGGGCAGGCTTTGTCCCTGTTTGCCTCCTCAACCTGGCTGGGGAGTAGTCTTCTCCCCGCCAACCCCTTCAACAAAGTGCAGAGTCTTCACCGTTTCCAAGTGCAATCAGTGACGTGAGCCGAGCGCCGCGAGAGCTCCCTTAACCGCTGAAGGGGCCTGTAATCATAGGTTCTTCCCGCCAAGCCTTCTCCCGCGGCAGGGCAGCCATCAATTATCGCCTTACCACTTCATTTACCCTCCTTGGCAAAAAAAAAAAAAAAAATGGCTTGAGAAAGGGGCCGTGGAAGAGGAGGCCATGGTAGAGGAGTTGCCGTCCCACCCAGTAAATCATCCCTACAGCAGCTGAGGCAGGCCCTTGGTATCGCCGTTCCCAGCTCGTGCTGATAGATGGGGCAGGTTTTGCTTCCCCCATGACCTGGCCAAAAAAAAAATTCCAGAAAACCCGCAGCCTCCTGGCGGTTTTATAACCACGTGAAGGTCAGGTTGGGTAAAGCCACAACCAAAGGCTGCAAGAACAGAACTGCCCCACTCGGCTTTGGGAGGGTTCTGGTCTCGCTGCCACGGGGCCCAGCCCCACGCAGAAGGTGAACGCCTCGTGTGGGTGCAGATAGGTGTCTTCCGCAGGGCCAGCTGCTCCCAGAAGCTCCGCTGAAGTGAGTCCTACCCACAAAAGCTCACGAGCCTCTATATTCATGGTAGTCTCTGAGGTGCCGCCGGACCACTCCTGGTCTGTACCGGCTCTGGGTACCACAACAGCCTGGAAAGCCAGGAGCAGGGCCCCACAGTGCCGGACGCTGCACAGACCACGTGGTGGGAGACAGGCTCTGCCCCAAGACACTCACAATCTGATCCGAAGCAGCAGATAAAGCAAGGGCAACTGGGGCCCGAGGAGGGGAGGGGATGCAGGGAGGGCCACCCGCAGGGGTATGTGGGGCACCCCATTTAGCAATTAAAATATGGGCCTGCTGAGCGCGTCACGCATCCCCCATGAGACAAAGGCTTTTTCTTCCTGCAAGAATAGGTGTGTTTTCTTGCTAAGTCGGCTGTCCTGCTGTACAAGCCAGGTGGGGGAAAACATGCTTGTTTTTACCCTGATACTATGGATCCAGTCAAGGTAATCCCCCAATACAGACTGCAACTAGCCACACAGGGGTAGGAACTACTGTGCCTTGTCTCCCTCAGGCATATACTTTGGTATACACACCACCCCTCCTTTTGCAGCAAAGCCAAAGCCAAAGGATGGGTGGGGAAACTGAGGCCCAAAACAGACCCAGCTTTACATCAGCGTCGATCGCTCTCCTGACTTCAGCGGCCCCATCACCTGAGAATCAGGCCCCGCAGGGCTTTGGTTCCCCAGAATCCATCTCCTTACCTTCCCCCGCCCTCCTGGAAATGGAAGCTAAGGGGCTTGTCCACTGAGGATTCGGGTGGTCTGAGCTGCCCTGCTTATCTCACCAGCCTGCTCGGCACCGGCCTCCCCGCTGAGTTTTCGGACCACAGGGTCCCATCGCTAAGTGATTTGCTCAGGTGTGGCAGCCGCCGCTGCGGCTCAGGCTGTTTTAATCAATTACCCACCCAATAAAATCTTGTCAGTTTCATGACTGCGTCCCCTGTGATACACAGGAGCTCTCTGGAAGACGGCAGCCTGGGCATGCTGTAAATCAGGCTAAGGAGGCTCCCCCTTGAAGAGGGACTTTATAGGGCTATAACCAGGAGAGACTGCACTGTGCTTTTGTCCTTCTAACCAAGCCGCTCGCCCTGATGTCCCCTGGGGACTTGTGTCTCTATCACAAGTAGAGGAATTCTTTGTGAAGTATTTTGCAAGGCGGTTAAGAGGCGGGGGGCTGGTTGTGGGCCATTACGCACTAGAGAGCTAGGTTCCGCTCTTCGCTTAGCTCACCCGTGCACTGAGTTTAAAGGACTCAGCCAAGTCGCTAGTGGACAAGGCAAAATCACACCGGGCAAGGGCAGAGTGAAGAGCCCGGGTTTGAGTCAAGGCCTTAACGGATCCAAGGAAAGGTTGGAAGTTGTGCGATTTTTTTTTAAAGAAATGATTTGGGGCTGGAGACAGGGAGGAGAGTAAGGGGAAGGGGGGCGGGGGGCAGGATGGGGCAGCCAGTGCTGAATCTGTCCGCATAGGTATTGCTATCACCACCATGATACTGGAGCATTCAGCCTCCCTGAGCCAGGGAGTTCCTGCCTTGTCATTCGAGGGCTGCGGAGCCATCTTTGCTACGGACCATGCTCCCTGCTGCTCTGGTTTCCGAGCGCCACACAATCGTGCGTACCCCAAGAGGCAGGGCAGAGCTAGTATTCCCATTGCACAGATGCAGACCTGTAGCACAGAACATAAGAACGCCACACTCGGTCTGGCCAATGCCCAGTGCCCCAGAGGGAGTGAACAAAACAAGGAATCATCATAGAAGCGAAACCTGGTGTATAGGGAAACTCCCTCCCCTGTCGCCCCTTCCCAGCTTCTGACAAACAGAGGCCGGGGACACCCTCCCTGCCCATCCTGGCTAACAGCCACTGATGGACCTATATCCTCCATGCATGTATCTAGCTCTTTTTTGAACCCTGGTAAAGTCCTGGCCTTCCCAACATCCTCTGGCGAGGAGTTCCACAGGTTAACTGTGCATTGTGTGAAGTGCTACATAAGAACGGCCAGACTGGATCAGACCAAAGGTCCATTTAGCCCAGGATCCTGTCTGCTGACAGTGGCCAGTGCCAGGGGCCCCAGGGGGAGTGAACAGAAGAGGGAATCATCAAGTCATCCCTCCCCTGTTGCCTCTTCCCAGCTTCTGACAAACAGAGGCTAGGGATGCCATCCCTACCCAGCCTGGCTAATAGCCATTGATGGACCTATCTTCCAGGAACTTATCTAGGCACAGCCCTTTACCACTTGAATTAACAAGGATGCACCCTTATTAGCTTTCTCGGTGTTAAATCTTATAATCCCTTTGTAGGGCAGCCACTAGAGAGTGAGATAAATCACACCAAAGGCTTTGCTCCCAAGGACCTCAAAGCAACTTGCAAATATTAACGAGGTTTCCCTGTACACAAGGTTTCCCTTCTATGGATGGGGAATCTAAGGGAGGGGAGAAGAGAAATGTGGTACCCAGTACACTGCAAAGCCAGAAGTAAAAGCCTCTTGACATACCTAGGTGCGTGTTCTAATCCAGGGTTCTCAACCTTTTTCTTTCTGGGCCCCTCCCCCAATCTACTACATATTTTAGAGAGTTTCTCTGTTTGGGCATGTCTGCACTACAGAGTCATTTTGAAATAACAAGGTGAGCGTCCACACAGCAAGCGCGTTGTTTCGTAATGATTTCAAAATAACTGGCTTCTTATTCTGAAATAGTAAACCCTCATTTCACAAGGAATAACGCCTATTTTGAAATAGCTATTTCGAGAGTTATTATTTCGAAATAGCTTATTTCGAAATAAGTGCATAGTGTAGACATTCCGTTTGATGAAGAACTCCTCCCAAACGGTGAGAGCTAGGACCACCAAATCCTATATACAGCTTCCTCTCAGCATAACTTAAAGCAAGGTCAGGGTTTGGTTGTGCCAGGAAAACAGGATGTGCCTGGAATGGGATTGCTTCTCATCAAACCACACTGAAAAGAGACAATCACCAAATCAAGTACAGCCTTCAAAACAAACTTTACAGAGCGAATGTTGAAAGAGACTAAACCAAGATGAGCTAGAAAAAGAGCATGAACCTGGAATAGGTTGCTTCTCAATACACCTTACAGATAAAAGAGAAAATGGAGTAATTTGTAGTGCTCTGTGTTAGTACAGTGCAATCAATGCTTAAGGTTTGAAAACTAGACAACAATGTTATTGGAAACCAGATTGACTATCGCCCTTTTTTGTTAGAACAGAGTGAATGGTAAGAGTTTATAGGGATGGAGAAAAAAATACACTTGATGGAATTAAATGGACCAATGTTAACAATCCCTTTTTTAAGAAATCCAGAATAAAATCTTACTTAACAAAAATAATACTATTTTTGAAAAATACAATCATTTAAATAAAGCATGTGCATTTTCCTTTTATATTTTAAAAAACCCTTAATTCAGTTAGGGTACGTCTACACAGCACCGAAACTCAGAATAAGATACGCAATTTGCACTAAGCAAATTGCATAGCTTATTTCGAGTCTATTTTGAAATAGCTTATTTCACCATTTGGCACTGTCTACGCAGCGCCAAATTGTGAAATAAAGTGCTATTTCAAGCCATCCCGTGCTCCTCATAGAATGGGGTTTACAGGGATGATGAAATAGCACATCCTCTATATTTCGAAATAGCAGATGCATTCAAAAGACACAGGATAGTATTTCAGGATCCCTCTGGCATCCTGAAATAACGTCACACAGCGTGTAGTCAACCTGCAGAACTCCTTGCCAGAGGAGGCTGTGAAGGCTAGAACTATAACAGAGTTTAAAGAGAAGCTAGATAAATTCATGGAGGTTAGGTCCATAAAAAGCTATTAGCCAGGGGGTAGGAATGGTGTCCCTGGCCTCTGTTTGTCAGAGGCTGCAGATGGATGGCACAAGACAAATCACTTGATCATTGTCTTCGGTCCACCCCCTCCGGGGCACCTGGTGCTGGCCACTGTGGGCAGACAGGCTGTTGGGCTAGATGGACCTTTGGTCTGACCCAGTACGGCCGTTCTTATGTTCTAACTTTGCTGTGCAGACATACTCTTAGGCTATGTCTACACTCGCGGCTTCTTGCGTGAGAAATATGTAAATGAGGCTAAGTGTGGAATATCGCCGAGCCTCATTTGCATACCTAATGAGCCGCCATTTTTGCAGACGAGGCTCTTGCGCCAGAAGGAGCTGTCTACATGGCCCCTTCTTGCGCAAGAAAACCCCCCTTGCGCAATGCCGCTATGCCGATTATTTTCAGGAATAGCGGCATTGCACAAGAGGGTTTTTCTTGCACAAGAAGGGGCCGTGTAGACAGCTCCTTCTAACGCAAGAGCCTCTTCTGCAAAAATGGTGGCTCATTAGGTATGCAAATGAGGCTCGGCGATATTCCACGCTTAGCCTCATTTGCATATTTCTCACGCAAGAAGCTGCGAGTGTAGACATAGCCTTAGGGACCTAAGCAACACTGAATAAATCTGCTACCAACTGAACATCTCTAGTCCACCTCCCTTGGGAGCTGACCGGTGCTGAACCAGGGAATTTGCCAAACTAAGGGAGATCAATATTGTCTAGAAGCATTACCAACACTTCCGGTACTGACTGGGCTCTTTGAAGACATTTAGGGGTAAATCACAGGATATTGAGATCCAGGACTGGTGGCTGTAAACATACTTTATGCGACCACAGAAAACTTGGCCACACCCATGATAAGTGGACATCCAGCTAAATAAAATCACGCCAGACCATGGAGGTTGCCAAAGCAGAGAGTGCCGGACTAGAGAGGTTCAACCTGTAGCGTGCTGTAAACACTCCACAGCCCAGCCACAATAACTGTTTTTGGCAAATAAAAGCCAGGGTTGGCTTTAGGGAGTAGCAACCAAGGGAACTGCCTGGGCCCCACATCATAGGAGAGCTTTGCCCTAGGCAGTGGGACTTGGGACCCTGGCGAATCTAACACTGCCCATGCTTGGCAGACCCCCTGGAACCTGGTCATGGCCCCCCAGAGGGCCCTGGATCTCAAGTTGAGAACCATTGCTTTGATCCCCTTCCTTTCCGGTATGCCATTCTCTCCAGTAGGGGGTGCCGCTTGTCTCCAAGGGTGGTGCTCTGCCCCCCTCTAGTGGTGGCAGGGAGAAGTATAGGGATTGACAAGTCTACTACAGCCTCGCCTAGCTAGGTCTTCTCAATGAGGTGGCTCCTTTGAGATCAGACACCCCAGGTGGCATCTGTTGCTGACAACCCACCTGTCCCCTGCAGGGTTACAAGCCGTGCCCCAGGACAGGGGGTGTGGTTCTGTATCCACTGGCCGGTGGTGCTTTACACTTGAGGTTGTCACCCCTAGAAATAAGAGATGACTTATTTGTGGGCAGGAGAGACACAAGATGGGAGAGAGAACAGCTTCTAATGGACCAACTTCTGTGGGTGGAAGGGATGAGGTTTTGAGCTTTGCAGTGTTCTTCTTGGGACAAGATGCAAGGGGCTTAAATTGCAGCAAGGGAGGTTGAGATTGGACATTAGAAAAAACTTCCTACCTGTCCGGGTGGTGAAACACTGGAATAAATTGCCTAGGGAGGTAGTGGAATCTCCATCACTGGAAATATGTAAGAGCAGGTTGGATAGACACTTGTCAGGGATGATCTAGACCATGTTTGGTCCTGCCATGAGGGCAGGAGATTGTATTTGATGACCTCTCGAGGTCCCTTCCAGTTCTAGGATTCTATGAGGAGCCTACACACATGAAAGTCCATATTCCCTGCCCCCCACAAAGATCTTCTTGCAACCTAAATAGGCTGAGCAAGACATCAGAGAAGAGTGAGCTGGGGATTTGAAATCGGAGAGCGAGGGACTGGATGTGTGGGGAGGGAAGGAGGCAGAGATTTCACCAAGATGATGGGGTTGGAAGACAGGGAGGAGAGCGGAGCTGTCAGTGCAAACAGGGAAGGGTTCTTATTCCTGGCCTAGGAAACCTGTAATTTCGAAGGAGAAAGCAATGATATTAGCGCATCTTAACCAGCTGGCAGGCAGATCTGTGTATGCGCCCCACTGGGCCCTCACGCGATCACTGCCACTTCTGAATCGGCAGCCGCCAGTGGGTGGACAGAAGCGCCACCCCGCAGCTGTGCACAGCCAAGGGAAGAGAGCGCCATCCCCGGGTGAAACGGCCGCTAGAACGGAAGGACGCAAAAGGCAGAATTACCCACGCTAGGATTTAACAAGACACTGGGCCTGCCTCCCACCTGTCACAGTAATCCCCCAACACAGACCTCAACTAGCCACAGAGGGGTAGGAACCAGGCTTCCCTGTAAGCTGAGTGCATGGGGGCCACCCAAGAGAGAGTCAAATGCCGCCCAGCTGATTAGTAGAGCACCCACCGCCAGTAGCATGTGTTTCTATTGGTGGTGCACATCTGCACTTTCCTTGGTGCACCAAACAAAATTTATTCCGCCCATGGATGGACAAAAATTAGAGGGAACACTGGTAGGAACCACCTGTACCTTGTCCCCACCAGGCATATACCTAGCGAGAACTGCTTTGGTGCAGCAGGAAAGCACCAGGAAACCTTTAATGGCCCTGAGGAGCTAAGGCCTGTTATGGATGTAATCCAAGATAGTGCCCCACAACTCAGAGACCCCTAGCTCCTCACCGGGCATTAGGACCAGCACTAACTGGGACAAGAGAGCGCCCCAATAGTCACTCATGCTGGTCCCCGCCATGTAGAACAGCGCCCCCTAGTGCTGTGCTGGGGTACTGGGGTCAGCAAAAATTCCACTGGACCCCCTACTGAGATAATAGGGTCCGTGATTAGGGGAGGGAGATGCCCCTGAAGGAATGGGGGACATGCTCGCGGAGATGGCACGTGAGTGCCCTGGTAGATCATGCTGGTACAATTGGGGGGGTGCTTTACCTCTTTAGAGAGCTAGGCCCCTTGTTGGGTGCCGGGAGTAGAGAGAACCTGGTGATGGGGCAAAGGGGCTGGAGGTAAATGAGCAGGGGATAGCAGCTGCGATGCAGGGGGTGGTGTGTGCACTGGCAGAAGGGAAGAACTCCCTAGTACCAGAGGGGTCTGGGAAGCAGGGCAGGGCTGGAACACTTGTCCATCCTGTTGAAGTTGACCGGGGCTTGGCCCCAGACAGCCCCCTCCACCTCTCTTTTATTAGTTTAAACACGGGGCTGCATGAAGAATAAACGTTGCTGGAGAAAGACAGCAGTGGAGGGCTGGCAAGCAATTAGCATCCAAAGAGGCATAATTAGTGCTCAGAATGCAAGCGGCAGAGAAGAAATAGAGGAGCATTCGGATGCAATCAGGGTCGTGCCTGAATTACAAACTGTTAGCTGAATTGCTAATTAAACACAGTGTGTGAATCACCGCCTGTTAAGGGGCCCATGGCAGGCTGGGAGAGCAGCAGCCATGGCAGGATTAAGGGTGTGAGGGCTGCGGGGGGGAGGGGGGAGATGTCTGAGGGCTAGGGATTGCCAGAGGTGATATTTACATTGATCTCACAGCCCGCCTGGCCCCTCAGTGCTTGGTGTTTCGCCCAGCTCAGCCCATCCAAATGATACATTAATTTCATCCAAGCTGCCAATTTCATCTGACTCTGCCATGGCATCTTCTGGATGCAGTGGGTGCCAGCACTCAAAAGGAACAGGCTTAAAAACACCTGCGGAGACTCATCTGCATGCTCCCTCCTAGCTCTGTTCTAGCTCCCATATGGGGCACCCAGGATTCCCTGAAAGCTGGTTGCTTGGGCAGCCGCTTAGGAGAGTTTCCAATACCACCCAGCTGATCCGCAGAGTGCCCACAAGCTAGGGTTTGTTTCTGCGGGTGGTGCACATTCACACATGCCTCAGTGCACAGAAAAAAATTATTCCACTCACAGAGGGGGAAAAATCCACCCACAGACAGAAAAGATTAGAGGGAACATTGGTAGCAGCTCTTGCTACCTCTCTACTCTGTCTGCCTTGGCCAGATCTGAAAACCCCAAATTTGGGCATGTAGCCGGTTTGGCTTCCCAGAGGGGTTCCTCCGCCACCGGGTCAGTGGCGGCCACTCTGCCCCACTGCACTGGCCCTTTAAGCCAAAGCCCCAAGTCACTCGTTCATGCCCGGCCTTCCTTCAGGCAAGGCAGCACACACAGGCTATGTCTACACTCGCGGCTTCTTTCGTCAGAAGTATGCAAATGAGGCTAAGCATGGAATATCGCCGAGCCTCATTTGCATACCTAATGAACCACCATTTTTGCAGAAGAGGCTCTTGCGCCAGAAGGAGCTGTCTACACGGCCCCTTCTTGCGCAAGAAAAGCCCCCTTGCACAATGCCGTTATTCCTGAACGCATTGAGCAAGAAGAGTTACAGTAAAGCATGGGAAGAGAGGGCTTCTTGCACAAGAGCTACGCTCTTTTCTAACAAGTGTAAGTCCTCTTGCGCAAGAGGGCAGTGTGGACGCACGGCAGGGGTTTCTTGCACAAGAAAGCCCTATGACTAAAATGGCCACCAGAGCTTTCTTGCACAAGAGAGCGTCCACATTGCCATGGATGCTCTTGCACAAAAGCACATGGCCCTGTGGACGTGTTCTTGCGCAAGAACCCGCCAGTGTAGACATAGCCTATGTGTGCTGCCTCGCCTGAAGGAAGGCTGGGCGTGGACGAGTGGCTTGGGGCTTTGGCTTAAAGGGCCAGTGCAGTGGGGCAGAGTGGCCGCCCACTGACCCGGAGGCAGAGGAAGCCGAACCAGCTACCGGGCACAAAGAGGAGGAAGCTGGACTTGCAAATTACATGTGGTTTCATGATGTGATTCCGTTCTAGCTCCATACATCCCCCTCCACCTGTGACATTCCAGGGTGCAACCCAGCCCAGTCAGGCCTTGGGTCAGTGCCTGCCCTGCAACCTTGGGTGCCTCACAAGGCTTTGCTATAGCTCCCAAGGCACCTGTGGGTCACCCCCTGAGTCTCTGTGTATAGCTGCAGATCTGGTCCAGAAGCTCCTGCCAGCAGCAGCTGTCAGCAACATGCCAGTGAGACTTTGGCTCCTCCCAGCCTTGGTCCCCCTTGCAGGATGACCCCAACGTACTCCCTGTCCTGCATTGTCCCAAAACCATGCGTTCGGCACCATCCTGCCCTCTGCTGGACAGTTCAGATACGAATGAGCCGATGCTTTGGAAAGGGTGAATATGCCACAGTTTGCTACTTTCACTGGAGTTACCAAACTGTCCCATTTAAACATGGCACTGGATTAGTTTAGATTGAAAATAAAACAAGCAGAGCTGTCAAGCAACTGAGAATATGGTCCACCATCATCCACCATTCCAGAGGACATGAGCAATGTTCCCTCTAACCTTCTCCATCCATGTGTGGATTTTTTTCCATCGATGCGAGGGGGAAAATATTACGAGCACCAAGGCACGTTCAAATGTGCACCACCCACAGAAACAACAAACCGAGCTGTGGGCGCTCTGCTAATCAGCCGGGCAGCATTTGAATCTCTCCCGAGCAGCCGCACAAGAGCACAGCTTACAAGGAAAAATAGACATGGGTCCATGCTGATGACAGGTTCTACTTAATAATCCAAAGCAGAGCAGACCAGTGCATGTTTGTTTCCACTCTCTGGGTACGGCTAGACTGCGAGGATTTATCGGGAAAAGAGATGCAAAATGCACTCCACGTTTTGCGTATCTTTTTCCGATACTTTTGTCAGAAGAGGCTTTTCCAAAATTTGGCCCGTCTAGACTAGACCAAATTTCGGGAAAAAACCCTCTTTCAAAAGCCCCCTTCTTCCTCATGGAGGGGCTTCCGAAAGAGAGTGTTCGCTCTTCCGCAAAAAAAAGCAGAAGAACAAATGCGTTCCCTGGACGCGGTGGAGTTTTTTTGGGATACCTCCGGCATCCCCAAAAAAACCTGCAGTCTGATGCCACCAGCAGAAGGTTGATTTTTCCTTTTTGGTGGCTTAGGGTCTGTAGTTTCCATCTTGGAGTGTTGCTCCTTTAAGACTTCTGAGAGCATGCTCCACACCTCATTACACTCAGATTTTGGATGGCACTTCTTAAATCCTAGGTCAAATGCGGTAGCTATTTTTGGAAAACTCACATTGATACCTTCTTTGCATTTTCTCAAATCTGCTGGGAAAGCGTTCTTAAAACAAAGATGTGTGGGACCATCATCCGAGCCTGCTGGAACGTGAAATACATGGCAGAATGTGGGTAAAACGGAGCAGGAGGCATGCAGTTCTCCCCCAAGGAGTTCCGTCACAAATTTAATTAACATTTTTTTTTAAATGAGCAGCAGCAGCATCGGTGGCTGAAGCAGCAATTCAAGAAAAAGGGGGAGACGGTCCAGAGAAGAGGAACAAAAATGATTCAAGGTCTAGAAATCATAACCTAGGAGGGAAGACTGAAAAAATTGGGCTTCTTTAGTTTGGAAAAGAGAAGACTGAGAGGGGACATGAGAGCGGTTTTCAATGATCTAAAAGGGTGTTATAAGGAGGAGGGAGAAAAATTGTTCTCCTTGGACTCTGAGGATAGGACAAGAAGCAATGGGCTTAAATTGCAGCAGGGGAGGCTTAGGTTGGAACATTAGGAAAACTTCCTGTCAGGGTGGTTAAACACTGGAATAAATTGCCTAGGGAGGTTGTGGACTCTCTGTCACTGGAGATATTAGAGAGCAGGTTGGATAGATATCTCTCAGGGATGATCTAGACAGTGCTTGGTCCTACCATGAGCGCAGGGGTCTGGTCTAGATGACCTCTCGAGGTCTCTTTCGGTTCTAATATTCTATAATTCTATGAAGCATCCTATACATGTTTAGCATCACTCGCATGTAAATATCTTGCAATGTCAGCTACAGAAGTGCCATGCAAATGCCTGTTCTCCCTTTCAGGTGATATTGTAAGCAAGAAACGGACAGCATTAGTTCTTGCAAATTGTAACCAAACTTGTTTGTCTTAGCAATTAGCTGTACAAGAAGTAGGACTGAGTAGACTTGGAGACTTTAAGGCAGGGGTGATCAACAAGCAGCCCGTGTGCTGGACACAGCTCACCAGGGTTAGCCCCTGGCAGATTGTCAGATGCTTTATTTACCTGAGCGCCTGCAGGTACGGCTGCTTGCAGCTCCCATTGGCCGTGGTTCACTTTTCCCAGCCAATGGGAGCTGTGGAAGGTGGCGTGCACCAGGCCACTGCATCCCGCAGTTCTCACTGGCTGGGAATGGCGAACCACAACTAACAGGTGCTGGTAGCAGCCGTGCCTGCAGACATGCAAGTAAATAAAGCATCTGGCAACCAGTCAGGGGCTAATCCTGGCAAACCACATCCAGCATGCAGGCCACTTATTACCCACCCTGCTTTACATTTATACATTGTTTTGGTTTTGAGTGCAGCTCTGTAACAAAAAGATCTACCTTTGTAAGTTACATTTTCATGATGAAGACAGTCGCATTACTGTACTTGGATGAGATTAATCGAAAAATGCTATTTCTTTTGTTTCTCGTTTTTACTGTGCAAATATTTGTAAAATAATATAACAATGCACACGGTACACTGTGTGTTCTGCATTGCAACAGAACTCAGTACATTTGAAAATGCAGAAAACCATCCGAAAACATGCCACACGTTTCAACTGGTATTGTATTGTTTAACAGTGCAGTTCAGTGTGATTAATGTTTTTTAATCTCAATCGATTTTTTTTTAGTTGCTGGTGTGAATTTACCAGGATGGACAACCCCAAAAAAAAGTTTATTTAACTACAGAAAGGGAGATTCTAAGTGAATACAGGTGTAAGGTATTAAAGTCAGAAAGGGTGACAAGAGAAAGCATTTTCTAGTACTAAAACTAAAACAAGCTAGCTCTGGTTCAAGGTAAATCCTTACTACATGTTCCCAGCAACATGGCTGACCAAATTCTCAGGACAGGATCTCCCCATAGGAATAAAGGGCTTTGTCTTCTGAGCTGACAGAGGGCTAACCTGAGGTATTTTCATCCCTCACTTTCACAGCCCTGTCACCCTCTGAGAGGCCCGCCGTCAGGAAGGGGGCAACTGCCCAGTGATCCAGTAGCTCTTTAAATTGCCACCTGAGCCCCATGCAGCGTAATGCAGAGCCCCTGACGGCATGGGGAGGCTGGCTGCCATGGCCCCGCCCCTTCTTCTTGAAGCCCCGTCCCTTCTGTGAGTGAGGAGCCAGCGTCCCCCCGACTTTGCCCAGGAGCCTGGCGAGTCTGCCAGCTCCCCTCCTCTCTGAAATGCATTTTCTTGAGGTCGCCCCTCGATTAAATTCCCTTCAGCCGCGAGGAAGGAGACGTGGAGTCTTGTGGGGAAAGTGGTTCCACATGGCAGTTTGTTAAACCACCGATCGCTCCATTCCTGCCCCCCCTTCCCTGCCAAAGAGCGGCCACTCGTCAAGGGGGTGACTCCTCCCTTTTGAGGAACCCCCCCGGCCAGAGGAAACAGCTGCGCCTTTATCTTTGAGAGATCGGTTGTGCCTTTCCCTGGCCACGCCTGCCATCCTCGTTTCAGCTGCTGTTCGCACCTTCCGATGCGTTTCGCACATGCCGTGCACAAGAAGGTGAGTGATCCCCACGGCGTGAGGTTTCCACTGGTGCCACACCAGGGCGTATTCTGCACCGAGCTCATTGCGGTAAGGGAGAGGGTGTGGATGCAGCGGTGCTCTCAGTCAGGCTGGCTGCTTCTCCTGGGCTCCTTGCTCGGATTTCAGCGTGCCGGCCTAGCTCCCATGCAAAGAGATTCCTTACAAAGCACTTCTCTGCTCCCTCCCTCCTCGCGCCGTCCTCCGCCTCAACTCCATGCCCACAAAAGTCCCCTTCTCCTCATCCTTTCATCTCCCCTGCTCCCTCCTTCTCTTGCTTCAGGGATCCTCCGGCCCGGATAGGGGCCTGAACTCAGTCTCTGGATCCAAACCGAGGCCCCGGATCAAGAGGTGCCTCTGAGCAGTCAGCACTAAGTTTTCTCCACGTGGGATGAAGGCAAAAACCGCTGAGCACGTTCCCCTTAGAGATGCCCACATGTCCAGGAATGCTCAGAGCAGGGGGGTGTTTTGGCCTGTTGGAGGCGGAATTCCCAGCCCTCCTTCCTCTTTTCTCCTTCCCAGGATATTTCTTTCCCGCTCGCCTGGGGCCCATCTCTGACCATACATCTCCAGACCCTCGTGCTTCCTTGTGCACCACTCCCCCCATCCTCTCTGCCTCTCATTACCCAGAACAGCACGCATTCTCCTGGGATAACAATTAGACACAGCCGCCTGTGAAACAGCCACTTAGGCAAAGGTACTTACCGCGCAGACAAGGGCAATTAGCGGCAAACGTCCAGTTCCAAGGGTCTCGTTAGCAGCTGTAAGCATCCCCGTCATGATTAACCATCAGGCGTGCAAGTTTTAAACCCTGTGCACGATGAGACGTGTCGCTTGGCCGGATGTCGCCGGATGGAGCCTGCCAGGCAGGCAGGACTAGACGTCGGTCACACATGACCTGCCTTCAGAGTACCGCTCCCCATTCGCCGTCCTGGCTCTCCCCAGGAGCTTCCACCAGCAAATCTCCTTCATTCTTCTCCTTCCTTCATCCCTGGCCTGGCCCCTTTTGCAGCCCAGGTGGCTCGTCCACACTCAGGGCCCGGTTCGAGCTGGATTGGAGCTTGGGGATGGACCGGGATGTCTGGGGTGCAGCTTTGTTCACTGACAAAGATTCTGCTACATCCTGGGTCTCTGAAGGCAGAAGGAATCCAAGAGAAGGAACCAGCCTGGACCTCTGCACCATAACTGCTTCTCAGGAGCAAGACACGAGAAGTCATTCTTCCACTCTACTCTGTGCTGATTATGCCCCAGTTGGAGTATTGTGTCCAGTTCTGGGCACCACATTTCAAGAAAGATTTGGAGAAGGTCCAGCGAAGATCAACACAAATGATGAAAAGTCTAGAAAACATGAGCTCTGAGGGAAGGCTGAAAGAACTGGGCTTGTTTAGTTTGGAAAGGAGAAGACTGAGAGGGGACATGAGAGCACTTTTCAAGTATCTAAAAGGGCGTCACAAGGAGGAGGGAGAAAAATTGTTCTCCTTGAAGGACAAGAAGCAATGGGCTTAAACTGCAGCAAGGGAGGTTGAGGTTGGACATTAGGAAAAACTTCCTACCTGTCAGGGTGGTGAAACACTGGAATAAATTGCCCAGGGAGGTTATGGAATCTCCAACACTGGAGATATTTAAGAGCAGGTTGGACAGACACCTGTCAGGGATGAAGACGGTGCTTGGTCCTGCCGTGAGGGCAGGGGACCGGACTCGATGGCCTCTTGGGGTCCCTTCCAGTTCGAGTGTTCAGTGATTCTATGTTTGTTCCCAAGCCACCACTGAGCTTTCAGCTGTGCCTTCAGGCTGATCTCCATTCCCCTCTAGTTCTCTCAGGGTACATCTACACGAGCTCGTTAGTTCGAGCTAGGTAGGCAAATGAGGGCAACCGGAGTTGCAAATGAAGCCCGGGATTTAAATATCCCGGGCTTCATTTGCATGTTCCCGGGCGCCACCATTTTTAAATCCCCCTTAGTCCAAACTCCGTGCCCGCGGCTACCCGTGGCATGGACTAGGTAGTTCAAATTAAATATCCTAATTCAAACTACCATTACTCCTCATGGAATAGGATCCTAATTAAAGATCCTAATCCAAACTACCGTTACTCCTCATTCCGTGGAATGGAATGAGGAGTAACCGCATGTAGCCGCAGGCACGGAGTTCGGACTAAGGGGGATTTAAAAATGGCAGCGCCCGGGAACACGCAAATGAAGCCCGGGATATTTAAATCCCGGGCTTCATTTGCAACTCCGGTTGCCCTCATTACCCTACCTAACTTGAACTAACGAGCTAGTGTAGACGTACCCTCACAGACACACACCTGGTCCTGATGCCCGCATAGACCCTCCACCCACCTGGGGCTCGTTTCTGGCCAGACTGTTCCACTTTGGTCTCGAGGTGGCCTCTTCACGGTCTCTTATCCCGTCTCAAAACAGGGAGTCACTCGCATGCCCGTTTGAAGGAGCCCATAACTCAGAGGGGTTTCAAACTTTTTTCCTCAGGACCCAGTTGAAGAAAATCCTTGATGCCGCACACTGACATGTGACTGGAGTGCAGGCTCCAGGGCGGGGCTGAGAGTGAGCGCTTTGGGGCGTAGGAGGGGGGCTCTGGTTTGGCGGGGCGGGAGGGGCTTACCTCGAGCGGCTCCCACTCAGCAGGGCAGCAGGGGTGCTAAGGCAGTTTCCTGCCTCTCTTGGCCCCACAATCCTGGCCCTCCCCCAAAGCCAGAGCCCCCTCCTACAGCCCAAAGCTCTCCTCCTTAGCCCCGCCCCAGAGCCCACACTCAGTCACATCATGCCGGGTTGTGGCATCAATGATTTTCTTCAACTGGGTCATGAGAAGAACAGTTGGAAACCCCCTGGCCGTAAGCCATCGCCATGGCGCAGGGAGCAGGATTGGCCTTGCGCCATTACGCTCACCGGCGCAGGAGCTGCCTTTGGGTCTGTGTTTGAGGGACCTCCCCTGGTCCGGCAAATCCCCTCATATGGGACCGCTTAGGTCCCCTGGGTGCCGGACGGAGGAGGTCCAACCTGAAGTGCACACCCCTTTCTCCCTCCCAGAGCGTCATGTGGCTATTTAATAGCAGGACTCTCCCATCCACTGTGACATGACCTTCTTCCAGCCCCGAGCCGCTTTCTCGGGGGCAGAGAGGAATTCAGGCGGCCTGGGCTCTGCACTGCACCCGATAGACTGTACGGCAGGGCTCTCCCGCAGCATGGCCCATCACTGCTGGGCATGGCTTGCACTGGATTTCAGCCTTTACGCTCTTCTGAGCAGCAACTGCCTGTGGGATGTATGTGAGCAGAGCCCTGAGCACAACCGGGACCTGATCCACACTGCCCCCGCATCTCACCGATAACAGTCACAGCCAGGGTTCCCTGCAAGCTGAGCACATGGGTGGCCACCCAGGAGAGATGCAGGTGCCACCCAGCTGAATGGCAGAGAGCCCGCAGCATGTGTTTCTCTTGGTGGTGCACATCTGCACTTGCCTCGGTGCACATAGCAAAATTTAATCTGCACATGGATGGAAAATATTACGGAGAACCAGCCACAGGTGGGATCTGACCTCAGAGGACAGTGCAAGAAACCCCCTAGTGGACATTTATGGAATAACTTACTCTTAGGGGCTAGAGCAGGCCATGCACCGGCCATTGGGGTTCTAAGTGAGGCCTACGAGACATTTCGTTACCATTGCCCACTTGCAGGGTTGACAGATTCCGTTAAATATCCATCCAAGTAGGTTTTTTTCCTGCCGGTGTTACTGAAGTGACCCGCCCGTAAAGCCAGGGCCTGTGAAGTGAGGAGTGTGCTGATTGCACACAACAGTGACTGTGCGAGCCGTGTGCTCCCTCTGCAGCCAATCACAGCGCTGCGACAGGTCAATCGACACAGCCCACAAATTCTAGGTGCACAAGCGCAGTGAGTAAAACTGCCCGTCCCAGGAGACCGTCTTGGTTACGACATCGTGCGGCCCACTGGGATGAAGGACAGCCACTCATGTGGCCCACTCACTCGCCTAGGCTGCCCATCACTGGGCTAGAGCCTTGGATTAAGATTCAGGGGACCTGGGTTCTATTTCCAGCGTGATCTTGGGCAAGCCAGTTTCCCCTTTGTGCCTCAGTGTTGCCATCTGTAAAATGGGGTCATTGATATTAACCTCACTGACGAAAGCTCTGTGAGAACTAAGTATTTCTCTCCTACTTGATATAACTGGAGCGTCTCAAGCCACACAGGTGTGCAATCAATCACAAATGATGCCGTGGCATTACCATTGGACACCATATTTGCAGGAGTACCTAAAAGAACGGGACCCCATGGTTCTAGGTGCTTCACCAACATGGAACAAAATGACAGCCCCTGCCCCAAAGACTCAGCCTTGGCTTCTTCTTCACTGTGCTAAACTCTTGGCCTCCTCCAGCAGTGAGTTCCATAGGGAAATTACATGCAAATTCACAGGCAGCTCCCTGAGGATTGGTTGGAGCAGAGAAGGAAGTAGAAAGCTTAGAAGTTGTGAGTGTGGGAGCTGAATGGACCAGCTTGAGGTATTGAGTGAGTGTGAGACAGTCACCCCAGGGTGACTGGAATGGGAATAAGGAACCTACTAGGAGAGCCAAGCAAGGAAATTAATTTCTCCTGGTGCTCAATTGGAAGGTGCAGGTTCCAGGCCCAGCTCTGCGAGTGATTTCTCTGGGTCCGCTCTCTGTGGCTCGTGGATTCTTTCCCACCCTTGAGGCTTCCTGTAAACCAGAGGGGGGGACCTTTTTTGGGTCAGGGGGCCACTGACCCACAGAAAAATCAGTCGGGGGCTGCACACAAGTGAGACTCCCCTGACTGAGAAGGAGAAAGACCCTCCCCACGTTCCCCTCGCACCCCAGAGCCTAAGGGGCCCAGCTTAGTAGATTTTGTGCGCTCCAGCCCTGCGGAGGGTGGCTGGGGGGCTGCAGTGCCAGCGTGGGGTCCCCAGTGCTGAGCATGTGGGGACCAGATCCACGCAAGCCGTGGGCCGCATCCGGCCCCCGAGTCTGAGGTCCCCCGCCCCGGCTGTAAACAAACACACAGCGCGCGCCCGCCACCGTCACCCCCACACCGAGGAGGGGCTGAGCTGCCATGCGCCGGGATAATGAGCCGCGCGCTTGCCAAGTCACACTTCAATATGTACCACCCGGCTTTTCATCAGGCGCCAGCGAGCACAATCCGCTGGCAATTAATTAGCTCTAATTAGCAGGATTCACCTCGTTCTGACAAACTGGGCAAATATTTTCCCAGGGAGCTCTGCAAAGCGGCCTGCCCTGGCACGCCGCCGGGCCGCCCCGTCCCGCTGTCGGCGGAAGGTGAGAAATCGAAACGTTAATAAAGGGCCCCCGTTTCTCTGCTCCACCAGGTGTTCTCTTGGCCTCTTCGCAGCCCTGCCTCCAGCTTTGCCCACTCTGCCTCTTCCCCAGCTAATCTCCAGCTCACAGGCGGGGGGAGGACAGGAGAGACCCTGCCCTTGAACATCCCAAAGTTGGCACCAGGGAGACGGTCCATGCATCTGCCTGCACCGGCCCGGAGAGAAGGCCTGTAAGAACGGAAAGATGCAAAAGTCATGCTCCCAGCATCAGCTTGTTTGTGTGGGGCAAGGCCAGGTGTGTGGGGGGACCAGGAGGGGTGCATTGCTATGGGGCTTAGGGCAGGGGGTCATGTCCCTGGAGGTAGAGGCTGGTGCATGGAGTTGTGGACAATATGCTAGGCTGAAGGAGGGACCATTCCTCTAGGACGGGGACAGGTGCGCAGGGCCGGTCCATGTCTATGGGGATTGGGAGCGTGCGTGGGGGCATTGCTCCAGGGATCAGGCACGTGTAATGGGGTGGGGCAGGGGCCCATAGGGGTGAGCAGGGCACACCCAGGGCAGGCGCATGCAGGGGAATCTTGCCGCCGCCGTCCTGCAGGGTCCCAGCAAACATCACGGCTGAGGTTTCTCTCCCGCTTTCAGCTCACAGGTGGCTCGGGGTGGCCAAAAACCCCCCACGCACGGGGGCTGCTGCTCCTCGGAAGGCAGTGGCCGCGTGGTCTGGCTCTGCGCCCAGGCTGCTTTCAAGGCGGGCGCGCCCACGCGCTCTGCGGCGCAGCTCCCTGAGCAAGCGGATTAGCTCAGCAGGCGGGTCAGCGCCCGGCACAGCTGATACACAAGCAGCAGAAGCCCAGGGCGCCAGATTCATTGTTCGTGGTTTTACACGTGCAGACGCGTCTTTGGAAAGGCCTCCTGAGCGGTTTTGTGCCCAAGTGGGGGGGGGGGCCTGTCACTGCAGTCGGGCTCCTTTTCCCTGTTGTTCAGTCCTCGTCTGCACTGTCTCACCTCCTGGTTTTTAAATCCACATGGCAAATCCTACAGCTGGACGGGACCTTGAGAGGGCATCCCGTCCAGTCCCCTCCCTCACGGCAGGGCCAAGTTCTGTCTAGAGCATCCCTGACAGGTGTCTGTCTAACCTGCTCTTCCCTATATTGGTGGGGGACGGGGGCACGTGGCCCCTGTGGTGGAGGGGCGGGGAGGCAGCTGGGGGGGCGGGGCTTCAGCAGAAGGGGCGGGGGCGAAGCTGGGGGGCTTGCCTCCCCCAGCCCTACCGTCACCCACCGCCTACGAGCAGCGTCAGTTGCACCCGGAGCAGTTCGGGAAGAGCCGAGGCCCTGGAGCGTCTCCCGCCGTGGCCCCGGCCTGCTGAGAAGCAAGTGCACAGCTGCACGTTCAGTTCGGCGCCTCTGAGCCCTTCTTGCTGAGCTGGCCGAAAGGGGCCCAGTCTGGAGGGAGGTCCCCTCCCTGCTTCTATTACTGGGGTTCAGCCCAGCCCCTCCAGAGAAATAAAACCCACTAGAACGTGGGTGCAAACAAGCCGTTCCAGACAAGGGAGATGAAAGGGCAACCAAAGGACCAAGCCCCTAGGAATAACAAGGACCCGCCCCCCCAATGAACGGTGAGCAACAAGAAGTGTCAACTCCCCCAGGACGGGCCCCAGGTAAGGGAATGGAGGATTAGGGAACTTCTACCAGGTCCTGTTGCCTGAGGACCCTCACGGCCATGGGACGGCTCCGGATCCCATCTCCAAGGCGGTGTCATAGGTAAGGCGTGATCGGCTCTTTTCCGGCGATGGTGGGACCGCTCCTCCTCCCCGTGTCATCGTGGGCGTGTGTCTGTCCTCAGTGAGGAGGGGCGGCAGTGGGCCACACCCCCCATGCGGGCAGACACGCTCACCCTCCCTCAACCGCGTGGGGCTGGCGTGCACCCTTCAGCAGCTCCAAATTCTGTCACGCCGAAGGAAGCCTCTTTGAACTGGGGAGGCTGCCCCTTAGACAACTGTCCTTGCCGGGGAGAACCCAGACCAGGTGTCTATCGAGTGTCCTGTCAAAAGAGCGGGAACGTGCCCTCAGGGGAGGAAGGGGACAGGCAGCCAAGATGGAGTCCCGGCTGTTTGGATTTTCCAAGATGACGCACCCATGTTCCTCCGAAAAGCCAGCCCGGATCCTGAGGGGCTGGGCACTTGGGAAGCCAGCCCTGAGCTCTTTGGAAATTTTGTCTCAAGGCTCGGGGTGGCAAAGCCGTGCCACGGTGGAAAATTCTGCAGTCAGAGTACCAGGCGATGGCCGCAGCACTTAATCCGTGCCCTGCTGTTGTCCCAGAATCTCCCGGGCACTCTCCAGATATCCTCAGTGCTACCCTGAGACAGCACAGGCAGCCTTTGCTCCAAGCCAGCTGCAGGAAGAGGCGTTGGAAGCCCAGAGCAGGTTCAAAGGGAGGTCATCATCTATTTGAATAGGTCTCCGCCAAGCCCCCCGAGTCAGTCGGACACGGGAAGGAGCCTTCCAGAAGGCATCAAAAGCCCTGTTTGAATGGCACAGCGGGGAGGAGGTGGGAAGGGGCAGGAGGACGAGAGGAGATGGAAGAAAGTGAGAGATGAAGAGGCAGCGCCCACGGCGAGCAGCAGGCGTTTTGAAACGTAGACGTTCACCCAGGGCAAGAGTGAGCGACCCTGAGACAGAGAGGATGAGAAGGAGCGAAGTGCAGACAGGTTCTCCCTCTCGCTCTGGCCATCAAACGGGCCTTTGCGAATCAAATGCCGGCACCTGGCACTCGGCTCTGCGTTTGATCTTGCGCACGGTTCCCTTCACTTGCAGCCTCTGCCGTGCCAGGCTGTGGCGTTAGCCCCCCGAAGGCCTTGGAACCCGCTCTCGCAAGATGAGGGTGCTTGGCACCCAGATGCCTCTCCTCTTAGGCCACCCCACTGGGATGCCCTCTCTGGAGATGCCAAATCCCCTTTCATTGGTTAACCAGTTGAACATGATGTTTAACCGGTTAAAGGGAGCGCAGCTGGTTCGGCGGAGGAGCACTCCAGAGCGACTGAGCAGGAGGGACCCCCTCATACAGGCAGGGGCTGCTCCAGTTCGGCCTTGTCTGTGGCAGGCCCAGGCACGTCAGACAGGCTGCTCTAGGGCTGTGGACCCTGATCAAACCAAGCGGTCCCGGGACGAGAGGGAAGGTCCTCTCCTGGATCAGAGAAGCAGCAACAGGTGCGAGTAAATGGCCAGTTTTCACAACGGATAGAGGTAAATACCACGGGAGCCCCCTCCCCTCGCCAGGAACTGCACCAGACCTGTGTTCTCCAACGTATTCCTTGGGGATCTGGAAAAGGGGATCCAGGGTGACGTGGCAGAACGTGCAGAAGATATTCAAGAGCTCAAGCCATGTCCAGTGTGGATTTGGGAGGGTTCCAAAGGGATCTCACTAACCTGGGCGACAGGGCAGGAAAACAGGAGAGGAAACTCGGTGGTGCACGATGGGGTCTATGAAACGATGGGGTCTAAACTAGCCGTTGCTGCTCTGTCCCAGAGCAGAGTGAGAATGGTGTCCCCGGGGAGGTGACGACTACCATGTGATGGGGTGGTTGCCCCTCGCTGCTCCATAAGGGGTTAAAACAGCCCTGGGCGAAGGCTGAGGCTGGGACCCAATCAGAAGAAATCTAGGGACAGCCAATCAGGGCCTGGCTAGGCCCTATAAGAAGGGCTCCTGGAGAGGAGGCACTCACTCTTGCTCCAGCGGTGGAGCAGGAAGAACATGGCTGTCTGGGAAGCTAGAGAGGGTGCCTGCGACAGAACAGTGTCTGGGGAGGGGCTGGAAGAGCTGGGGAGCTCTGGCCATGCAAACCCCCAAGCTGAGGCCTTACTTTCAAGGCCTGAGGGGTGCTAGGGCTGCAGGAAGGCTGCCAGGGCAGGAGAAGGCAGCAGGTTCACACCCCCCTTGCTGAGTGGCCATTTCGGACATTGGCAGGGGCTAGCTGATGACTGGCAGTGGGTCACTGAAGCCAGGTGGGTCTAGGGGGTTGGGGTCCCCTGGGAGGGGAGGACCCCAGAGCGTAGAGGCATTGCCACAGGGCAGTACTTCCTAGGAAGAGGTCCCTTGGTCCAGGAGGGACATGGGGCCTAACCCGTGATGCACACACAAACAGAAGGCAGGCAACTGGCCGGCCAACAGGGGGCGCTCCAGGACTGGAGGAGCTAATTCCCACATAGACCAGCAGGAGGCGCTGCAGCCATCAGTGCTCCAACCATTACACCACCGGCCTGTGATCTAATGGCAGATCCCACTGGCTCTGCTCCAGAAAAGCCACACGCACCTGGCGGCGAATGCATCCGGCCAAGGCCGCCGAACGGGCAGCGAGCGAAGGCGCGTTTCCCCCCGTCCGTGCCGAGCCAAACCCTTTGGAAATGAAAGGGCTTTGCCTTTCACGGCGGACTGATTTAATTTTGTTTAAAAAATCCACCAAGGAAGATTTCATCGTTGGATAAACCTCTTGCTCGCACTGGATTAATTCTCCGAGCCTGGGATTCTCAATTGCCTTGGAACCAGATAATGGGAGCGCGCAAGTTGAGAGATAAAGCCATGCACAGCTGCGGAGAAGCACTCTCCCTCGACCCAAGCACTAATTTGAATAATACAGACTATGCTAAGGCAGGCAGGATTTCAGAGAGCAGATAAGGATGAATTATTTGCGGGGGGAGAGCTTGCTTCATGTTAATCTGGCTCCCGTTTTGTAGGGAAAAGTGCTTAGCTCAAGTCTCCTCTTATCTCGGGAAGGGCCTGGAACAAACAAGAAATTAATTGCAATACGCACCCCCTCCCCCAGCGCTCTGCTTTGTCATCATATGGTTGTTTGCAAGACCCGGGCTATGCAGGACCTAGTGTAAGGTCACTAGGAGAGCTGACTTTGCCAACAGGTTACTTCTTGTAGTGTTGCCTATGAATAGCGGTATTTTCTGTTTTCCTCAAGCAGATGGTGGCGGGGGGCATGAGGAGCGTGGTAATTTAAAGGTGCAGCAACCCTTTTTTTTTTTTTTTTGCTCAACCAATTTTTCCCTGCCTGTTCGGGATTCTTTTGTGAAGATATCTGACAACCCTACCCCCTTCCAGCAGAGGAGCGAGCACTTGGCTGGCACCCAGCACCCCTCTGGCTGAGGCCGAGGGCCTGGCGTGCGGCTTGCCACGCGGGTCAGTTCTTGCAGGCCCCCGAACGGTGACATTCCCTGCCAGGCGCAGTCAGGCCTGGGGCTAATTAGCCGGCCAGAGCGAAAGGTCGACCTCCAAGAGAGAAGCACTCTTTATTCCGGGGATGTTGTTAGTGCAAATGGGCCAGTTGGATCCAAGAACGCCCTCTCTTCCCACATCAGCCTTTGCTGTCCGCTCCCTGTTCTGCCCCCCCCCTCGCCTGTCTGCCTTGCAGGCTAATCAGTCTGACTTGTTAGCGCTGGGAAGAGGGGGCTGAGCCAATTATAAAAGACCAAATTAAAAATAAATGGCACGAGGCTTGTCAGGGGAAGGCAAAACACACGCACATAAAACAATTCTTCAATTAATGGCCACGGAGCCACGTCTCCAGCAATTGCAAAACTGCCTTTGAAAACTCTTCCCCCGGCTAGTTGGAGCGGCACCATCAGCTGACACCCAGGGCGACATTTTTAACCTTCTCTGCCCAATTGTCATAGAATCACAGAGCACTGGAGCTGGAAGGGACCTCACGAGTCCAGTCCCCTGCCCTCATGGCAGGAACAAGCACCATCTAGACCATCCCTGACAGGTGTCTGTCCAACCTACTCTACAATATCTCCAGGGATGGAGATTCCCCCCCGACAACTTATTCCACTGTTTAACCACCCTGACAATTAGGACGTTTTTCCTAATGTCCAACCTAAACCTTCCTTGCTGCAGTTTGAGCCCATTGCTCCTTGTCCCATCCTCAGAGGCCAAGGAGAACAATTTTCCTCCCTCCTCCCTGTGACACCCTTTTAGGTACTTGAGAACTGCTCTCATGTCCCCTCTCGGTCTTCTCTCTTCCAAACTAAACAAGCCCAATTCCTTCAGCCTTGCCTCCTAGCTCATGTTTTCTCGCCCTTCCATCATTTTTGTTGCTCTTCTCTGGAGAAGTTGGAGAGGGTCCAGAGAAATGTGGTGCCTAGAACTGGACCTGATACTCCAGCTAAGGCCTAATCAGCACAAAGCAGAGGGGGGAAAATTATACGAGGGGGAGGGAAGAGCCTTAGGAGGAAATTCCTTTGTGAATTGCATTCAGCCACCTTAGAGAGCTTGGGTCTGTGATTCTAGTGCAGACCCTGTAAAGAGGGGCGCAGTGCTGTGCATTTACCAGTCCCCCTGCTACCGCTCCCAACCCGTTGTCCAGAGCCGGGAACCAGCATAATTATCCCGTTGTTCGGCTGGGGAACTGACCCGGTTCCTGCATGGCTGAAGACTGGAGCAGCATCCCCCAGCATGACCTGCGCCCCGGTGCCAGATTGGGCTCCACCTGTCACTCCAAGCCGGTTCTAATCACTGGGGTTTGCCAGCGGCTGCCCTCCGAGCAGGGGCTGCCGTTCCCAAGATGCTGCGAGGGGGCTGGCGCACCAGCTGCCTGCCTGCCCCCCAGGCGCCCTCAGAGAGCCGGAGGAAAGCCCCCAGGGAAGCTGTGCTTATCCAGCTGCCGCAGGCCTAGCCCAGCGCTCCAGGAGGAAGGCGGAGCTGCTCTCAGCTCTGCTAGATGTCTGCGCAGCTGACACAGCGGATGGGCCTGGCTGAGCTACCCAGCTGCGCCTGTATCCGCACCCCACTGCTCTCCTCCTGGGCAAGGCTGTTCGCGGCCCAGCCCCCACCGCCAACACAAGCTGCCCTATCCTCGCGCCTCCTCCCCCTTGCCCCTCTGCCCACCTCTCCCAACTCCTTCCTGCTCACTCTGCTGGATCAAGCCCCTTCAGCTGTGCCACGTCCAGCTGCCTGCTAATATGCCCCACTTTCGACCTGACCCCTCCTGCCACCCGTTCTGGCTTCTTCTCACCCCCACCCCATCCCCAGCTCCTTCCATCTTCTCATTGTCCACCCTGCCACTCTGAAACGCAACTCAAAACTCCCCGCTTGCTATCAGCCGCGGCCCCCCAGCCCTCACGGGCTGTTACCAACCCTTCACGACACAGCCTGTCTCCTCCCTCGCCTCGCATGAACCCCCCCGGCCCAGCCTCTGACAGCTGACGCGGCTCGCCAGGAGGGGAAGGGCACTGGGGAAATCCCACAGTTCTGGGCCCGCTTGGAGTGAATTCTAAGCACGGCCCCTCCACTCAGCCGGGCACAGCAGAGCTGGGAATAAGCCAGGGATTTTTCAGTCAAAACACTGAAGCCCCTCGCGAGGCCAAGTCAGCCACCGGCCGGTCACCGCCAGCCCTACCGGTGCCCCATATCCCGCAGGGCAGGGGTAGGGAACCTAAGGCCCAGGGGCCGGATCCAGCCCCTGAGGCTCGGGACTCCCCCTTCAGCATTGGGGAGTCCATGCTGGCAATCCAGGCCTCCCCGACCCCTGCTCCATGGGCCTGCAGCGTACTATCTACCAGCCTGGGCCCCCCCAGGCTCTGGTGTGTGAGGGGAATGTGGGGAGGGACTTTCTCCTTCTCAGTCGGGGGGCCACATCAGTGAAAGGTTTGGTTTGGTTTTCTTGTAGTTTTTTGCTTCTCACTTGTGTGCGGCCCCCGACTGATTTTTCTGTGGGTCCCCCAGCCCAAAAAAAACTCCCCTACCCCTGCTTGAGGGTGCTACCCTACATGAACTATCCCCACTGTCAGACACCTCCTGGGGTCAGTGGAGACAAAGCCAGGATCTACCCTCGGGTGTAAACCGATGTCACTCCACTGACTGCCCCAACGCTCCACCCATTTACACCAGCTGGCCCCAGTGCAAGCTGCACTGCACCCGTGAAATTGCAGAAGCAAAGAGACTCGGCCGAGGCTGGGTTGAAGGGAGCAAAAGAGAAACAAGCAGGCACGGAGGCTGGGCCCACGCTGGTGTCACTTGATTCCAGCCCAGGGAGTCATGCCGCAAAGGAGGAGAGGCGCTAGGTCGAATCCAGCTGTGCCGAGGGGGGGGTCCGGCCGATAACAGAGAGCCGGGTGCTGGGAGGTCCTGAGGGGGAACCAGGGCAGATCCAGAATTTGCAAAGCTTCCCAAGGTTGGGTTTGGGGTGCTTACTTGGGAGGGAAGCGGTAGGTTTTCCCCAAGCTCCGTTGGCAAATGATGCATCCCTTGAACACACCAGCCTGCCGGCCACACCACAAGCCTGTAGGCAGAGAGCCGCATGGGGCCCGGAGCCGGTTACAGCTGTGCTCACGCCTGGGGCTGAAGTCAGCTCTTTTCTAGGTGGAAGAGCGAGCTTGGGGGTCCGATGCCACGCTGGGACCACTCCGTTCCTAGCTCCACCACAGACTTCTGACCCCTGCCCTATGGGCGGGGAAACAAAGTGACTTGAGCAAGGCCACGCAAGGAACCGGGGGCAGAGGAGAGAGCTGAACCCAGGTCATGGCACTAGCCACTAGGCCATGTTTCCTGCTCCTAACTCAGAGCTCACTGGCATCCAACAGACCTTAGCGAGAGGAAAGGCCTTGTCGCACTCCCTGTATCTGACTGGCACCTTCCTGGTTTCTGAGCAACCCCAAGAAGAGCTCTGTGCAAGCTGGAAAAACTTGTCTCTCTCAGCAGAAGCTGGTCGAACACCAGAGATTAGCTCCGCCACCTCGTCTTGCTAATATCCAGGGACCAGCATGGCTCCAGCAACTCCGCATACGGCTTCCTTCACGGGCAGCAGGGAAAAGAGGCAGGGGAAGGAATTGCCTTCCCAAAGTGCCAGGCGTGGCCTCGCCCACACTCCGCCCCCTGCTCCAGGCTCTGCCAGAGACCTGCTCCTGCAGGGGACGGGGCCACAGGTGCAAGAGGTGGGGCTGGCATGGTTGCTTCCCCCAGCCCTAGGTTCACCCACTGCCCAATCGTTTCATTTCTTTGACAGTTGCCATGCTTTGCTCTCCTTCCTAAGGCGTCGCTACCATCTCTTTCGTATCCCCGCCAGGTCACCCTGCAAAGAGCTCTCCCGCATCCTAGTCGGTGCTCTCGGATCCTCCCGACCCATCCGGACCGGGTTCACTTTTCCTTTTGCTCAGTTTGATGCCCAGGGGCTGATCCATGCGGGTGTGAGATTTGGAAGGGCTGAGAAACTGGCTTGGGTTTTTCGTTCATTTTTTTTCCCTTGCGTAACCGCCACCGGGCGGATTTCAACTTGGGACCTCTGGAGCTTAGCGTAGAAGCCTCTACAGCCTGAGCTAAAAGCCAGCTGGCTCTCAAGCTCTCTTGTTCTTAGCTCTCGCTGTAAGTGGCCTACATGCCACTACATGGGACAATGACACACTCTAGGGCCCCGCGGCACCTCCTGCTGGACCCTGACGTGCTACAGAGAACAAAAGGGGCTTTTCTAGAGTTGTCCCGCTTTGATACAGCCACCTTGTACCCCAGGCAGTGGCTGTAATTACCTGCCTGCCTCCAGGAGCTCCCTTCCCTGCTTGTCACACTCAGCCTCCTGCTTTGCTTCCGTCAACTTGTCACTTTGAAAAGCAGAAAACAGGCTCCCCCCTCCTTTATCGCCCCCCCCCAATCCATTCTCGAGAAGCCAGCAAACGATCTACACTATTTCTTCTACTCATCTCAACCAATTCATCAAAGCAGCCTCCATGCAGCCTTTATTCCTTCTGCATTGAATTGCAACCACGTCCCCGGCTAATCCATTATGTTTGTGATCCTTCGGCCGGGGTCATGCAGCCCTCCGCTCGCTGCTCAGAGGAGGCTGGAGGCGTGGAAAGTACCTGATGCCTCATTGTGTATAAGCCCTGGAGGCCTTCGAGCATGGAAGGAGGGGGGTTTCCTCCATCCCATGCAGGAACCCCATGAGGCTTTGGGGGATCACAGGCCTGGAAGGGACAGTGAGCATAAGCTTGCCTACATTTCTCATCGAGGTAAAGGCTTCCAGGGTGCATCTGCTCTGAGTCCCAGTCTGACCTCAGAACCTCACGCCAAGAATTTCTCCATTAAGCCACCATTGGAGCTACCCAGGTACGGCTCCGGCCCCCGGTCCCATTTGCGCTGGGCCCATGGGGGAAGAAAGGAGTCACCCTACACATGGAATGCAGAGAAGAGGGAACATCTAGGGCAGAGGGGCACTTTTTTGGGGTCAGGGGACCCACTGATCCACAGAAAAAAAAAATCAGCCGGGGGCCGCACACAAGTGAGGAAAAAGAAACCCCAAGCAAATCCTCAAGCATGTGGCCCCCGCTTGAGAAGCAGAAAGACACTCCCCACATTCGCCTCACACACCAGAGCTGGGCGGAGGGAGCAGGCTAGTAGATTTTGTGTGCACCAGCCCCACGGGGAGGCAGCAGGGGGCTGGAGTGCCAATGCGGGCCCCTGGGATCCACAGCCGGTCCCCAGGCCTTAGGTTCCCCACCCCAATGTAGGGGTTTTCCATCTCTCTCTAACAAGAGGGATGGTTTTGTTGGACAGGCACTGAACTAGGACACAGAAAGCCGGCCTTTGCTCCAGGATCCATCTGTGTGACCAAGGCTATGTATGGCCTTTTATTTCTCCAGACTTCACCTCCCCATCCGTAAAATGGGCCCAATACTCCTGCCTGTGTCTCTCCACTCGGCTTACACTGCAAGCTGCATGGGGCAGGGGCTTACTCACTATACCTTGGGGCAGAGGCAGCACCAGGGGCAAATATTGCCATTCCTTGGACCCTTGCACCATCATTTCTGTTCATCTACTTCCATTCCCATGGAGCTTTCCAGCTTCCAGAAGGAAGCCCAAGGATTTCCTCGAGCTGAGAGATGCTGTAAGACAGCTCGGAACTGCAGCTGCCTCCAGGGTGGAGAAGGACATGAGGGGTACAGCTGAGGCCAGACAGCATGCAGCTGAAACGGCCAGGTAGGGGCGTCTGTGCATGCTCCTCTCCCATGAAATCCGGAGGCTATTCCCCACTCACCGGCCTGGCTCAGTGGTCAGCACCTTGTAAACCAGGGGTTGAGGGTTCAAATCTTGCTGGAGCCTTGCTCCAGAAGCAGGTTTCCAAAACTGTTCACTCCTCACCTCTGAGGACAGGACAAGAAGCAAGGGGCTTAAATTGCAGCAAGGGGAGATTTGGGTGGCACATTAGGAAAAACTTCCTGTCAGGGTGGTGAAGCACTGGGATAAATTGCCTAGGGCGGTGTTTCCCAGCCAGGGTTCTGTGGAACCCTGGGGTTCCGCAGACCATCGTCAGGGGTTCCATGAGAAATTGTGGAATAAATAAATAATTTTTTTTTCTTACAATGTAAGCTGACATTATAAACACACCAGCTCTTTACAAATACATTTTCCTGACAATAATTTAGCACTAATTGGATTGCGCTCCCCGCTGTCAACTTTTTCTGGCCAAGCAAACATTTTCATAGGTAGGGGTTCCCCGGGATATGAAAAATTATTTTAGGGGTTCCTCCATGGGAAAAAGGTTGGGAATCACTGGCCTAGGGAGGTTGTGGAATCTCCATATCTGGAGATATGTCAGAGCAGGCTGGACAGACACCTGCGAGGGATGGTCTAAAGCAGGGCTACTCAACTTTGGAAGCCCCAGGGGCTACAGTGATACTCACAGCGCATGCTGAGGGCTGCAAATTAAGTGTGGTTGCATGTATATGCAAATATATGCAAATAGCTTCTTTCACACTGACGGGCATGAATACTAAGTACTTCCCACAATGCCCTGGCACTCCCGGCACCTCCTCCCCGGGGGCTAGAGATGCCAACACCCTGTACCCGCCTGTTCCAGCCAGCCCGTCTGACGCCTCACCGTTGTGGAGCGTGTTCCCAGGGGAGGCCATGTTCAAAGGATTCCACCTGCAGGCTGGGCATTGAGCCCCGTGTAAACCCAAACCGCACCGCAGGCTGCAAACAAACGGGCCATGGGCCGTGTGCTGAGTAGCCCTGCTCTAACTAGTGCTTGGTCCTGCCGTTAAGGGCAGGGGACTGGACTTGAGGACCTTGCAAGGTCCCTTCCAGGTCTATGATCTCACTAGGACCCTGGGGCTTATGGAATCAAGGGGCTGGAGGGCTGAGCTAATGGGAAAGGGAGGAAGTCACATGGGGGGCCGGTATGCTAAGGAGGGGGAAGTCACTGCCTTCCCAGATGGGCAGCCTGGAAGCTTGGCTCCCGTAGGGGCAGGGCCTCAGCAGAAGGGGCGGAGCCTCCCCCCAGCCCTACCGTCACCTGCCACCCATGGGAAGTCGGCTATCAGAAAGCTGAAGTGATTGCTCCATCCCAGACACCCATCAAGCCTGGAAAACCTTCTGCACTCCGGGCCGAGATCACATGCAGCCTGCACCCCAGGAGTGTGCCAAAATTTCTTCTCCCCGACAGCTCAATTATCAGCATTCCATTCCTGTTTGCCCCGCAGATCCTGTAATCACCGTCTGCACGTGTATTCTGGCAAAATTAATCATAATTGCTGAAAGCAAGACGCGGCGCACTTGTAACTTTGGTCCTTTAATTAGGATTCTGTAATTGGATCCAGCACTCCCTTGTAAATCCAATTACTCGGGTTTAGAACAGCAGCAGGCCAGCAGCTGTCTGGGGAGGAGGAGGCAGAGGTGGGAGGGAGGGGCGTGTGTGCAGGGAGCTTCTGAAGGCCAGCGGACAAGTTTGGGTGGCAATATGGACTCCATCCCACAGGCCTGACTCCCCCATTTCCCTCTTGGAGCGTGGAGAGTTTCGGTGCTTAATGGGCACAGAAGGGCTTTCGTTGCAGTCCCACTGGGGGGGGTGTTTTGGTGGAATAAGTACCCCTTCCAAGAAGAAAACTTGGCCTGCACTATCCTCTGGGCTCCTCCTTACCAGCTAGGTCTATAATCCATCCTGAGCAGAACACCATTGGAGAGAGGGGTTGCACGCGGTCTGAGGTGAGTTCGGGATTCGGAATGATTTGTAGAGTGGGCTGGTAAGAATGACAGCATGAGTAGACCGACCCCTTTCCTCCTCCCCCTGCCCCCCCACTCAGAATCTAGCAGCTGGGGAGGCAGGGAGAGAGGGTGGACTGGATGGATGACCCTGGGGATCCGGAACAGGCTAGGCAGTGTTTCACCTTCAGGTGAATCCAGTCCAGTTCTGTAGTAGCTGGCAGTTGGGAGCAAGGTTCCTTCTAATCGCTTCCAACCACGTGCAGAATAATTTTATGTGCACCAAAGCATGTGCGAATGGGCACCACCAACCTAGCTGTGGGCACTCTGCTAATCAGCTGGGCGGCCACACCAGCTGTTCCTGAGTGTTCAGACACCCCAGTCATCATGCAACTGACAAGCTACTAACTTTAGCAGAGAGGTCAAAGCATTAACCCAGAAACCCACACCCCACTGCTCCCAGAGGGCAGCTGGTTCCTCGGCACCACAGAGCAACCCTTATAGACAGGGGGTGAGGACTGGTGTCCCCTAGGAAACAGGGACAAACTGAGGCACAAATAGGTGATGTAACTTGTCCACAGCCACTCCACAGGTCAAAGCTGAGACCTGACCCCAGGGACCCTGCGGTCTAACCAGCCAGCAATGTCTCTCGCAGTCTGAGAATGGGGTTTGCAAACATACCTGCTGTCGTAGGGACGCAGCACTAAGTCGGGTTGTTCCCAGTCAATTTCTATCAGCACAACCCCAGAGTGGGCACAGTTAGACCAATCTCGGTTATTCTCCAGCCCCTGGTGAGACAATCATACCAGCGGGTACCCCTTCGTCCTGGTCCAACTGCAGTGACCCTAGAGGCTGTACTGCTTTGCTGTAGTTCCAGCCGCACACCATGTGCGTTGTTCCGACCAGGCTTGGTCGGGCTTTTCGACAGGGACAGTGATTCCTGACTGACGTCCTGTTTGAGATGCTTGTCCAGAACAAACGTGCCTTGTTCCCAATGAGCTTAATCCGCTGTGGAAAGGGTTTCAGTGCATCCACACAGTTAATTGGGTGCAGCTGCTCTGCTTTAATTTCACACCCTCCTTTCATCTGCATTTGAGCCCCTGTATGGACAAGGCCCCCGGGATCTGTGCCCCAAATTCAACTCCCGCAAACCTCCCTGTAGCTGCTGACACAGCAAAGTACCTTCCCCAGAGTTTCGGTGCAATCCAAGCTCCGAGAAGTTCCCCCAAACCCGCCGCTGCTCTTCGCCCATCTCGCGCCAGCCCAAAGGTGGACTCGCATTAGGGTTGTCGGATGGTTTCAACAAAAATACCGGACACATGTGACATTCAAGAAAGATGTGGAGAAATTGGAGAGGGTCCAAAGAAGAGCAACAAGAATGATTAAAGGTCTAGAGAACATGACCTATTAAGGAAGGCTGAGAGAATTGGGTTTGTTTAGTTTAGAAAAGAGAAGATTGAGGGGGGACATGATAGCAGTTTTCAGGTATCTAAAAGGGTGTTACAAGGAGGAGTAAGAAAACTTGTTCATCTTGGCCTCTGAGGATAGAACAAGCAGCAATGGGCTTAAACTGCAGCAAGGGAGGTTTAGGTTGGACATTAGGAAAAAGTTCCTAACTGTCAGGGTAGTCAAACACTGGAATAAATTGCCCAGGGAGGTTGTGGAATCTCCATCTCTGGAGATATTTAAGAGCAGGTTAGATAAATGTCTATCAGGGATGGTCTAGACAGTATTTGGTCCTGCCATGAAGGCAGGGGGCTGGACTGGATGACCTCTCGAGGTCCCTTCCAGTCCTAGTATTCTATGATTACATCACAATCTACATTACATCTTATTTAGAAAATACCGGACATTTCTATTTTCTCAATTTGTTTCCCGAACAGAAAGCTCAAATACTGGACTGTCTGGTTCAAAACCGGACACCTGGCAACCCTTCCTAGCGTATTACCAGCACTCCCATCGGTCTATACAAACTAGATGACAAAAAAGCCTCACTCACTTAAAAAAAAAAAAAAAAAAAAAAAAAAAAACCACAACACCAAGAACAATCTTTTTTTAATAACGCAAGATACAAAGTGTAATTGTTTCAAATGAGCATTCGGTAATTTGGACTTCACTTTATGGTGTTTGGGACTATAAAGTCTTTTTGCCGAAAGCTCTTGGCAGCCTGGTACAAAAGGCTTCTGTGTGTGAATTTTTTTTTTTTTTTTTTAGTTAAAGTTATGCTGGGAAATATGGAACAATTCCAGCCTTAATTTATAAGCTCCTGAGGGTTCATATTTCTCTCTCTAAACAACATCGGGCTCATCTGAAGAGTGGAGGGAGATCTAGGCCCGCTAATGCTACTGTCTGGGAAACTCAGTCTCTCTCTTCCTGAGGGGTTTGATGTTTGATGCTGTGGACCAGGGACCCTGATCCTCCGACCGGGACCAGGGCAGAGGTGGGGAGAGGGGGCACAGATGGGAGCTTCCCAAGCATTTTGTCCTGCCTGGCTCAGATTCCCTGGCACTAACATTCAGGGATGGGCAGCAGACAGCCCTTTGTGCCAGCTTTATGCTTAGGGTTGCCAGATGGTTTAACCAAAAATACCGAACACCCCCCCCCCCCGCCAAAAAAAAAAAAAACACCAGCAGGGGCCCTTTAAGAAGAGGCTTTTTTGCCAGCAGCCATCTTGTTTTTCTGCTCCAGCCACAAGACAGCTCCCTTGTGGAACCAGCTAAGCGGGAGGGGGGGTTGGAGAGGCCCGGGGGGGAGGGGGGGCCAGGGGCTGGGCCCGGTTGCTGAATGTGTGTAGGGTTGCTAGGTGTCTGGTATTTTTGCCTCCTGGCGGGGGAGGGGGGAAAAAAATCAGAAGATACCAGACATTTTGGGTGTCTGGTATTTTCTAAATTTTTTTACTGGACAGGAGGCGAAAATACCGGACTGTCCGGGTCAATACTGGACACCTGGCAACCCTATGCTGTGCCTGTATTGTGGAGACAGCCCCAGCTCCCTTGAAGGCTGGGTAGAGCTCTAGGATGAAGAAAACCCTCATTCTATTTTCGATCTGAGCAATGCATTGTCTAGCCCTGTGGCATCCAACACGCTAGTCACATGTGGCTGTTTGGCCGGTTGAGTGTGACTCTAGAACTGGTTGGACACCACGGGGCTAGCCCGTTGGTATCAGAGTTAGACAGAGTGCTCTACTCTAGACTCTGAGCCGAAGCCCTCTGAAGACAATGAGGGTCCTTCCAATACTCATAATGGGCTTTGGATCTGACCTTGCCTCCGGAACCCAAATCCAATAGACCTTCCCGCCCAAAAATCATCATTTGCAGAGGCCGCAGGAAAAGATCCCAGCCCTGAGATCTCCCTCCTGCCTGTGCAGATATTTAGTTCGAGGAATCTCTCCTTTCATCCCACAGTCAGAGAGGAATCTATCTCCCCTGCCACTGATCTGTGGCCACCTCTGGAGTGGAACATGGCCACTGTTGATCCGTGCGGAGCGAACCCACCTGCCCAGTCCTGGACAGGAGGAGACGCCTATTCCACGGAAAGCGCAGGAGGAATTGAGCTCAGCTGCGTGTAACTATTACTCGTGTTGAAATTTGGCTAAGTCACTACTTCCCTTCCTGGCTGGAGAAGAAGGCTTTCCCATCCAAGCACTGCCCAGACCTCTGCTTGAAATCTGAGGCCGGGGTCAGGGGACAAGGAGGCCACGGGGCTGCTGAGAGGCTGGTGGGAAGGCGATGCATCTGCCACGGGGCAGGTGAGCGGTGGCTGGAGAGTTAGCACCCACATTGGGAAACTGGCATGACATCCGCACCCTCCGGCACGGAAGCATTTGGCCCATTGCATGTGGGGGCTGGGAGCTGCAATTCGAAACAAGGCTCCAGCTCTTTGCTGACCTTTCACTGACAGTTCATCATTCTGACCTATTCCTCCCACCCCCTCCAACACCCACACTCCCAGGTCCCTGGCTGCCAATAATGACTCTGACATTTCCATTTTAAAGAGAGAGAGCGGAAAAGCCCCTGCGGCTCAGTCACCATTGGCATTTGCATTTTCAGGAGACAGGGATTCCATTTGCTGCGTCAGCCCCGCCTTCCCAGCGTTGACACCCCAGGGGGGAAACTGAGGCACCCAGCCAGGCGGTGATGTGCCCAAGGTCACCCAAGGAACCAGTGGCAGAGATGAGGGGCAGACCAGATGGCACCTAAGGGGTCACACACCCCTGCTGGTGGAAAGCAGTGTTGCTTTGTTAAAGCCACTGGAACTATGCCAAATGACACCTCCTCTTTTTCTAGTGGTGCGGTGACTCAGAGGAGATCCCAGTGGTCCCTTCTGGCCTTGGAATCTATGACCCAATGCGGGAAAAACTCCACCCTTCGCCTCCGTGCCATGAAGTTTCCAAGTCAGTTCTCTGTGTGCAGCAGAAACTGCCCCCCCCCCCAAGCCAACTCCACGTTCAAGTATCTCCACAGGGGAGTTTTTGAAAGGGGGAAATCACATTCTGGAAAGAGGCAGGCCTCCCATCCCGGACAAAGAAAGGGCTTTCTCCTTGCCATCCTGAGCAAGGTGACTCGCAGATCACAGCTCCAGCATCTCACCCAGAATGCTCAGAACCAGGCAGACAGGCCCAGGCCCAGGCCAGCAAGCCACAATCAACAGCTCCTGTCAGCTGGGCATTTGGGCAGCTGCTCGGGGGAGATTCCAACGCCACTGAGCTGATTAGCAGAGTGCCCACAGCAAGCTATGTGTTTCTATTGGTGATGCACATTTGCACAGCCCCAGGTGCACGTAACAAAATTTATTCCACACCCGGATGGCAAAAATCCTCACAAGAATGGCAAAGCTTAGAGGAAACACTGCCCACCGTGAGGAAATCTCTCTTTCCAGCCTATCTGGATCAAAAGCCTTTTGAAGGAATTGTCTCCACTCCCCCTTATGCGAACACCACCACGTGCAACACAGAGGAGGAGAGGGGAAACAGGAAAGATGCCTGTTAGTGAAGCTATTGGCCATGGGGGCTACTTGTCATGTATCCCAATTCCAGTCATCTGCTTACGGGGTGCAGAGGGATAACACAACTGCCCCACATTAAGTTATCACCAGGAGTTATTAATTACGTGTGTCACAGAAACAGCCAAAAGCCTCAGCCACCCCCTTGTGCCAGGTGCTGGACAGACACGCGGCAGGAGACCATGACGTGCTGACACGTTCATGGACCGGGCAGATAGAGGGTGGGGTGGGAAGCAGAGGGCCAAGCAGGAGAAGTGATTTGCCCAAGGTCCCAGCTGGTCCGTGGCAGAGTCAGGAATGGAAGTTAGTCCAGGGCGGTGCAGTGGCCTCTAGTGCAGCGTTTCCAAACGATGGGTCGCAACCCAGTGCTGGGGGGTGGGATATCGGGCGCTGGGGCTTGTTGCTGCAGGGGGGATCGGGTGAGCAGTGGGGGGGGGGGGCAAGGCAGCAACCTGCCTGGCCTGGCACCGAAGACTGTGCCGTGCCCCAGAAGCAGCCGGCAGGAGACCCAGCTCCTGGTGGGGGTGGGGGGGTTTCACAGGGCTCCCCGCAGGGCCCCTGCCCCGAGCACTAGCTCTGCACTCCCATGGGCTGGGAACCTGCTGCTGGCTGCTTCTGGGGGGCAGCATGGTCTGTGGTGCCAGGAGCGGCAGGAAGCTGCCTCAGCCGACCAAGTCAGCCCCCCCCCGCCCCAGCCCTGACCCCCCCCCCAAAGCCGGAGCCCCCTCCTACACCCCAAAGCCCCCGCTCCAGTCACATTCTGTCAGGTCGCAGCATCAACGCTTTTCTTCAACTGGTGCACGAGAAAAAAAAAAGAGCTTGAGACCCGCTGCTCGTCCAGCTGCCCCCTCCCGCCCCGGCCTCACCCCCGCGTTGCTTTCCACTCACAGCCGGCTTGGCCCAACATAACCGAACCAAACGCGGGGCTTTCCAACCCTGGCTGGGAACCTGGCGGCTTGAGAGCAGCTCTATTTCCTGCCCCTCCACCTGGCAGCAAAACAGCAACGGCGAGCCCGCCCCCGGTTTCCCTCCGATGGTTCCTGGGGCTTGCAGGCAGCCGCTTAAGGGACGTCCCTGCCTTTTCCGCCTGGCTCCGCACTCCGGCGGGGAGGAAGAAGGCCCTGATTCTGAGAGACGAGCCGCATCCTATGAGCCAGAGAAAGGGAAACCCCACCAGACACCTGCACAGGGGCCTCCAGGAGGGAATTCCTCCCAGGCCCGAATTTCCCTATAGCTCACCAGGGCCTGAGCATCTCATCCCAGCCAGGCTGCCACGGGGCTTGCGCTAGGGTCGGTTTGCTAAGCTCATGCGGCGCCTGTGAGCGATCCCAGCAGGGTGGGACCGGGGCAGGAGGGGGACTGGCCATAGGCTAAGACAAGACCTGGGAGAACTAATGGGGCTCTCAGCAGCCTGGCCAGGGGCAGTCCCGGCCCAGCAGGCGTCGGGGCAGGATGATTGAACGCCTGTTTACACGCCTCCCCAGCACGCCCGCCAGACGCGCCACTAATAAGCCGCACGTGCGATTGATTTAGTGGCACGTATTAGCTCCAGGAATTGATCTGCTGCTTCCATTAGGCTAAACGCATTTTTACACATGCGGGTTCCTTCCAGAGCAGCTCGCGGGAGGCACAGGTAGCTCACGATCGCGTCCTTCGCAGGAGGTGATTTACCGGCACTTGCCCCAGGGCCCCATTCCCAGCCGGGGAAGCGCCATGTAGACAGACAAGTCCGGCCACACAGCCCGCAGTTCTGGGCTGGCAAGTGCATGGCACAGCCCTTTGGCATCTGTTCCTTCTTGAGGAATCAGCCAGCCTTCACACTAATCTTTGCCATCCCTGTGCAGACTTTTTCTATCCATCTGCAGAATAATTTTTCCAACATGCACTGAGGCATGTGGAAATGTGCACCACCAGTAGGAAAAAAAACGAGCTTTGGGCACTCTGCTAATCAGCTGGGTGGTGTTGGAATGTCTCCTGAGCAGCCACCAAGTGCCGGGCTTCCAGGAAGCGCTGGACTCAGCCCTAAGCTGAGAGCAGCAGTTCTCAGCCTGGGCCCTGCTCAGCTGTGTGCTAAAGGGTGCAGGCTGGCCAGGGTCAGCTGCCGGGCACAGAGGGGTCCAAGCTGCCCTGCCACGCAGCATGGCAGAGTTGGTGTCACCAACCTGCCCTGAGTGGTGAGAGTCCAGGGCTGGGGCTGTTGCCAGCTCTAGGGTCCGGGCAACCGTGCAGCAGGGGGCCGGGTGACCCACCCCACAAGGGCCAGAGTCGGGACAGTCCACCCACCGGCCCCTTGAGCTTAGCGTGTCATACTCAGAGGCTTATGGAGTCCAAACCAAAACCTAGCATCTTAGGGACCCGATACCAGGCCTTTCGCCATCCAGCGCCCTCACCCCTTCACAGCAGCCCCTCCCCGGCTCCAGCCCAGGCCCTTGGGATAAGCAGCCGGGGTCTGTGTCTTACTGTCCCTCCCTGATTCCTACCTGGGCTTGCGTGCAGGTGTCTCACCTGGCCCCTCTCCCTGGAGCATCAGCTTTCCCCAGGATGTCGCTCCCTTTGTCCTTTCTCCTTCCAGGGCCTATGCCGGTCCAGCCTTGGCACTGCTGGCCACCTCAGCCCCATGCTGTCCTGCCTTGGGAGGAGCCCGCCAGCCTGCCTCCCTGCAGCTGGGTCTAATCCTCAATCACCATCTCCTCTCCAGGTGCCGGAGCATGGGCTGCCTGCCCCACTCCCTTTAACCCTTTCCCTGCTGCAGTGGGATTTATACCCCCCCCCCCCCGCCGTGCTCCTGCGAGCATGAAGGGGAGAGATTTTAAGGGACCCTGGCATCTCTGTCAAGACCCCTCCCCGGCCAGCTTGTCTTTCTCACCAGAGAGACCAGTGCTGGGCTTGGCAACACGTCCAGCCTCGCTCTGCGCACGAGTGGGGAACTATGCCCCTGAGCCAGGGGTGGCATTAAGTGGCCCGTGGGGCCACAGGCAGGTTGCCGAGATTGGCCCCTGGCAGGCCACGGGTGCTGTATTTACCTGCGCATCTGCAGGAGTGCCTGCTCGCAGCTCCCTTTGGCCACGAGCAGCGATCTCGTCGATCTCATTGGATCGCTGCTCCTGGCCAATGGGAGCTGTGGGAAGCGGTGTTCCGGGCCGCACAACTTCCTGCAGCTCCCATTGGCCGGGATCGCTGCTGGTGGCCAATGGGAGCTGTGGGAAGCGGTGTTCCGGGCCGCACAACTTCCTGCAGCTCCCATTGGGCGGGATCGCTGCTCCTGGCCAATGGGAGCTGTGGGAAGCGGTGTTCTGGGCCGCACAACTTCCTGCAGCTCCCATTGGCCGGGATCGCTGCTGGTGGCCAACGGGAGCTGTGGGAAGCGGTGTTCCGGGCCGCACAACTTCCTGCAGCTCCCATTGGCCGGGATCGCTGCTGGTGGCCAACGGGAGCTGTGGGAAGCGGTGTTCCGGGCCGCACAACTTCCTGCAGCTCCCATTGGCCGGGATCACTGCTGGTGGCCAACGGGAGCTGTGGGAAGCGGTGTTCTGGGCCGCACAACTTCCTGCAGCTCCCATTGGCCGGGATCGCTGCTGGTGGCCAATGGGAGCTGTGGGAAGCGGTGTTCCATTCTGCGCCACTTCCCGCAGCTCCCATTGGCCAGGAACGGCGATCCACAGCCACTGAGAGCTGCAAGCAGTCATACCTGTGAACATGCAGGTAAATAAAGTGCTGGCGGCCCACCAAGGGTTGTCGCTGGCGAACCGCCTCCGGCTGATGGCCCAGCCCATAGCCCGGTGCACAAAGCCTGCCCATGCCTGATCGCGGTGCAGCAGGGCCTGCTGTTCCTCCCCATGTCCCCTGCTCATACAACAGCACCCCAACCTCCAGCGGGGCCGGCTGCAGATTGCTCCTGCAGGATGGGACTCCCCCTTTGCCCCACACACGCCCTCTTTGGGAGGCCTGAGCAGGGGCACAGCCTAGAGCTGCCTCACAGCCAGGGTGGGGGACACTCCTCACACAGCAGGGCCCTAAAGCGCACCCCTCCGACACAGGCCCTCCTACCAACACGTCACTCCTGGGCGCTGCCTCCAGCCCAGCTCCTCTGATGCGTCAGGGCCAACTTAAGTCGACAGCCCAGAGCTGCTTGGTCGCCCCTTAGCTAATGGGATGCTGCTGTTGGCGAACTCCTCACCCGGAGCTTTCCTGCTGGGTTTCCTCAGCCCGGAAACTCAGCCCACCCCTCGGGACACTGCCCCCTACTCTGAGAAAGGAGCCTGGGAAGCCGGCTGTTTCCAAGGATGCTGGGTGGTGTTAGCGAGTGTGCGGTGTCTCCCAGCGGGACCGAGGTGTCCCGGCGATTCTGCAGCAGAAGGAATGGGCTGTGGTGGGAAAGGCAGGCAGGAATCAAAGAGAACAAAGGGCATTGAAAAAAAATCTCCCTTTCCCTGCGGACGTGCCAGGGTAGGACTCGGGCAAGCTGGGTTTGATCCCGCACTTGCTGCTGGCAAGTTGCTTCCCCTCCGTGTCCCCCTTTGCACAACGGGGAGAGAGATCCCGATTTCCCCTCTCAGATGCTTGGAGACCTAGGGAGGAGCTGTGCTTTCCAATGGGAGTTAAGTCCCCAAAGACTTTTCAGGATCTAGGCCTCACTCCTCATATACAATATGGGGAGAAGAGCCCAGCCCTACCACACAGGGGCATTGTGGAGATAAATGTATTACAGATTGCGAGGCGCTCTGATCCAGTGGGGACGGGGACTATAAAAGTACCCGAGCTAGAGAGGCAATGAATGATCTCTCTTTGAACTCCTGCCATGAAAAGTGCTGGAGAAGTGAGATGCAATGGATCCTCGGCAGGATGAACTCACCTGTGTGTCCTAAGCCCAATACTGCTAACAGCTAATGGAGAGTCTCCAGGGACAGGGGCCCGCGTTCTGGGCAGAGCAGAATCTGAGTGCTATGCCACACAGCGCAACCCACAAGAGGAGCTTTGTAGGCGGCCATGGTTTCGTTACACAAAACTCATTCTGTTAAACTTCTTTAATATTATGCAGTTTCCTAACGACTGCCATCCTCCCCTCCCCCCTGAATCTAAATGTCGGGTCTAATCTAAGCTCAAAGTGTCCATTTAACAAGTGGATTCATGGCACTTGCAGAAACAACTCCATTCATCTGCCTTGTAATAGGCTCCATTTTTTCCACTTAGGCCCATGGCTCGTTAAAACTCCTCTGCGCAGTGGGGTGTTGTTTTGTGAATTTCATTTCCATAAGAGTGCTTGTGATCTCTTTCAGTGCGGCTGGCACCATTTGCCTGACCAACCTTCTCCCTCTCTCCCCTTCCCCCATCTCTCTCCTCCCCAAAGGATCGTTAACAGTATTAATTTCACAGACACCTTATTGCAAGCCCTGCTTTCCCCTTCCTCCACTTTCCTGTAATTTACATGCTCAGGTTAAAAATATCTTAGCTATTGCAAGAGGGAAAAGCTAAGGAGACTGATCCAGTGACAACAGCTGCTCCGACATCTGCTCTTGGTAGCAGGGTCCTCTTGTGAGCCCACATGTGCAGTGAGTTCTTCATTCTCAGCTTTACTTCTATGTGGGAACTGAAACATTTTCATCCTGGGGTGTCTGATGGGCTGCCCCTGGTGTTTTCCCAGATTAACTGCAGTCACCCCAATCTTTGACATGTAGGCTGGTCTGTGGAGGATCCAAGTCCCAGCAGGCATTGCATTTATGTGGGGCAGGAGGGGGGGAAAGGGTTGGGGCAGAGAGTGGTTTGGGTGCCTGAAGCAGGTTACCTAGGTGCCACAGGTCTGGGGGGGGGAGGACTTGCACTACCTGTCCTGCAAACACAGCCCAGGCAGCTCCCATTGGCCAGTTTCCAGCCAATGGGAGTTGTAAGATTATGCTTGGGGTAGGGGCAGCCCACAAAGCCTCTCCCCCTCCCCCAGGGCTCATGGCACTTAGAGAACACATGGTCCGTTCAGTGGGGGGGTTGCTTAGTGGGCCACATCTGGTCGACGGGCCATCTTGTGCCCACCCCTGGTCTAGATAATACTTAGTCCTGCCTCAGTGCAAGGGCCTGGACTTCCTGACTTCTCGAGGTCCCTTCCAGGCCTACATTTCTGCCATGCTAGGAAGCTCTCAGCTGGCTCTCCTACGATATAACGGAGTCAGACTGTTGTACCTCCAGAGGTGAAGTCGGGCAGTAATGTATCGCCTGTCCTTGCAGCGCCAAGAGAAGTTGGCTGGGTTTGGTTTGCTAACATGACCCTGCTAATCATGAGTGGACATGGGCAGTGGGTGAACATAGGGCCGGGCGAGGCAAGCCCTCAGCCCCACCCCCTTCTGCCTGAAGCCCCACCCCCCACAAGACCCAATCCCCACCACCACCACAGGGACAAGCCTCCATCCACCAACGGGAGCCTCCCTGGCCCCAGAGCACAGTGAGGGCGTACTGCCCCAGGGGGCGCTCTGGGGTCAGAGTGTGGGCGGGGCCACGCCTGGCAATATGAGAAGGCAACGCCTCCCCCTGCCTCTCATACCCGCTGCCCATGTGAGCAGGGCCTTCAAATGGGCCACTGGTGTTTTGATCTTCCCAGTCCTGTGGAGCTCCCCCTCGCCCTGGACTCGGCCTCCAGTTGGCAGGAGAATTATTGACAACCAACTGGCTCCGCTCTCTAATTACCCCGCGGGTCCCCAGCCAGCCATTGATTGATGCTCAAGAGCCCTCCACTGCTCAGCAGCTGTTCAAGCCGGTAATTACAGGTTACACCTGCTCCTGCACTCGGCTGCCAGGAGCTAAGGGTCTTCCCAGGGCCCTGACCCCTTCGCAGCACAGGGCTGGCCCAACCGTCATGCTGAGGCAGGCCAGAGGGGGTTGCGGCACAAGGTGTCCTGTTGGCGTCGCCTTCCCCTGGCCCCATTTGCGGGTCTATCGGCCCCTTCCTCCCCCAGCCCCATTCCAGCCAGGCGCAGGCGGGCGGATCTCAGCTGCGCTCGCTCCATCGATCTCCACGGAAGCTACTTGAGTGTCGGTGAGCTCAAAACCAGCCCCCTTATCGCTCTCGGAGAGTCGCCGTGGCAAGGAGCCAATGGATTCGCCCTTTGTTTTCTCACGTTTCCTGTGCGGGCAATCCGCAGCCAGTGCCCCACGCTGAGTGGAAGCGTCCGGCTAGGAAAGCTGCGTGAAACGCAGTCCCCAGGGCCCGCCGCGACAAGCATGCGCTGGCTTTCAATTGCGGCGGGGGGCTGGGCATGGAAGGGACCGGGGTGAACTCAGACACAGGCCAGGAGGTAGATGTTTTCCAGGAGAGGGTGTGCTAATGGTTAGAGCTGGGGGGGGGGACTCATTTTTGGTTGGGGGGCCACTGAGCCAGAGAAATAGCAGTGGGGAGCCACACACAAGTGAGAAGCAAAAAAAATCACCAAAGACCTTCACTGATGCGGCCCGGCTCACCCAGCTCAGGGCACCAGGGCTACCCTGCATGCTCCGACCCTAGGAGAGGGACACGGAGGCGCAGGGCTTCCTCCAGCAGTGGGGCGGGCTGGTGCTTGCATTCCAGTGGTTCTGAGGCTCGCAGACTTGTCGTGGGGCTGGAGCGCAAGTGCCGGCTCATCCCGCTGTAGGACTTGGGTGGAAGCCTTGAGCCTCACTGGGGGCCGGATCCAGGTAAGCCAGGGGCTGGACGCGGCTCCCAGGCTGTAAGTTCTCCACCCCCGGGTTAGAGGAAAGGCCCAGGAGGAGCCCAGGACTGTGTCTCGTGCTCACTCGCCGTGAGCAAGCGATTTCACCTCGCACCCTGTGAAGAAGGGCACGATCCCTACACCACCTTGGCGAGGCTGGAAGACTGAGTCTCTTCGAGAGCCTCTCCCGACAACAGCTGAGTACGGTAACAGACTAGCTAGCGTGCCTGCACACCACTGCCCCCTGCTGGATGGAACCCCAGCGCCTCCGCTGTGTGTCAGAGGCCCTGTACGGAACCTGCTCCTTCACCCAATTGCTAGGGGCCCATGCCCTTGGGAAAGGAGGCTCTGAGATCTATCATCATGGTCCCAGGGAAGCCCCGAGCAACTCTGACGCGTGGGAAGGCTTGGGTGGGAGGCCTTGTTACATTATCCGTGGAGAGGCAGAGAGGCAGGGCCCTAGGGGATCTTTCTTCACCATCTGCCAGCAAAAGGGGACTGGGGAGTAGGGCTCTGGGCTCCTGCAGGGAGCGCTTCCTGGGGGCTCAGGCTTTAGCCTTAATTTAGCTCACGCAGTCCCGTTCCCAGCCTGAGCGTCCATGTGCGCTGGTTGTTCCTAGGCGCTCTCCTTATAGGACTTCCAGCCCCTTGCTCTGGCTCTCTCCTGCTTCTGGGAGCCGCAGTGCCTTTGGCCCGCCTCAGCTGGGCCTCCTGAGACTGGCCTGCTCCGGCTGGCGGGGAAGGTCAGCACACTAGCTCTGCCCTGCCCCTTGCTAGCGCATCCGCCTCCAACCCAAACACGCCGCATCCCGGCTCTGACAAGCATCTTACGACACCCTGGCCACAGCAAGATCCACCTTCCCGTCCCCTGGCTGGCGGCTCCCGACGACCCTGGAGCCACTGCGCCCATTGGAGCCGCCAGCCCCTCACCAGCCGGGGGAGGCACGCCGCATCTGTGATGTATCCCGGGGGTGATTTCGAGCAGAAAGGAGTTTATTTTCTATTAGGGACGATGACCTCGTGGGGCCAGCGGCTTCTAACGCAAAGACAAAGCCGCAGGACAGGCAGGGAATGAGCAATCAGTGGGGACAAAGAGAATCCGGCTCCAACCACCGCGCAGAGATGAGGGTCACTCGGCGGCGGAGCGGAGGTTTAAATGAACAGCGCTGGGGAAAGGGACGTGCGTGGCTGCCCCCGCTCCGGCCTAGACTCCCTATTCCAGGCACGTTGGTGTGTGTGGGGGAATTTATTGACCTGCTGCTTCCCCATCACGGTCTGAGCAGAGTTTCCTTAAAGCTTCATGCCGGGAGGGGAGACAAGAGAGAAAGACAGCAGGAAAAAAACTGGCTGGTAATTAAGTGTCTTGAATGGGCCTTTCCAGCCCATCGCAGCGTGGGGAAGGGACGGATGTTGTACCGTCAGCTTTGCTCTGCTGCACAGCAGCTCCAGAAGGCTAAGCACTCTCCCCCGCGCCCGGGAGCCCTTCGTGCTGGGCCCACCAGTGGTCTCGTCCTACCCCTCACAGCCCTGAAGGATCCCTCGCTCTCATAGCAGGAGCGAACACCATAGCTCCCCCGCCCCACCTGAGGAGGGGAGTACCCCTGCACCTCCCCCAACGTCCCTGGGAGGGGGCTGGCTCTCTAGCCATCGACACCTCCGCTCCCTTTTTCTTCTGCGTCCGTGTGATGGGGCGGTTCAGCCCCGCACTGGCCAACGGAGGAGCAAACTGGCCTGCTGGGCTGGGCAGGCCCCGCCCCCGCAGCAGTGCTGGGCATGCTCCAACTGCGGGCCAGGTATAAAGGCCAGGGAGACAGCTCAGTTTGGGTTGGCCTCCGGGAAGGGAGGAGCTCCTGCCCAACCTCCAAAACGCCAGCTGGACCCGCCGCCGGAGCAAGAGCCACCGGGCCTGCTGCCTCCACCGCTACAGTCCCCGGGCCGAGCTCGACCGCAACGCCAACCACGGTGGGCAGCCCACCCAGCCGCTGTTGACACCCCCGTCGATGCCGCCCCAGACGTCAGGCCTGCCACCGCCAACCTAGCGCCTGCCGGTGGGATCTCCATCGGCCAGGGGGCTGGGGTAGGAAGCAACCTGGGGCAGGAAAACCCCCAGCGGGCTTGGCGCATTTCAGGGAGAACTCCCCGCTGAGCCAGTGGTGGGAACCACCCACCACTGATAGGGCCCTGGGTTAGGGCCCGGTGGTGAGGGAGGGCCCGGGCCCCCCTACCCCATCCTCCCAGAGCATGGACTAGGCCTGCGAGTGTAAAGGCTCGACCCCAGGGCCGAACTGTGCGAGGTTGGGCACCCCGTCACGGTCCACCTAACTGAAAGAGCCCCACGGCTCCTCCTCCAGGCACTGCCCCACAGCCTGAGGGGCCCTGCTCAGGCCTGGGAGTACCTCTTTCCCCACAACGGCCACAGCGCTGCAAGGAGCCCCCAGGGTCCTCCAAGCTCCAGCCTGCCTCCGATCGCCCCCATCCCGTCCCGCCTCCCAGCCAGCGCGGTTCCCTGCTTAGCCCATGGTTTGGGGCCGTTATCAGAGCCCACGGCCGGCACCGGCCCAGGGGGAGACATCGCTCTCCGCTCCCTGGGCCTGCTGAGGTGGGCGGGTCATTTCCTTTGTCTCTGGTTCGGCGCATCGCTTCAGCCCAGCTCTGTCTAGGGATGCAGGCCTCTGAGTCCCATGGGTGTCCATGGGAGTTAGGTGCCTAAATACCTGTCAGGATCTGGGCCTTCCTCCCCCTTTCCTGGCACCACGTGGAGACGAAGAGGGTAGGTGGCCTGTTCCGAAGACGCTGGGCCAGCAGACAGCCAAGGCGCTCTGAGGGCACTCAGCCTCTCGCAACTGGGGCACCTCCTGCTGTCCACACAGCAGCTTGGTCAGAGCCCAGCCCAGGCAGGGCCAGAAATGCAGCTCCGAGGCATCTCTTCCTTAAGGCTGCCGCCAGAGCCCATTGCAGGTGGGCCTGCAGTCCTCCCCTGCCCTAGCAGCCAAGGACAGGAGTAAGACACGCCCAAGTCCCTGCACCAGCCGTGGATTTGCTACCATGGCGCAGAAACTCACCCGCAGGTAGGCCCACACGAGACAAACTATTCCCGTGCAGACACGCCCAGGTGCATGCGTAAGGGCGGGCGGGCGGGCGGGCACAGAGACACCAAGGGTGGCAGCGTCAACAAACCATTAAAGCACAACACCGGGATTCATGAAAACTGAGTTCCGTCCCTACCTCTGCCCCACGAGACTCCAGGAAATAATGGCACCTCTCTGCTTCCCAGCGAGTAAGAGGCTATAGTCATTTGTCTGTGTACTGTGTGTTGAGCTCCTCCGATGGAAGGTCCTAGAGTCAGGCAAAGTATTATATACCGAGGCTTTATTTGCCCATGTCTTTCCTTAGAGTAGAGTAGAGTAGAGTCTCGATCATCCGACCTAAACGGGACCGGAAGATGGTCGGATAGTGGAAATGTTGGATAATACGGAATACTAATAAAAAACTTGGGTACAAATATGTATAAACTCAATTTATTACTAATTCTAATGTTCTTATTCGTGATGTCGGTGAGCAGCATGTCAGATAAAACGGCCTGTCGGATAAGCGAAGGTCAGAAAAGCGAGACTCTTCTGTATTTGTGCACCATCAGCACCAATGGGACCGGCCGCTGGTAGATGCACACAGCTGCCATGGGGCACACGCAGCCACAAATGCATGCCCAGCACCTGCCACCCCACCCATGCTGCATGCAGGCACAGTCACGCATTCCCACATGACCACCCTGGGACAGAGCCCTGCTCACGCAGGCGCTGCCATGCACCAGCGATGCTCCTGGCAGCAGCTAGGGCTGGCTTCTCTCTGCCAAAGCCGAAGCTAGATTGAAAATGGAGGGGGGGGGACGACTCTTTCTTGGTGCTCTGGATGCTGTCCGACAGTGCTTTGCTCTCTCACCCAAATTATTCACGGACTGTTAATCCCCTCCACGTCGCTTTAAACACTGGCCTTTGAAATCAAGAAACCTGGCACCCCTGACAGTGTTTATTTTGTGCCCCTCCCCGCCCTCCCTTCCGGATATGAATACTGAAAGAGGCGCACTGTTGTCGAATGCTCTGCTACCCTCTGCTGTTGATTGTACAGAAAGGAGCCGCTCTGGAAAGATTTCCATTCTCCTGGTTTCCAGCATAAAGCGGCTTCTCCCAGCATGTTACAGCAGCCTGTCTGGTTTCTCTGTATAGGCTACATCTACACTGCAGCGCGATTTTGGGATACTGGAGTATCCCGAAATAGCTATCCTGCATCTTCCCCGCAAGCCTGTTACTTCGAAATATCACAGGTGTGCTATTTCGACATCCCTGTAAACCTCATTCCGCAAGGAGTAAGGGAGGTTTCGGAATAGCGATCTATTTAGAAATAAACGCTGTGTAGACAGCGCCAAATTTTGAAATAAGCTATTTTGAAATAAGATTGAAATAAGATACGCAATTTGCAAAGCTCAAATTGTGTATCTGATTTCGACCTACGGTGCAGTGTAGACGCACACAACAAGTAGCCCTGTGCCACCTTACAGCATGCCTACGCTGCAGGGCAAAAGTCGAATTAAGCTACGCAACTTGAGCTATGTCAATTGCATAGCTGACGTCGAAATAGCTTAACTCGGCTTTTGGCGCTGTGTACCCTGCAGGAAGTCGAAGGAAGAGCACTCTCCCTCCGAGTTCCCTTATGCCTCATGAAGTGAGGGTTACAGGAGTCGGAGTAAGAAGTCCTCCAACACAACATTATTTCGAAACAATGGCTTGCTGTGCAGACGCACACTTTGTTATTCCAAAATAACGCTGCTGTGTAGACACATCATGAGAAGCTAACAAAGTAGGATCGTGATCTTTTGTGGGTAAAACCGACCCACATGGCTCTCCTCTGTGGTTGCTCTATGGTTTGCAGAGGCATCTTTACTCCGTTAAATGCTTCTAGAAATGGCGTGCAATGAGGTTTCCTTATTGATTTTCGATCCCAGGAGAGTATAACCTGTGAAAAGCCCAGGGCTTTAGGGAAAAACCTGGTATTTATTCATTGGCGCACACAGACCCCCAACTGGCTGGGACATTCCTCCAGCAGCAGTGAGCTGGGCGAAAGCCACAGAAGATGTTTGAGCTCTACTTCTTCACTGTGCCTGAGACCAGATACTGCTCTGAGCACCTCAGCACCAATGCACCCTGAGAGGAGAACTGAGGGGCGAGGAAAGATTAGAAGACAACCCAGAGAGTCTGGGCTGGTACTACCTCAGTGGGGGACACGACAGCTGCCTACAAGCATCTGCGCAGTATGAAAGCTGAGAAGGGGATGGGAGTGTTTAGAGAGCCCAGGTGTCAGAACTAAGAACAAGGCGACAAAACTGAGTGAAGGAACATCAAAGCTCAAATACCATGGGGAAAAGCCCTCGCCAGGGAGATCTAGACTCCCCCACAGGCGATAAATGGGCAATGAGTGTCACCTCCCACGCCCATCTGGCGGCGTGTGTTGGCCTGCACTGCCTCTTTAAAAGCCTTTTTGGCTACTCAGCCCCCTGGTCAGTCACACACAGTGTAATCGCAACCCCTTGCAGGGTACACACCTCCCGGCAGCCCATCCCGGTGCCCTCTGCTGGCATCTCCACGTCTCTCTGCTTCCCCTCAGTCTCCTTCCCTGTTTGGAGAGTGGTGCTTCCAGGGCTTCCTCACCCAGCCCTGCAGCCTGCTGGCCTGGAACTCGGCCCCGCACTGACTGTTGCTGGGCTTTGCAGCTCCTTCTGTAGGCCTCCCTGGCTCCTGATTGGCCAGTTCCTCCAGAACAGGGGTGAGCAATAATTTTGGAGGGGGGGACTACTCCAAGATTTTGAGAAGTGGTCAAGGGCTGCACTCTTCCATGCTATGAATGGAGGAGGTGCAGGGTCCGGGATTGGGTTGCAGGAGGGCCTGTGAGGGAGTTTGGGTGAAGGAGGCAGTTGTGATCTGGGGCACAGGATTGGGGTGCAGGGGTTTAGGTAGTGACCTAGGGCAGGAGGGGATTGTGACCTAGGGCAGGGGATTGAGGTGCAGGGGTTTGGGGAGGAGGGGATTGTGACCTGGGGCAGAGGATTGAGGTGCAGGGTCTGGGAGGGTATGGGCTTAGGAGGGAGGGTGGAGGGTTTGGCTTATGTGGGGTAGGAAGTAACAGGGGGGCAGAGGGCTGGAGGGAGGGAGGGGCTGGGATGCCAGAGGCAGGCTCTGGCCAGGAGATTTACCTGTGGGACTCCCGGCCAGCAGCCCAGCATGTTTCTCAGGCTGCAGAGCCTGAGGAGAGGGGGGAGTGGTGCTTCGGTGTGCTGCCTGTTCTTGAAACAGGCAGCTCCCATTGGCCAGAAACCAGCCAATGGGATTGTGCTGGGGGCAGGAGCAGCCATGAAGCACCACTTCCCCTCCCCCCCCCCACTCTCAGTTTGAGAAACACAAACGGCCCCGCAGCTGAGTGGCGTGCAGGGGCAGGGCAAGCAGGGGGGATGCCTGGGGGCTCCCTTCTGCGTCCACAGGCCGGATCAGTTGGCGAGCCACATCCAGCCCATGGGAGGTGTTTTGCCCAGGCCTGGCCTAGCCCTATTACACTGTGTCTATTTAAAAATGGGTAAATCAAGGCCTTGAAGAACAAAGGTCGGGAACCACCTTACCTTGACTGAAAGAATAAACTAAACTGACACATTTTTGCTCTCTGGCTTCTAGCTGCTGAGGGAAGTGAGTGCTTCGTGGGGCCTTCCACAGATGGCCAATCAGGGGGCAAGGCTGGGCGGGGAAGGTGCACTGCTGCACCTTTAACCCTGCTTCAGACACTAATGTTCTAGGAACAGGTGGGCCGCCACACTCCTCTTCCACGGCCCCGCCAGGAGCTGTGCTAAGGGGGTTTTCTGGAAGCTGCTCCTTGCATTTCCTGTCCCACGGGTACACAAAAGCCTTTCTCTGGGGCTAGTCAGTGTAATAGATTTTGTTTTATGGTGGCAGCCAGCTGCATTAACATACTTAATTCTATTAGGGTCTTGTGGATTATGTAATTATGAATGTGCCTAGTTTTGATTTTCTTTTAATTAATTTGTTTTGTTTACATGCAGGCACATCTGCCTGAGCTCCCTTGGAACCTATCAGAAAGGAGATGGGATGTCTCCAAAGGGATGGGGGTGTTCTTTGGGCAGCTGACGTTACAATAAATGAACTGGGGGGGAGGTTACATTTAAATGATTATTTCGGGGGGGCTGAGGGGCTCGGGGTAGAGACTCTTTCACCCAAGTGCTGGTCTGAAGCCAAAGGAGCCTGAGAGCTGCTACCATGAGGGGGCTGGGCCGGGATGACATGAGGTGAACTGGCAAGTCTCAGGCCATTTCCCTGTGGATAAGTGTCCACATCACCCAGACCGAAAATTGCAGGAATTGGCAGCATTGTCAGAGAGCCCAAGTGCTGAGTAGGACACAGAGTGTGAACTCTCTAGAGACGGTCTTTCCAGCCAGGGCTGAGGCCCTTTGGCAGGGGGTATGATGCTCAGATGCTGCCCTTGTGCTGGGGATAGTGGCCAGCAGTCTCCGGGGCTTGTAATCTTGCATGTCACACATGGAGGCTCAAAGCAGCTGCTCTTTCCCTGTCTCAGGTGCCGGGGCCTGGTGATGAATTGCTTGTCATTGCAGGTGGCGAGAGGAGCATGGTGAGCGCACATGGCAGAGGGACCAAAGCTGCAGTGCAAATATTGACACCCCCGCTTTAGACCACAGGGCCAGAGACAGGTGAGCCAGACTGTCAGATCCTGGGATGCGATCCAGGCACCCCTCTAGCGCTCAGCACTGAGAGGACACAGATCAGTCTGGCAGAGTTAAGCGGAACAAACTGCTCACTGAGTTGCACAAGAACCCTGCCAAGTGCAAGGCGGAACTAGAGAATGCGGCTAAGACCCAGTTCGGTTCCACGGCCCAGCCAATGCAAATGTCTTCCCGTTGTGGCCGGATTCTGCAATACCCTGGCTTTTTTGCTGTGAAGAACCCCGAGAGGCTGGCTCTCTTCTTCCACAGGAGGGCAGCAAAGTGTTGCATGTTCAAAGGCTTGGGGACACCAGACACAGCTCACACCAGACATAACAGAGACCCTTGCAGTACACCTTGGAAGGGTGCCCTCTGCGATTGCCTGCCCCCCCTCCCTTCCCCCTTGGGCCTTGCGTGCGTCACAGGGCCTCTCCTTTCAGCAGAGAAGGGCTAGATGTGACTCCAACCTGCAGTCACAAAGCTGCTCCAGGCAGAGGACTAGATGAGGCTTAATTGGAGGCTGTTCCCCACCGCCACCACCACCCTGGATCCCTGTAGGGCAGCCACCATCCAGGTTTTTTAACACTGCAGACATAGCAGTACTACTGCAATTGCATGTTCAGAGTGGACATCTCCCATCAAAGGGCCAGGTATGGGGTTAATTTGCGTGCACAAGTTTAAAACCAGGCTCTGAGATTAAAATATAACAATCAACGGACCAGTCTGTGGTGTGGCAGACAGAACAGGGGTCTGTGGCCCAGGGTTCTAATTAGGAATGCTGGAGTGTAGCCATTTAAACGGGTAACAGGTAAGCTCATGCTTATCGGTTACACGAACAGCTAGACAGCTACATGCATTTCAGCTCCTGGGGAACCATCTGCCACCCTGCGCTGCTGTCTCTGTATCAGAAGCAGCAGCATGGGACAGCAATCAGGTTCCCGAGAGCAGGGTGGCGGGCAGGAGCCGGTGCCCGCCAGCATGCACCAGCTACGAGGGAACTGGCTGCTGCCCCATGTGTAATCGTGTAACAGCAGTTACACTGTTAATCAATCACACGCATTTTAACATCCCTAGTTCTAATCCCTGCTCCGCCCCAGACTCTACTTGCAGCACAGGCCCATAAGAGCACGACTCCAACTAAACTTGATGTTCAACACTTCTGAAAATAGGGCGCACCATTGGCTAAAACTGGGAAACCAACAGCCACATTCCCTCGAACCCCACACTTCCTTTCTCTGTAAATAGGCATAGCAATCTCACCCGCTCTATAAAATGCCTGGAGATTCTATAATAAACAGTGCCTCTCACTGCTCACTGGGTCTGATCTCTCTCCTGGGAGGCCTATTAGCTCAGCCACAGTGCAATTCCCACCCTGTCTGCAACAGCAAGCTTGAGTCAGACAGTTTTGCCACTCTCCCGCACAGCCTTTGCTCTGGTGAGTAGGAGGTGGAGCAGGCAGGAATTGACACCAGACATTTGGGCTGAGAAACACTTACCGCTTAATCGGAGCATTTCCTGGTATCAGTGCGGCTGCCTGCTTTGTTTACTATCTCATGACACAGAGCTCGGTGCCATCTGGATACCGTACAAGGAAGTGAGATAAGTTTGTACGCAGGGAGGGGAGAATTTCTCTAAGGCACTTGAAAGCAGCTGGGAGTTCTTACAAAGATCTAACGTTCTTGCTGGCTCATTGCAAGCGAGAGTTTGCTCTTAACATGTCTACACACTACTTCTTTCTGTGAGCAAGGAGCCTCTGTGTATCTCCTGGGTACAGCCTGGTTCTAAACTCAGCAGCAAAATCCTTAAGTCAATTACAAGCAACATCTTGTAAACATCCAAACTCAATCTCTGTTGGAGAAAAAATAATGGCTGATCATGCCAGCTCTGCAAAGCTGCAAAATGACAAAGCAAGAGCAGGCAAATATTAGCGGCGTGGGAGCAGATGGGGTTTGAAGGAAGAGGGACAGAAGATCCGAAGCAGAAAAAAATTAAAAGGTGATGACAGTATGGGTAAGAGTTCTAATGCTTAAAGCAAAGACAAGCTGCGTGTGCCTTCAGGTCTAAGGATGCAGGAGCATGGAGACCATGTTTGCGTTGGGAGGACAGTACAATACTGTGCATGTGTGTACAACAAGTAGTCCTGTCGCACCGTAGAGACTAACAAAAATATATATAGTATCACGAGCTTTCATGGGCAAGCTCATCTGAAGAAGTGGGTTTTGCCCATTAAAACTCATGATACTGTATCTATTTTGTTAATCTCTAAGGGTACATCTACACACAGGGCTAAAGCCGAAATAAGCTACACAACTTGAGCTATGTATTGCGTAGATTAAGTCGAAATAGCTTAGTTCGGCTTTTGGCGCTGTCTACGCAGCAGGAATTCTGAGAAATAACACTCTTCCTCCGACTTCCCTTACTCCTCACAAAATGAGGGCTACAGGAGACAGAGTAAAAAGTCCTCCAGCTCAACATTATTTTGACATTATGTTGAAATAACTGCTTGTAGTGTAGGTGTGTTACACTATGTTATTTCAGAATAACATCACACTGCTGTGTTGATGTACCCTAAGGTGCCACAGGACTACTTGTTTTTAAAGTTACAGACTAAGATGGCTACCCCCCTGAGACTTTTTAACATGTGGGCACAGACAGACATGGGACAACAAGGCTCCATCGTGCCTCTCTGGCCCAGGTTGGAGAATAGTGTTGTGTCACACCACACAAAGGAAGCTGTTGCTGACATGGAGTGTGTTGCTGTGGATTTCAATGAGACAAGAATTTGACTCACGATCTACAAGAGGGCTACGTAACAGAGAAAGAAGGCAAGAGAAGGTTCTTAAAAGCACAGGGTCAAATTCTGTTTTCAGTTACACCAGTAGGTGTGGAGTAACACTAGTGATGACAATGGAATCACTTCAGATGCACACGATTATTAAGGCAGAATTGTCCCACTAGTTACAGCTGTGAAATGAATTGGCTTAAAAGACCAAACCTTCCATCGGCATAAGCTGTCATAGGCCCTTGTTATGCCAATTTACACAACCGAGGCTTTGGCCCCACATCAGTAAAACAAAATGAAAACTCAATTTAAAAGCCGTAACGCCAACTAGCTTCATTTTAAAGAATGATTGTCTAACCCCATTAAATGGTATATTAAGGATGTTGTTCGTTATCATATATATTAACCACCAGTGATAGTTCAAGTTAAAGGCACGTGCGTCCACATTTTGGGACTGGACCCTGCCAGATTAGAAATTTGCTCATGCCCCCCTCCTTTTGTAACTAACAGGGAATGGGGAAAGTGAGGGGATTTTAAACATGGGAATGTATTTTTCTTTTTCTCATTGAACTGGAGAAGTGAAAGCAGCCTGACCAGTTTCATGTCCATTTCTCACCCACTACCACCAGGCACTATGTTTTGATTTCCAACACGGTAGGGAAAGGTGGGCTCCCAGAGGACCCTTCAAATCCACGCATGCTCCAGTGCTTCAGGGAACTGTAGGGGAAGTACATGGGGCCCAGGGTAGAAGAGGGCCTGATTCAAAGCCTACGGACATCAATAAGAGTCTTTCCATTCACCTCAGTGGGTTCTGGATCAGGTCCACGCAACCCAAGTGTGCATATGGGGCACTAATGTAGTAAAAACAGACAGGCTAACCTGGACACACTGCGCTGTAGGTGCTTATGCTATCCCATTGGGGCAATTACTAATAGGTGAATTCTCAGCGCAGGCCCAGCCTTGATAGTTCTCAGAACAGCTTTCCAGTGGGACCTGCTGCCGGCAACTATCTCAACAGTAGTTGCAATGTTCTGTTTACAGAAGCTGCTTGTTCTTTTGTGTGTCTTAGTAGCCCACCTTATGGATGTCATGGGAGATGATTCAAAAACAAATGCACACAGAGAGGGAACAGGAATGACAAAGGCCTGAAGGCATTATCAGAGGGGCTTAGGACCCACTAAAAAAGAACTGAGTAGCTTGGTTGCCCAACGACTGGGGGGAGAGGGACATGATAACAGCCTATAAGTATTTGGGAGGTCTGTACACCACAGGGCCAGCGGTCAGTTAATATGGAATGGAGGAGGAGGACTAGGAAGAAAAAAGATGATATTAAGAAAACCGAGGCTAAATATTAGGGAAAAAATTCCTTCATGTCAAACTGTAACAATGTGTCAGGTATGGGAGATACAAGATAGATGCACCATGCACTGTGATACAAAACTATTTATTCTTTTGTCTCACCCTGTGCTTGATCTGTTTCTGTTAACACAGTTGTCTAAACAAAAATCTTTGTCTATATGGGACACTAAAACCAAGTTAAAACAATGCCATCTACAAATTGTGCTGGGCAATAGCCAGCTGTCAGAAATCCACCCTGACAAATGTTTTCAAAATCTAGTTGTAACCAGCTCTGCTCCAAATTTGCCCAGAACCTCCCAATGACAGTTCTCTGCATCTCTTTTAAAAATAACTAGTAAAGGATCTTAATTACTCCAACATTTTTAAACAATGCAAGAATCATACCATAAAAACAGAGCAATCCACCTTGCTTGCTATGATTCAAATTGCAAGTCACATCTGAATCCAGTCTAGATTTGAATTCAGTCTCCAGTGTTACTGTGCAGTGATGGTTACTGGTCAAAAAACAAGTACAATACATTAAAAAAATCTGCCATGGTATAGTGTAAAATAACGGCACCTGTATCACAGGTGCATCTAACAACCAGCACCCATCTTCTGTGGAAAATCGGGATTCTTGCAGGCTGCATCAATATTATTTAAAATATCGTAAGTACTCTAAATAGACTAAACATTTTTTTGCAACTGCTGGTGAAGATAAAGCCAGTAACACCTCAACAGCAAGTCCCTTCCCACCAGTGGAAGAAACTACTTATGCTCAATATAATTGTAAAACAGTCATCTAAAAGCTCTTAGTACACGGCCCTCCAGCCATCACCAGAGCTGGGTGTAATTACAAAAAAAAAATCTCTCTTCTTTCAGTAGCACATTATTTCTCAGCATGCCTCAAATCTGCCCCCTTCCCCACTTTTCTTAGTGCACAGTACTTCCTTGTCAAGCTTCCCCTCCCCCAAATGTACAGGGAAATGACCAAAAATTCTTTTTCAACAGCCACAGAAGGCAGAGTGTCCAGAAAACAGCTTACAACGAGTAATCATAACACTTGCCCTACATCTCCCATTCCGATCAATATTTGGCCTTGGCATGTGGTTGCTGATGTATTTAGAGAGCTGCTCATTATTCCAAATATACATGAACTAATTTTGTAAGGCTTCTTTCCTCAATATATCCACAACTCTCACTAATTTGTGGGAGACCGCTGTAAATGCCAGAGGTTGAAGCTTTTAAGATGAGCTGCAAACATTGTACGATTATGCTGCTTTCGTGTTGGAAATACACTCTCATCAATTTGACAGATGATTCTCTGTGGCGCTCCGTAGGGGGCGTGGAGTAATTAACAACCAGGAGGAGGATACACGGGTCCACAAAAGGGAGGAAGAGTCAACTGAGACTGGGGATACACACCACTTTCCTGCTGGATGGGTGGAAATGTGGCTCCTCTGACAATCTGAGATTCCCCGAGTGCGGCTGCCTGCAAGGCTGCAGTAAGATCCAACGAAGGAAGTGAAAAAAGAGTCTGATTCTGAATCTGTGAATTCAGCTGCACCAGTGCCTCCAGATGCTGGATCAGAGACAAGGCCTCCTCCATGGGAACCTCTGGATTGGAGTCACCAGTTGCAGCATGACTTTGAAGGTCAGAGGTAACAGAAGGTTCATGGGAAACAAGCTGGGGCACAGATGGTACCTGGGATGGTTCTCCAGAAGATGTAACTCCAGGACACAACATACTTGATAACTGCTGAATATCTAACACACTGGCACTAAGGGCAACATTGCCACTACACTCGTGTGAGCATAAGGAGCATGAAGACAATGGGCCAAGGTTCCAGTATTGTGATGGGGCTGGCCCTGCATCAGCATGAAACGTCGTATGCCCCCCCATCATATTCTGCTGCCATCCCAACGATTCCTGAGCCGTGGCATAGGACTGCTCTCCCATCCAGGGGAAGTTGCTAAATGAATGGAAAGCGCAATCCTGCATAGATTGATTAGGTTCCTCTTTGCTGTTTTGGCAGTGTGAAGACGATGCTCCATGGCGTGGCCCTCCATTTAAGACTTCACCCATTGCCATACTGAGAGCAAAGACATTATTGGTTGTCAGAGGTTCCTGGCTGTGAGAAACTGCTGGAGGATACTCGTCCCTAGACAGCCAATTACCTGTGAATGCCCTGGAAGGTACCTGTTGAAATGTTTCAGCCAGCTGGGCGCTCCCAGAACTGTCCAAAGGAGGTGAAATACATTTGGTAACAAGGGTATTTTTAAAAGTCACTGTCTTTCTTTTTGTTTTCCTTAAGAGCCCTGTACCATTTGCAGAGTGGTCATCTGAGACTTTCTTTGGAAGAATCAGTCCCAGCAATAAGCAAGAGTGATTTGCATCAAGACCTATTAAACAAACAAAAAATTGTGTTAATGGAAGATTTTTCCACAATGTATGCTGGAATCTTTCTAACCATGCAAATCCTTAGGTACTGTCTCACTCTTTACTGATACTTACAGAAAAAAATTCTCACTCAGCCAAATCCTAATTTTTTTTAGTCCCGTGAACATTTTCTGCATTACACTGAGATTTAATTTTTTTTTCTTCATCCACAGTTGAGCAACTGCATTCAATGATTAGGGCCAATATTAAAAGGAACATTAACCTTGCCTCTGAAAGCATGCTGGTTTTGGCAGGCTTGTTTTCACACGTTAAGTCTTGGGCATGCAAAAGAGTGGATTTGTGCACGTGGTGTTACAAACTACATGTGCAAATCAAATAATTCATTACCTGCAGTTGATGAATGCAAATCCAAGTTTTTGCATGGATATAATAATATGTACATGCAAATATTTTTATGCACAAAATTGCAGATGCAACTTTAGAGACCACTTTAGAAAAATTTGCCCTTTTTTGCCCCCATCTAGGTCAAAAGGAGAATTAAAAGAATTCAATAAATATACTGCTCTCAAAGGTGAATTATGTATTTCTTTCTCAAATGAAACACTGACACAAATCACATAAATTCACTTTAAATGAGAAGGTATAACTTCTGTTCTGTTTGAAAATAAGTCATTCCTATTATTTTATGATGTGTGGTTGACCACTGTTAAAAACAAGGCAATTCTGCTAAAGATGAATTGCAATTTTCAAGACCATGGTTTGTAGCTGGGTAGCTGATTCTCCTGCATTGTACAATGGCTGAAAAAAAATACAGCCCGTTTCAAATAGCCCAGGAGACATATAGCCTCCTGGTCTTGTCCTAGCTTGATGGCAGAGCTCTGGACTGATCCAGATTAGAGTCACAAAAGTAACACCATTTATAATTAAAACTATCTGCTTCTCCATGACAACTGAGTTCCCACTTGTCTGAGCAGTGAGAGAGATGCCAGGTCAATCACCAACGGATTCTGCTGCCACTCAGAGATTGTTCTGCCAATGATTACTGGAAAATGTAACCAGTTTCCAGCCTGGCTTCAAGTTTGCACTGAGTGCGATTACCTGATACGGAGATTATGTGATGTTACATCATGTGATGGAGGTAGGACAGGGATTAGCTTCAGCTCTGACAAATGACATTTCACAAGATGAGTAGCGGTGTGGGAACAAACTGTTATGTGACAAGGGGTTATGTGAGTTTACATCCTAATGTGTTGCAGGCAAGCGCCAGGCATTTCATCAGTTATATGTGGCCATTACCTCAGGCCATGCGACATGAAGCTAGGCAGGGAAAGAAAATGTCACAGGAATTAGGGCAATGTGGAATTACTGGGCTTGATTTACCTTCCATTCACTCCCATTTTATATTGCTGTCCATCCATTAACTTCAAAGGAGTTACTCCAAATTTACACCGGCACAAGGTAAATCAGCGCCACTGGCTCTCTGTTGTTTCATACACGGTAACACAGGGTTATAGATTTCCAAGCATCACAACATGCAACTACCTATATTTCAAGTGCCTTATTCTATCACAAAGGACATGTGAGTGCACCACCCTACTTTTCAAATCTGCCTTTCATTGAGAAATACAGCCCCTTGCTTTCTGACACCCTGAAAAGCTATGGATTACATTAAACTGAATTATTTATAGCCCTGGAACTAGTGATCTTCAATCTAAAGGCAGCAAGTTATTTCACTGAGCGGAGGTACACACCAGAAAGGTGTGTACCTGTTTCAAATCCACAGCTTGTTTCAAATCCATACCTGGGCCACCAAGTGGGTGAAATTTGGCAGGTACTGGCTGGAAGGCTGGCAGCGGTACCATGAAAATTTCCATCTGGTTGCTGTCCACAATGCCATATCTCTGTTTGTTGTTCAAATATGAGTACAGCATGTTGTAAGTGCTGAAGTCTTTAGTTATGGTAGGGCAGAACTGTATCACGCTCATCTCCTAAACAAATACGAGAAGGAGACCGTGTGACTGCCTGAAAACACTGTTCATCTAGCAGTAAATAAGTAAAAAAGACTGAAAAACACAAGACATCTAGGAACTTGCTTGTAGGAGGGACTCAAGCTTAATCTTATTTATGAGAGGCGCTCCAGTTCCTTTATATGCTTCACTCGCTGCGTTTTGGCAAGTTGTACAGCATTCATCTCTCACGCAACCTACAAACCAGATTTTGGGGCATGGAAACAATCTGGTGGATTCTACATTCTGCCTGGATAACACAAGAGTATGAACACACTCAGGAGAGAGAGAGACTGGCATAGACAGAGATCTTGCCTACCATATGGTAAAGGCAATTTTTACCTACAGATGGTACGTTGCTGAATTGTATCCGATCAGTTCACACAATTGGGACTGATGCGAAACTCCCTGAAGTCAGTGCAAAGACTTCCAGACATTTCAATGGGCTTTGGAGTATGCCTTTAGGCATCTTCCATCCACGTTACATGGAGATGTGCTCAGTTTATCAACCTCGTTTCAGAACAAGTGCAGTAAATAGCTACAATTCTTGAACCCAGTGATTGTTGCCAGCTCTGAACTGCTCAAGACCAGGGCCTAGCTGCTATTAACTTTAATGTAATACTTAAAAGGACAGAATGTCTTTTGTTTCAGTCCATCCCAAATATCATTCTACCCAACCCATTCAAATTGTCCCTGCTGATAGGAAAGTGCAACTTTCCGAAGGCACACTTTCGAACATGTAAAGGTGACCGCCATTTGAGCTGCATGAAGGCAAGGCTGCTTCTGGTGAACAGCAGTGGGGTTCTCTTGTGATGAAAGGTTTAAGGGTTATTATTGCACTAACTCAGTTCTTCTGACATCCTGGAGCACAGGCTGAAGGTACCAGGATATGCTTACAAGTCAGTTTAGTGCTTGACAAATCATCCTCAGTCCCTGAACACAAGAACCTTTTGAAAGGATACCTTGGCTTCAGCTGGCCATATGCTCTCTAAATAATCCCAGACGTCCTCCGGGAGAATACAGCCCCTCGACTGAATCAGCTCCGGTAAAGCCTGTACAAACCAGGAAGCAAATATGATTATAATCTATTACTTGATATTCTGCAGACTTTATAACCCTGGAACCAGTGATCCTCAATTGAAAGGCACCAAGTTATTTCACTGAGCCTCTCTGGAGTGCACATCAGAAAGGGAAGCCATCTTGTTTCAAATCCATACCTGGGCCATCAAGCGGATGGAATTTGGCAGGCATCTACTCGGGCAATTCCCTATTAAGATCATTATTTGTTATTAATAGTTATTTTTTCACATTTATAAAGGCCTCATTCCAGGGTTCTAGGGATGAAAAATCCCATTTAAAATGTTAACCAGTTAAACTACATGTTTAACTAGTTAATCAGCCCGCTGCATCACACTGCAGGTGAGGGTCCACTGCACCGCACCATGAGCAATTGACTAGACGCTACAACTAGTCCTTTCCACATTTAATTCCTATGATCCTGCCATTTCACAGCAGTAAACATGTGAAAAGTCAATTCAAAATCCATAGTCCCAAATCTATGAGGGTTCAACTGGAGTTGAGCATAAAATCCTTCAGATCACTGCAAATTATCAAGGCACCTGGCTAATCCTCTGACATCTCAGAAATGTCTTCCCCTTTCCTGTTGTCCTAGCCATAAGTCAAATGTTGAAGTCCTTAATCAGCTCTTATTTAGGCAAATTCCCACTGGTTTGAGTCAGAGTTTGCATGAGAAACAGATGTAAGAACTGCATAAGGACCACGGGGTTTGGGTCTACAGAATGAAAACGCGTGACATAACTTGATGGAAGAACTTGAGCTTTGATGCCTGGTCTGTGGAATACCACATGAAATGTGTGGTATTTTATTAAATACACAGCTTTGTTGGCATAGACAATCCCTCCTGTTATATAAAAGAAAACAAGGGTCATACTTGAATGAGGGAAGTGCTGTAGCCTGAAACAGGATATGCTTTTGCCGCAAACTGTTTAATGCTGAACATCTGAATGAACCCTTCCCACAGCACAGTGTCCTTGGCCTGTCTCTGTAGCTCTGGATTCTTCCTGAGGCTGTCAGTTGAGGCAGGCCTAAAACAGAATATGTTTGTGTGTATTATATGGTGGAGTCACTCCTGTAGGTCTGAATATTCCATATGCCTTCATTGTGCTATTCCCAAGTAACTCCACTTCTTTTCCAGCACATTCTGCACTTTAGAGGAGGGGAAAGGACGTTGCCAGTTGGTCTAAATCAGGCGTGGGCAAAAAGGCCTCCGCGGGCCAGATCCGGCCTGGCAAATGGGTTCATCCAGCCCGTGGAGGCCCTGCTGCTCTCCCGCCCCCAGGCCAATTAGTTTCCTCCGCCCTGCCAGGAGCATGCAGCTCCCAGCAAGGCAGGAGGAGACATCACACTCTCCCCTGCCTCCAAGTCCTGATTGGCCTGGGGGGCAGAGGGAGAGCATGAAAGTTTCCTCTGCCCTGCCCCCACCCTGTGAGGAGCATGTGGAGCTTAGAAATGCCTGATTGGCCTGAGGGGGGCGGTGGCGCTCCCCAACCCCCAGACCAATCATGGTTTGTGGGTAGGGAAGCAGGGAAGTATCCTGGCCCCGCCCCTTCCACTTGAAGCCTCCCCTTCCGGTGCAGCCCAGGGCCACTTCAAAAATTATTGCCCACCCCAGTCTAATTTGTTACCTCTGTTGTACTTTGTAACATTTAAGTCAAAGGAACTTCATCTCTCATCCCTGTATAAAGGATTGGCAATAGTTCCTACTCCAGCCTAACTGCTATTAGAAGGGGCCCCAAATGAAAACCCAATGGGCAGGATTTGGAGATAACAGTGAGGATGAGTAAGAGATACGAATTCCATTTTCCCGACATCTCTCCCCCACCCCACCCCTTTTCCATCACTATATGATACAAAACATTCCTGTAAGGGCATAACATTTCCTCTACTAGATCCCACAACGGTCCAGCATCCTGTTTCTGGCACAGATCAATACCTGGTGCTTCAGAGTAAGATAAACCCCACCTGTAGCATGTTATATCTCTCTGGCACCTCCCTGGGAAGGGGGTGGGCAACAGTCTTGTCTCAGACTCCCTTCCCAGACTACAGTGTTGCTGTGGGGTTGTCCTGCGGTATGGAAGCTTATGGGGGGATTTAAGGTAGTCCAAACAAAAAAGTCAGTAAACTTCCGTAGCACACAAAAGGCAGAGTCCAGGGCCTTCAGAAAGCAAAATGGGGAAGGGAGGAGAAGGTGAAAGACAGAGAAGAACCAGCCTGTCTCCCTTCTGAGAGGGCCAGATTCTCAAGCAGTTTCCCCAGTCACTAACCCCTGCTGTCTAAACAGATCATTTGATATGAACTCGGCAGTGTGATTTCAGAGTGACTTTTCAGACTAGAATGGCACGCTGTTTGTTGATCTCCGGTCCTATGGCGTTCAAGGATGTTACACTTGTGGTGTGTTGGGACTTGACAGGTTCGATTCCTGCTTGCTTCAGTTGCGTTACTGTTTTCCTGAGAAGAGATTTTGCATGCAGAAAAAGGCTAGAAGAGAAACACTGCATCCTGGGACCTCATCCAAGGGAATTCTAAGAAGTTTAAAGCGGGGATTGTAGGCTCCTGTGTAGGGATGTTACATTTCCATTAATCAGCTAATCGAGTAGTCAATGGAAGAGATGCAGCTCTTATTACATTTAAAAGGCAGAGGTGCAACTGGGAACCCAGGATGAGTGCTTGAGTCCCCGCTCATCCTGGGTCCCTGATGCGCCCCCTCTGCCTTTGAAACGTAGCAGATGAGTTCCAGGCCTATTCCTTCAAAACGAACTCCTGAACTGAGCTGACATCCTCCCTTTTAAGAAACCACCCATCCATAAGCTTGACAAGTAGTCTGGTTGGGTCTGATTATGCCCAGAGGAGCTCTTTAACCTTTTCTTCACCGTGGGGGGGGGGGGAGGCAAGGGTTGGGTCTGTCCACCATAGCACCCCACATCTCCCACTCCTGTAATGTAACTTGCCAGTTTATTTCAAGAAGCTTTGGTTTCGACTCTTCTAGATTGCATAACTACAGAAGTTCTTAGCCCTTTTTAAAATCCATCTATGGACAGTAGAAAATATCCAGGCCAGATGTTACAACAAAAAGCACAGCACGGTAAGATAAAACACTTTCCCTCCACATTCCCACACAGACCTGCCCTTCTTCAAATGTCCTCTCCCTTTCTCTGAACAGACAGTGGTTGAATGCAACCTGGAGCTGCCTTCTGCTTTCTTCTTTGAGGATGACTTGCTCCGCGGTGGGTTAAAACCTCTCTCGCCATCAGGAGCCATCCTTCCTGGGAAGTCAGAGAAAACAATTATGGTTTTGTACATTCTGATGCCAAGAGAAAAAACACTGTTATTACACGGTGTGTTTCCATTTCAATGAGAAGCGGTGAAACAGAAACACAGAAATAGTTTTGGATTGACACCTTTTACTGTGTAATAGCCAAAGATAACACTTGCCCAGGCGGCCAGCGAGCATAAGGTCCTAGCTATACTTCCCTTGTTGTTTACGTGCCGCAAACTCATCCCTGCTGCCTACATCTGGCTTGAAAAGGGCTGGCACTAGCGGTGAGGAATAAAACTCTTTCCTCGGTCTCCAGCCCAAGTGTGAGTCCTGCTGACTTCTCTCGAGATCTCCCCACTTTCTTTGCCTGTATGTCATCATTTTTACAATTCAATTTAGTGATCATGAGAGTGACAGACTAATAACATCAGTGTGAACCAGGCATCATCTGAGGCTAGTAATGTACAAACTGCCAACACGCCACATTCCTCAGGAAGGAATTCACTCTAATTCAGTCCCAGGCCACTTGAACAATTCTATCAAGTTGTGGGAGTTGTGATATGGAGAAAGTTTACACAGAACAGAATTTGAACTGAAATCTCCAAGGCTAACCAACCAAATCCCTTTTCCCAGCTTACTTACCTGTACAGATAAGGCAGTCTGGGTCCAGTAAGTGACTCCTGTGTTGGTCTGTGGTGTCTCTTTTGGATTCTGTAGTGGGCTTGGAAATAGGTCTCTTATCTATACATAGAACTGAACCCTAAGTGGAATGTATGACAATCATTGGCATTTTAGAATTCATTCATATGGAGCCTATGCCTCCTAACAGCCTTATAGGAAATGATGGAGGAGTATCTAGTCACGCCCTTCTCATTCATCTGCTGGTGTCATCTATGACCTCTAGAAGAAAGACGGGGGGAGGTCCCACTCCCACCATGAAAAATGCTGATTTCCAGATCTTTCAAAGAAGCCTATGGCCAATCAACACCAATTGGGGCTGGCTTCCTCTTCTTTCAGGAGTGATCAGTTAGCCATAGCCTCTTGCTGAAGTAATGGAGACATGACACACATCCCTTTATGATTAACCAGAACAGTACAATACAATTGTACAAAAAGCCACCAACCGAATATAGCTCACAGCTCTACTGAAGCCCTTTTAAAAAGTCAAACTGGATGAATTTTTACTCTTATACTGATGAAAGACTGGTTATCAGGGACCCTTCTTTTGTTCTACGTTTGCACAGTACCTAGCACAATGGGTCCTGGCACGCAATTAGGACTCCCAGGCACTACAATAATACAAATAACAATAATAGACAGGAACCCTCTATCACACAGAAAAGCAGTGTGCAAGCTTCCTTATCTCAACAAAGATCTGAAGGCCCCCTCCCCCATATTCTACTCCAGAGTTTCTATTGACCCGTCACTACAGACTGTAAATATCCACCATGGCCTAGAACAATAACATCAATTTGTTTTCCTTGCGACTTGATTAAAGTCACATTTGTTTTCCTTGTGACTTTGAACTGACCACAGCAGAGATGGAACCTTTTGCATCAATCCATTATACCAGCTAGCCCACCACTTCCATCAACCCACTGCTTTGAAACCCAGCTACACTAAGATTCAGACACTGGCTGGTTTTACCCACCTATATATTTCACTTCAATTTTCCCTCATGCCTTCCCATACAAGACCCCTGTTGAATCTGGCCATCTACTCACATATAGGTCTTCCAAAGTAAAGTCCTCATCCACCTCATTGTGTATCTCTATTTCTCCTTTGTGGGTCAGTTTTGTGGGGCAACATCTCGGTGGTTCTCGCTGCTGTTTCTCTATCACCTCCAGCACCTGGAAGAACCACAATGAACAGAGAGAGCTAAACAGACATGTTTTGGACAAGGACTCACTCAAGAAAATAAATGTCATAAGGAATCAACTAGGCAAAAGCCAAAATGGAAATGCAAACAGTGGATTTAAAGAGAAGGGATTTCAAAGGTAAAGTCCTTCTCTTAGTGAAACAACAAAAGGAAATTCTAGCTAACCCCAAAGTAAATACAGCAGCCTCCCCTGGTGACATGCATCAAACTTGACTTGGAGACCATCACGAGGCTAAAAAAGAAATTCAATATCCATGAATAGTTCAATTCTTGGCTTCCTTGCAGAGTCTAGTCAACAAGGCTGCTATTTAGTATCAATAATTATGCTAGTGTTTGTGATGTGGTCCTTGCCCATTAGGTACAGGACAGAGACCATAACATTCATCTCCTGCAGGCAATCAAACAGCTGTCTGATTTACCAACTTTCAGTCAACAACAGCCTCAGCTGCATTTGAACTGGTGATTAGCGGCAAAAAGCTCTGGGTCCCTGATCCATCCTTTTCTCAATAGGTCATTCATCTAATCTGCATCAGGAAATGCAAAAGTATGACACTGTTCACTAGTCTCTATTCGGAGGGTGAAATCACTGCTTTGTAAATGTAAGCCTCACAGTGTCATAGAAAGAGGGAAGCAAGGAAACCAATTACTTCTATGACAGGTACACTCACCCATAGTGGGCAAGGGAGGATTAACCCTGCATCGAACCTGAGAAAGCCACGCCCTTTACGCCTTCCTGGGCACGCTCCGGACACACTGGTAAAAAGCGAGCAGCTCAGCTCAATTGGGGCTGATTAGTGGAGGGAGAGGATGTGCTCTGCCTGCTCCAGGCAAACCACTGCTGAAACCCCAGCTGAAGGCAAAGTGCTCCCAGAGGCTTCCTGGAGTTTGGAGGCATCAAGGAGTGGGCAGCTCATGGACCCGGGAGGTGAGACAGAGGCCTATGTGCATGGTGGCAGGAAGTAGCCCACAGGAAGGTGATGGCTAACTGGTGAGTGAGCTGATGCTGGGGAGTCAGTGTGTTTTCCCTACTGAGTCAGTGATGGAAGCTAATAGGGCCCTGGGCTGGGGTCCAGTGGAGAGGGCCTGGACCCCCGGCTGCGGGATGTAACTCCCTCCCCTGTCTCCTGCGTCTAACCAAGGAGATGCACTGCCCTGCAAACTGGGGTGAGCTTACTAATGTGGGCTAGTAAGCTGTACTGCCTCATGGCTGAAGGCGAACGTAGACCCTAGTTGGAGAGGGAGGGAACAAAGCTGGAATTGATGCTCCCTTATTTCCTAAAGGAGACAGATGCATTTCCCCTGCACTAGGTGTGGTCTTCTCCAACAGTGCTACAACTCTCCTTCCTACTGTATTGGTAAGGAAAGAGTGTTGAACCTTTTTCTAATTTTCCTCTTATAAAAGTTTTAGGAAGTCACAGCAAAGGTGCAATTAAAGCACCAAGGGTGCGTCTACACAGCAGTGTTATTTCGGAATAACGGCCATTATTCCGAAATAACAATGCAAGCATCTACACAGCAATTCTGTTATTTCAAAATAAATTTGAAATAATGGACGGCTTATTCCGACTTCTGTAAACCTCATTCCATGAGGAATAAAGCCTATTCTGAAATAGCATGTCTACATTAGGGAAGCCTGCCTCAGACTAATTTTGAAGGTTCCCTGTAGTGTAGACACGCTATTTCAAAATAAGGTATTTTGGAGTATTTCTCCCGGAACAGCTAGTTTTGAAATAAGCATGCAGTGTAGACATACCTGAAGTCTACCAGCCAAACTTTCTTCTTATTTTTTAATAGTCAAAATCATACTTAGGCCCAGTCAGCAATAAAGAGTGCCATTTTCATACTGTAATTTCTTTGGTTTAGATCACCACTGTATCTTCCACAGAACAACAAGGCCCAGCAAAAGCATCACAAAGAGGCCCTTTGGGAAAAGGGGGTGACACGGCACTTATCTCTCTGTCAGCTGCACTGGGATGACTTACATGTTTGCTCTCCTTAGCTCTCCACTCTGCCAGCTCCTTTGGTGCCATCTCCAGTGAATTCATTTGAACAAGACACTGGGGAGAAACCTCTCCAAGGACTACCTGGTGGAAGAGGAGCTGAAAGAAAAAAAGAAGGGCATGCCGCTCTTGAGAGAACAATGGCCACAAATACACATCCACTCTGCTCCTAAAGATCCCTCTTTCTCCCACTAAAGTTTATTTCAAAGACTCTCACAGTACACAGGAAATGAAGGCCAATGCTCAGAAGGACTGAACTTGGATTGCTTGTGTCATGCCTGGACAGCCTACGTTTTGCAGCAACATTTATGCATGCATTTGGACTTCTCTATCCTTCCATATATCAGGCTCACCTGCCAGAGATGCGTATCAATGCAGGCCTTGTGTCATGTGCTACACAGAAGATAAAGATACTCAGGTGTTTGGCACTGACCAAATGTCTATACACTTACAAAGGATGATGGCTAAGGGAAGATAGGCATGGCAAGTGCCACCAGTGATGAAAGATTAAGTGAAATCTCAAAATCCTGGACAATACCCAAAGAAGGGAATTCCTGGATGTGCAATGGCATAGCCTTCCTCCATCAGTGAACACAACAAGACTAATGGTGGACAGTCTTTCTATGCTGGTGCTCTCCAGAGACGTGTTTGAAGACATGCCCCCTTACCAATATAATGGAGAAAATTAGGCAGATTTTTCTCGGTCTCTTACTTTATTTTTTGGAGCTTTCAGGTTAAAAAGGAGACTGCGGTACTTGTTTCTGTATCGTTGGTCAACACAAAGGAAGAGGTTGAATATTTCCTTCTCCACGTTGTTTGCTAATCTCAATATTGTATCTTCATGGACATCCAGATCAGGGGACTCCTCCAATCTGGAACACAGCAAGCAAGACTCATAGATGGATGTGTCAGATCAGCCTGCAACATGGGAGCCAATTTATAAATGTACAAGCCCTTTTCAATTAAAATCCCAAATAAAAGAGCCGGAAAATTCTCCACCACACAGGAAGCCATCAGAAACTAGGGTCTTCAAGATCCTAGGGAAGGTTATGTTTCTAAAAGAAGCCCCTTGCCTTGTGAAATAGCTTGTTCAAACTGTTCTGCTATGTCAGAAAGCTGGTGGCCTTTGTCATTTTGTCAGAATGCTTGCCAGTGGGAGGGGGACAGATTCAGTAAATTGCATTTAAACTTGGGGGCTTCCCTAACTTTTGTACACTTATCTGAGCTTCTCTCATCTTAAAATGCATCATTATAATCTTAATTGCAGCACGAGGGAATATAATCAAGTTTAACCAAAGAACAACACTGGTAAAAAGTCAGGTATTTACTAGATCAAACTAATATTCTGGTTTTAAACTTCATGGATCCATGTAGTGCTCATAAAAGAGGATAACTAGCAGTGCCTAGAACGGGAACACACCCTCAAGCTTCCCCTCACAGCTCTGCCAATGCCCTTCAGCTCTCATGGGCAGCATGCCTGCTATTCTCCTCTGGCTGGCATATACCTGTCAGTCTGCCAATGCCCTGCCTTATCCCCAGCAACACTGCTAGCTATTCCTAGGATTCTTGAGCCTCACGCAAACCCTGCTGAACTCGAGGGAAGACGTTCCATTGACTTCAAGGAGCTTTGGACCAGACTGTTTAACACAGGCTGAGAATCATGTGGTAGTTTTGTGACTTGGAGGAATAAGGACTAAAAGCCCGAGTCTCCACTGCCCTCACCTTACATAGGCCTTTACATCAAGGCAAAAGGAGTCCGAGTGCCCATGCAAGACAGTGAAGAATCAGTACCTAGAATGAAACCCACCAAATGCATTTCCTCTTCTGACCTAATATGGATTGGAAGCTGGCTCATCAGCTGATGAAATGTACAGAATTAACCTCACCGTCCTGATCCAATTTTCTGTGTACTAGCATGACCTTCGCACATGATTACCAGATAAAGGGCTAAGCCTGGCAAATGAATTCAGCATGAGCCAAAGTAAAGAGTGAGATAAGAAATGGAGCAATCTATTGCAATAAATAATTCTGGCAGGCAGATGACCGTCAGTATCGTGCATGACATGGAATGTTCGAGGTAAACAATAAAAGTTGAAACCTGAAAGAGCTATATTTAAAAAAAAATAAAACAAGAGGCTCCCTTGTTCCCAAAATCAGCAAGGGCTGGTTGTGCTATAGAAGCAGCACATTCACCCCAGGTGATAGGAGAACTTTCACATCACCCTACGGCCACACTCTGATTAAGCAATTTCACAGATGGATTCTGAAGGGAGTTCCACCCAGTTTGCCACAGAAAAGAATGGTGGCTGTGATGCAGGGCTTCACAGGAGTTTAAACTGAGAAAAGCAAGGCTCTCTTCTTAAAATGGACCCATTCCCTATGGGAAGCCAGACTAGATTGATTATATCTCCGAGCTGCATGTATGAGAGATGCTCTGCTAATGCAAAACAATAATCCAATCTACAAGGAAGTTTCACTGCCCTGGCATTTATAAGAAACAGCGTCAGATGCAAGACTTCACACAATAATCACATGTGACTTTCATACAAGATATCCCCAGCCTCTTCCCTGCCACTATCATGTCATGCATAAAACAATTTACCTTTTCAGTAGCATCCCACGCAATGAGTCAATGACCTTAATTCGACTTTGTTCTTCGGACATCTGCAAACTAGGAACTGAAGCTGAAGCTTCTTTCAGGGCTGATCTCCTATCCTTCCTCTTCTTTTTATTACTGCAATCTTAAAACAAGAGAAGCCCTAAAATCTCACTCTTCCCTGCAGTACTGGCAGAGGGAATCCAAAAAGATGAATGTGGAATCCCTTTGGAGTGGGATATAGGAGTTAAGCTTTTGTTTTAACAGATTTATTAAGCAATTTTTTAAGTTTCAGCAGCCAATCGTTAGTGCACGTCTTTTTTTTAAATGTATAATCAGAATACTATGGGAGAATTTCAACTTTTTGTCTGAAACCACTTCCATGAATGCTGTGGCTCTGAATTTCAAATAGCTAAATAATGCCAATGCAAATAATACTGCCTTCTAGCTAGCAGCACATAATCTAATGTAAGGTATTTTCGCACTGACTATGAAGGCTATTTAGTATATGCATCTGCCATAAACATAAAAAGATTTAGTATCCTCACTTGTAATTATTATTCTAATTGCTTTTTTATATTAGATTATTGTTTTAACTGCTGCACTTCTTGAATTTTGGCTTCCATAGCCTACTGAGATATTAAAATGACGGATGTAAAAGGTTAACAGGTAAGAATTAGTCTTACCAGCATGCTTACCTGGTAAAAGGTTAACCAGAGGGCCAGGCCTGGCAGGAGCAACCCCCCTTCTCCACAGGTCCAGCTGTCTGAAGCAGCCCTACCTATGGAGGGGCGGAGTGGGCCAGCTGGGCTGGAGCAGCCCTCTGCTCACACGGGGGCCCTCCATGGTTAACTAGTTAAACTATTAATTACATCGTTTAACTAGTTAACTTTTGAAATGGGTATTCACATCTCTAATTAAAATCAAACCAGAATGGGATTACCATGAATGGAGATAACTTTCTTTTGATGTATCTGGCAAGCAAAGGCACAGACACCAGAGGTGAAGTGGTTTATTTGACTTTCAACGGAAAAGAGGGCTGGGTGAGAGGCAGCAAATATTCACATTCCTAAATTTAGATGATGCTAAAGTAAAATTTCACACAATGGAATTCTCACAGTAGACCCATCTAGTTCAAAGAGGGTTGTGCCAAAACATAGTATGGAATTATAGCTAAATACAGACCCTTTAATATTTCTGCAGACTTTTAAGAAAAGCCCATTCACTTATCATACAAATCACTACAAGCAGCAGATGCTAGTAAACTCAGCATCAAGCATATCTTGTCATAGGGTATATACTGCACTGCCAGAATACCTTGTCATAATTACACTAACAAATCAAAATGCAAAGGGTGAAGGCCATGTGTCTGGTGTGAAGACTTTACCCTATTTGCATGACAACTAAAATTGCAGTTTACTGCAAAGCTTTGGCCACTAGAAGTAAGTTATTGCTTCCCAGCATCGCTTCTTCCAGTGTAGAAACCTGAAAAATTCTTCCTGACATCATTTAATCTGTCCAAGTAGCTGCACTGCTTTATCTTTTTAGGATTAAGGGCAAATCTATATATAGCAAGCCAAGACTGTGTGTGCAAGGACAACACTGCTGCTCATCTGCTACCTGGGTTGCAGTTATAAATAAAACAAAGATCACTACACAGCAGTCAGTGTAAAAGGAAGGTCTTTCCTGGTCATGGCAGAAATGCTACCAACAAAGGTGGGACATTACAGGGACATAACACCCCCCGCTGGTGATTGCTTTCCTACTGGAGATCCAATAAAGGGAACAACTTCACTTTTGTGCTGCATGCTGATAAGACAGCAAGCATCTGAGTCAAATCTGCTGCTTTTATTCACAAAGGTCCTCGTTCTGCAAATCCCACTCACTTTGCATAGTCCTTATAAATCAATAGCCACACCCAGCTCAGTGGGACTCCTCACCTGAGTGCCTCTCATAGTGAGCAAGGGTTGAACAACTGACCTCAAACCAATTTTTATTCACAGTTTCTCTGCAGTGCCCATGCAGCTGGAGAGCAACCCGGGTTCTCTGCCACAGTGGGTATCATGAACAGGATCCATTCCAATTGCAGAATCTTTAATATGGAGAGAAACCGAGAGCCAGAAGGAACCCAGCTTGATTTTCAAAATCTAGGTGGTGATTCCATCCATTAGAAAAATCATCTCGTCCGTTGTAAACTGAGCAAACTTGCTTTGGAACTCTGAATGAGACTGAGAAGCTCTCAATGTGACCTGACAGTCACTTCTCATGTATAATGCCACTTGAACAGTTTCATAACAGTTGATGTACCTTCTCAGCACACTGCTAGTAGAGTGATCAGTTCACCCTATAAAGATCCTGCCCTTCTGCAGGGGGGAATGTTACTTCCTCTTGAATTTCCTTCTCCAGAACACTGCTAGCAAAATTCCCCTTAATTTAGAGGAGTTGCAGGACTGAGAAGGGGAAGAAGGCTGCCTGAACAACATTCCATTGTTTTAGCTGCAGTAGTTATATAACTCTAGACACAAGTCTCAGTTTGGGAGTCACTGAACCAGCAAAGCCAGTCACAGTGTGAACATGGGCCGTGAAAGTTTCTCCGTGTAACTCTGGTTAATGCACTTTAGTCATGAATAAGATCTGCTGTTCAAGCAATAGCCATCTTTTCAGCATAGACTGTATACCATGTCAAACCGTGTAGAAGCTAAGGCAGGGCTGGGCAAGATGCGCACTGGGGGCTGGATCCAGTCCTACCTAACACTTTGATCAGGCCCACGGACTGCATCTGACCACTTTCTATTTATAGCCTGCTGCCCATGCCACCGAATTCCCAGATGATGGCTCAGGCAATACAATCCCATTTAAATGGTTTTGGTTGCAGTGCAACCCCAGCAGGGGCCAGAGCCATGGGCCATTTAGCCTCAGCAATCCCGGGCGGCTGCCAGGCAACACGGTATCAGTGGGGCCAGAAGCCGCAAGTTCTTTGCTGTGTTTTTAATTCAAAGCCTCCAGCCCCAGAGAATTCTGGGGGGAGGCTAATCCCCACCCCCACCCCTTCCAGGGGTGGAGCTGGCCCATGACCACATACCAAAATTTATTAAGTGTTCCCCCTACAAAAATTATTGCCCACCAGACTCATTTTCAGTTGGCCTGCACCAGGATTTAAATCCCTGATCCCTAGGAAGGAAAAGACAAGGGCTGAATTGGAACAAAAGCAAGTGTGGTACTCTTCCAAACTCAATCCAGTTCTGTTCCAGTATAATGTCTATATACAGATTGTGCAGATCTTAATAATTTGATCCACCCTCTTATTTCCTGGATGTGTTGATCAAAGTGAACTAGTTAAGCATCCTGATATTTAGAATATCATTATTATCCTTCAGGTTCAGTACCTCATTAAGAAGACTTGGGGCAGTTCCCACCTTTCAGACCTATAGATTTACAGTGTCTCTACATCAGAACGATAACACCAAACTGATTTGCATTCAGTTCATGTTCTGAAGATTCACTTTTCAACCATAAGGGCTAGAGACTTAATTATTTTATTAATTACTTGATTTTCGTGAAGACCAGCTTCCAAGAAAAAGGAACGGCTAGTCAAGCTGTCATAAACTAGCCCAATTCAACCCTTGTGAAATGCTTATGCTTCACCATCTGTGTTACTTTGCCTTCATATGAAAGGTTACACAGCTAGATCCTTTTGTATCAGTTGTCCTTGCGAAGAGGGAATTGTCATATTAAAGGAAATTCTCTAGGCAAATTTCCACTACCTAAAGCTTAGGGTGATCTGAAACAGCCACAATATAATGAAGAACATTAAACATACAGGGGTAACAATAGTGAGAATAAGATGACTAGGTTTCTAGAATACCTGTTCAGGGATCAGTATTTAACAACTTACGTGAGTTCAGAGGCTTTTGCCAAAGCACATGTGCTGCATATGGTTTCAGGAGTTGCTTCACTTCTTTTTTATATAGTGTTGGATGGTAATCACTGTCTTTAATTTCCTGGTGTTGCATTAATCACAATAGAGATTAAAGGAAGAGAAAGGAAAAATGGAATAAAAAGAAAATGGAATATGGAGGAACACGTGACTCATGCAGACAACTAGCACCAAATTCAGTGACAACATACACCAAACACCCAACTGCAGATACCTTTGGGATTGGAATTAGTCACTGCTTTTATGACTTGCACTGCTCAGACCTTTACTTATAATAGTTTAAGAGTTTGTGTTTAGTTTCACACTCTTAGTATTTGTTTTACTGCTTCTCTGCTACTGAAAATAATTTCTACTTCCCACTAATACATCTAATATCTGAACAGTAGAATAAGATGCTCTTTTTATAGACACCTGTCTACCCTCAAGACTGGTTCAAGCACATCTTCAATTGTACATGTAGCAATCTGTTTGGGTTCCCAGGCAGCAAGACTGAGCTTCAATGTAAAATCATCTCCCACTCTCCTCCACCTGCTCCAGGGGCTGCAATTAGGGAAGTATTGTTCTGAAATTCCAGTCCACCAGGAACTGGACAAAAATCACCACCTCATTTCACACAGAGCACTGAACAGATGGTACCAGTTTTGGTTGACCAGGGAGCCTGGCACAGTCAGACTAATGATCTTGTAGTAAAAGGCCTACAGCCTATTACCAGTCCTCTGAGTCTTCTATCCATGCTTTATCTTAAACTAGAAGACTGACCTGGTGTTGCTTGGGTCCTTAATTCAAATAAGTTTTGTTTTTCATCATTTAAATCATTGTTCTGGGGTGGGGCTGGGGATAAGGGGTTCAGAATGCAGGCTGCCCCAGAGAGAGGACAACCCCATCCCGCTCTTACCGCATCAGCTTGGGGCCAGGTGATAAGCACCTGTCCGTGCAGCGGGCACAGCCGAGAAAGGGGTGCATGTTCCTCAGCTAGGGGATAGACAGAGACAAATTCTCTGAAGTATATAGTAGATAGCTGTCCCTTTCTCCACCCCACCCCCTGCTGGCCCAATGGGGTTATACATAAAAACGGCCATACTGGGTCAGACCAAAGGTCCATCTAGCCCAGTATCCTGTCTGCCAATAGTGGCCAATACCAGATGTCCCAGAGGGAGGGATCACAACAGGTAATCCTCATGTGATCCCTCCCCTGTCTCCCACTTCCTGGTCCCCATCGCTGGCCCTTGCTACCCCCTGTGGTCATTCTATAGTATAACTCCCTCTTCTCAGGCCCCACTCTTTCCATTTTATGAGAAACAATTGAATTCCAGGCACATCCCATTGTCTTGGCATAATCAAGACCTGACCTTGCTTTAAGTTATTGTAAGAGGAAGCTGCCTGTCCAATTTGATCCTAGCTCTTACCAATTAGGAGGAGCTCTTGAGCAGACAGACTCACAAATGGACAGATGCACATTTCTAATATATATAAGAAGAAGATTTCCCTCTTGAAAATCACAATAATCCCACCCTTCTTGCTGTTCCACAGTTTCTTTCCCACTGGGTTATGTCAGGATGGCACATTAAGAGGTAAGATACCTACCTGAGTAACCTGGTAATCATCATATACAGCATCTGATAAATTTTCCAAATCCTCCACTCTCCGCATCTTATGTGGCACACCAGCCTTGCTGCTGGCGACTCCTAGGACTGACCTAGACGTTTTCTGAAGGAGGAAAACATTGCTAGTGACAAAGACATTTCCAAAACAAAATATGAACTTTAAATTGAAGTAACAGAAACTTCCTTCATCTTCTAGTCCTCCTTGTCCCTGTTGCAATCACAAGGATCTATCCAATTTTCCTACTTCATCTTTACTTGGCTGAATTGCGATCCCTGTTTTTTAGGCTAGAGGAGCAACTGCTAAACAGTACAAGGCTTTTCTCCCTTTAGAACCTAGGCACATTGCTGGCACAGCACTGAGGGCAACAAGGGGTAGGAACTGTCTTGGTGTCTCTCATATAAATTCAGGGCACAAATCGCTAGCCACTAGGAACACTTTTTCATATAATTAGAGTTTAGACTGTGTCCTCATTGCCACAGGATACTGCTGAGATCAAGAAATTAGTAAGATTGAAATATCCAGGGTTATAATAGTTGATGAAAAAAAAAAAGAATCTGGTTTGGGATAAAAACCTCACTTGTGTCATAGTTTAAACCAATCTTTATTGGAGATTAGGATGAGACCTTTGGAGAGAAGGGCAGAGAGGGAGCAAGTCACCCCACATCTGCTTAGTCTGGGGGTTTTGCTTCTTCTGAAGCATGTAGTGCTGGCTACTGTCAGAAACGGGACACTGAACTAGCTGGATTAATGGCTAAAGGAATGGATCAAGGATATTTAATCTACATTTTGTGTCCTCTCATATTCCACTCACACAAGCATGCCCTCTTCAGAAAGTAGTTTAAACATGGAAAAAGACATATTTCTTATCTTGCACTGTGATCAGATAAGATGAGATAATATTTATCTAGCTGCTTCTTAACTGCCAATCATCTTCTTTCCTTTATCCTCACTTCAGCAGTGGCTTCCCAACATCATTCTCTCATTGGGGAAAAAAGACGACCCACCTGCTCTTTCCTACTGACTCCCTGGCTAACTAGCAAGCGGCTGCTTCTGCAAGAGAAGATTAACTACTTCTATTCCTCTCTGGAAAGGCTTTCCCCTTCTACATATTTGAGATCACAAATAGACTCCTAAATTCTCTTTCTCTCCTGAGATTACCTGGAAGAGTCCCAATATGGTGTTAATTTTTGTCATGTGGACTTCTGTTTGCTAGGGAAATGGATAATGATGAACAACAACTTTTGACAGACAAGTGAACAAACACTCAGGAGATTAATAACTTATCATTTACAACTTGGTCTGAATTCAAGCCATTGCTAGAGGCAAAAGTGTCTATATCCCATAACATATCCCATTTGCCAGCCATACTTCAAAGTTTGCTTCTAAAAAAAAAAATCACAATCTTTCCTAATTGCCTCTCCCCACTCCACTTACTTTATCATGGTGTAGTGTGTGATAAAATACCTTAGGGGGCTGGCAACAAACACATGTTTCATCATCTGAAGAATCCTCCAATTCTACCAGTCTCTGTAGTCTCCTTGGCTTACAGCCCTTGCTGGGGACTCCAAGGAGTCCGACTACTGGCCCAGCCATTTTCTGAAGGAGAAAGCAAACCATTTTAAAATAGAACAATAGCTGTAAAATAAGCCCTAAAGCAAGCCTTCCTTCTGCCCCCAATAGGACCTCTACATTCCTTTTGGAACTGCAACGAATCCATCCAGTTTTTCAGCGCTGACATATTCTTGGATTGTCACTATCCTTTTAGCCAACAAGTGCTGGACAGGATTACCTGAGAAAGCAGCTTTTGAACTGACCAGAGTGATGGATGCTGACCTGCAAGAACACCTTGATCTCTTCAGGATCTGAGCATGATGTGTCCACAACACTCCCAGCTCCTGACAGTGCAGGGGTGTAAGCCACACGTCTCCCAAACATCAGCAAAGTTCACACACAACTATGCAGCAAGCCAGATGAAAGGTATCTTTTTAACCCACTAGTAAGAACAGAATGGACAAAAAATGATTGATAACTAGTCTACATTGTCTTCCCTTCCCTACAGTCATAACCTCTCCTGATACTTGCTATACAGTTAAATAAATGGATGGAGAATTGCAGGGCGGGAAGAAAAAAATGCCCTATGCTTTGCCCGGACGAAGTTGCATCCTTCTGTTTCCCCAAAGACACATTCATGGTCAGGTCTCCTGCAGAAGCAAGAAATGACTATTGAATAACCTGGAAGCAGCATAAAAAGACCTGGTAGCAGCACAGACAAGAGAAGTCAGAACAGGTGAGTTGCTGCTGTATCTATTTATTCCTTGACTGATTAGCAAAGGTTTCTGCAGACTGAGAAAATCTATTCCATCATTCCGCTATTCCCCTCGTCTTTAAAGGGCACGTCTACACAGCAAGGCAAAACTCAAATTAAGCTACACAACTTCAGCCACATCAATTGCGTAGCTGAAGTTGAAATAGCTTAATTCGGCTTTGGTGCTGTCTACAGAGCAGGAAGTCGAAGGAAGCACTGTCTTTCTTTGACTTTCCTTACTCCTTGTGAAATGAGTGTTACAAGAGTCGGACTAAGAAGTCCTCCAGCTCACCATTATTTCAAAATAATGGCCTGCTGCATGGACACACACTATGTTATTTTGGAATAACATCAGTTATTCCGAAATAACGCTTCTGTGTAGACATACTCAAAAGAAGAATGTAGAGGGATTCATTTCCCACAGATTACCTCCAATTCCCAATTGCATCCACCAAGCTAATGGCTATAGAACTGCAACCTGAGGATTTAAATCAAGTTATCAAAAAAGCTGAGACAGTGCATTTAATTTTGGAGTTAAGTCCCATTGAACTCACTGGCACTTTTGTTTTTTGAGATAACAAGTACAGGATGGGGTTAACTTGGAAAAGCTGAATTACGCTGAGCTAAAATGGGGAGTAGCACTTATGAGTATCACCATTATGGTCTGTGGCCACGATGCTCCAAAATAAGGGGCATGTATTATGCAATATAAAATAAGAAAATGACACACAGTGGCAACTGGCAACTTTAGATTTCTCTTACTTGCAGCTTTCTGTATTGTATACTTGAATGATAAATTCTAAACCTGGTTGACTAATTAAACAAGCCATAAGGATTAGCTAAGCTAAACGTTTTTTCTAGCAAAATCCAGCACAGCAAATAGTTTGGGAATTTACGTGTCAAATCACACTTGTACTAAAAGAGAGAGTCTTAAGAATGATGCATTGCAAAATAAATTAAATTTCGAAACAGCTGATCCACTCAGCCATATCCACATCTTCATCTACTAGGCCCTGTATCTTCTTGCCCTGCTTACACTTGACACATTTTCCTTTTTTCACCTAAGGAACGAATTTCTTCGAAATATTCCCAAACAGGGTCCCTCTTACGCCCAGAAGCCATGACAGCTTTTCTGTGGCAAAAGCATGGGGGCTATAGAAAGCTGTGTGTGTGCTGAATAATGTCTTCCCCTATTCTTTCCAGTCCACTCGACTGATCCTTTCTATGCTGCCTCTGTCCTTTCCTATGTATTGTCTCTCTATCTTTAAAACAATGTCTTAACTCCTCTTCCGTGCTTGGCCAAGGTCCACCACACAGAAGCACAGAACAAAAACAATCCTATCCAACTTGTGCCCTTCTTTGCATGTTACTTTTTAGTCAGCTGAGAAACAGAAATTGAAAGCCCAGAACTTTCCAGAAGCAAGAACTAGTAGTTAGGCTGGACAGACTAGAACCATATTTTTATGAGACTGTAAATGTAGGTGTACCATGTTTCTGATGAGATTTAATTATAACTTATTTTTAAATGAGAAATTTAGTATTTTACTGATTATTTAAAAAAATAAAAAAATCCAATTTAAATAAAAATAATCTGATTTTTTAATTTTTTAAATAAACATTGATTTTTATCCACCTTGATACAGGGACATAGAAGAACCCGAAGGTCCAAATGCTCATTTGAAACTAGGCCTAAAGAATCACTCTTCAGCATCATCTTCTGTGCCTAATGGAGGAACATAAAGCAAAAAGAGAAAAAAACGGAAGAAAGGAAAACATAAAACATACGTAATACACAATTTGCACACCATGTGACTGATGAACCAAGGGGCCCTCTTCCTCCTTGGACAGAAAGAGAACAGAGAGATTATAATCCAGTATTTTAATCTGTTGTTAGTTGTCTCATCCTATAAACCAATCTCTTGCTGAATACTTAAAATGATATTTCAGCCATAAAACTTTAGACAAAAAAAAAACCACCACACTGCTCTGATCAGATGAGGTGTGCTGTGGGTAGTAAAGAATATTCTAGCACAGCAAAAGCAATCCAGGAAAAGGTCAACTAAGATTTATCTTTCAGTAAAGAGATTGAGGGGGTTATTTTCAGCAAAGACTGAGGGGTTTATTTTCTACATGTGCCATTACAGTATAAAACATTTAATCAAGGCTGTTATAGTTTTTCCTCAACAACATGGAATCCACTGTATTATTGACACCTATTAGCGAAGGAAGAACTAATTTACTGTAGAGTCTTCTGCTGTATTGTTGGCTCAGTCACATTTGTCTTCTTTCAGATGAGCATTTCCGCATTTAATCTAAATTGTTATTCCCTGGACCTCTTTTCTCAAAAATGACTGAGAGCCAATACTATGGCCCTTGCCTATAACTTTTCAACCTTGCCAGGTCCACCATGCATACTGAAATAGCCCCATTAATGTAGGCGCTTGCACATTTATCCCTGTACACTGGCATGTCACATCGGTCACTAGAGGAATGGGTTGCTTTGGGAACGCAAGGCTTATTATCAGATTTCATATTGATATAAAGCCTGAATGAAGTTTATTTTTCTCCAAACTGAAACAAAGTGCCATGAACCTGTCTCTGATTCTTCTGAAGCTAACATAACATTTGCAGACTGGCCACACAAGGAGTCTCAAAGCAGCATTTTCTGTTTCTCCTGCAGAAGCAATGATGTATTTCCCTATACTCACTTCTACGCTATGGGAGCTACAACAGCATAGCTACAGCAACATGGCTATGCCACTGTAACCCTGCAGTGTAGACAGATTACACCGACAGAAGGGATTTTTCCATTACAATAGAAACTCCACCTCCATGAGCATCAGTAGCCAGACTGACAGAAGCATTCTCCATCAGTCTAATTGCATCAGCATCAGCGTTAGGTCGGCAGAGCTATGGTGCTCAGGAATATGGATTTTTCACATCCCTGAGCAGCGCAGCTATGTTTACTAAAGTTTTACGTGTAGAACAGGCCTAAATGAGGGGCGTGTTGGAATTTCCATTTACCACCTAGAGCAATGATTCTCAAATTTTTTGATACCAGAGAATGGCTGCCTTTATAAACTGTGTCAGGGAGATCTCAGGGACAAGTGCCAGCCCATGGATGAGTTATTGAGAAATATTGCCATAGGGCACAGCCTCTGGTATACCACAAACATTTGTATCCTGGAACAAACATTTGGGAAATTCCAGATTAGCTTTTACGAACATGTTAACCAACAATCAAAGAAGTCAGGGTAACAAATTCTACTGCTGACAAGATTTCTGAGGGACTGATTCTGTGGTATGCGGAGGACCTCTCTGTGAGCGGAGGACCTCTCTGTGAGCTACTGAGGCCTGTCAACTCTGAGTGTTGAGGGGACTCAGCACCTCTCAAGATGTTCAGCACTTTTTATGATTAGGCCCTAAGGCTGAATATCAGAAATGAAGAGCAGCAGGTTTTATGAGCTACTTCAAAGGATGTGTAAAACTGGGTAAAAATGGTTTAACATTGCAAGAGGGTTTAAATTTTGAGGAATATTGTCAGGAGCACTCAGTATATAGAGCCAAATTTTCCTTTCACCAAATAAACATATAATTCATCAGACTAACTTTTCATCACGTTTTACACCACGAAAAACTTTTCATCTTATTCCGCAACTTGAAAATGATGGCATAACATATGAAACATTGAAGACCTATCACTGTAATTATAATTTATTATTGTATTAATAGGAGCACACAGGAAAATAGATGACCCAAGGCCAATCCTGAAATAAGTTTTCCATTCCTCTGGTCTGTAAAAACAGATGATTTCAAAGGAAATATGGTGCAGGTAAAGCTATGCTGAGCAGCTCAGTAACAGCAATCAAACAAGAGAGCCAGGTTTCCATAGATTAGAGTTAAAGGAATCATGCTGTAATTGCTACAAAGGAGAATCACTTGGAAAATTAACAGGAAGAATTACAAGAATTAAATTCCCACCTTATTCCATCTAAGAAAGTGCTGCATTAGAGAATACTCAGGCAGAATCCATCCCAGAAAAACAAGCATGGAGAACATAATAAAAATACTTTACACTTCATGCTAAAGATGTATATGAGCTATCTAGAGAGGATTCAAATCAACTACCACTGAAATGCTCATCATCTCCAGGGGGTAGACCACTGCAGTTGTCTAGCTAGTCACAGCTCAACAGTCTAACATAAGAAAAGAAGACTAAAGACAATCAATCAATGGAGTAACCTAATGGATGAATTTGGACCCACATTTTCAAAATATCTTGACTCTAGCTGAGTGACTAGTTTTAAAATGACATTTCAACAATATTAACATTGTAAAGTGCCTATATTTAGACTCTGACATTACCATCAACAAAGGATGCTGATCACTTCTTTCTTTTGGGTTGGTATTGCTTCCTGGAGAATATTTTCTACTGAGGCCTGTAGGCCAGTTGTGACCTTTGGAGTCAGTGTGGCTGCCTTCATCATTAATATAACTGATACAACTACACAAACTATAGGTCCCAGCATGCAATTCTTCAACTAGAGCTGAGCAAAAAGCTGCTCAATTAGGGATGTGAAGGATTAGTCGACGGGCTAGTCGATTAGTTGCTTATCCTCCTCCCCCTTGCTGACTCTATCAGAAAGAGGCAGCGGAGGGAGGGGGAAAGTGGAGGGGATACTTCCCTCGCTGACCCCCGGCTCCATGCAGTGCTGCCACTTTGAAACGCTGCGTGAAGCCTGACGCCGGGCTCTCCACAGCATTTCAAAGCAGCAGCGTCACATGGAGCCCAGGGTCCCAACTGACCCCGGGCTCCATGTGGCGCTTTTGCCTTTGAAGTGTAGCAATAGCCCTAGGACTGTTGCTACACTTCAAAGGTGGAGGCGTCCTATCGACTAATTGAATAGTCGATGCAAAATGCATTGACTATTCGATTAGTTGATTACTCGCAATTTAACATGCCTAACTCCAAAGGAGATGCAGAATTATAAAAGTAGGAAGCGTGGCCTTTGCAGGATGGCTCAGGATGGATATGTTTTCATGGCAGTTAGACCACGTAGGCTCCCTCCACATTCACATAAATTGGCTCATCTTATTGCAGCACAAAGAACTATGGGAAGACTAGCAACACACACAGGTGACTGCAACATCAGTGAGGACATAGTAAGCTGTGTGAATATTCAGATCCAGGCTAAGCCAACCTATGAGCCAGTCGTTCAGGCTAATTCTGCAGTGAAGGCATACCCTGAATTAAAGCCAGCAGAGTGTAAGCCTATCTACTCTATTTTATGTATATATTCATCACCATTATCCATAAAAACAGTATTTGTTAACATACCTGTGCATGATAGGTTTCTTTGGCTGGCTCGGGATTCACTTTTTTTTCTATGCATCTAATATGTCCATCTCTGGGTGGTTCAAGACAATGAAGAGCTGCGGTATTTTTAATATCATTGTGCTTGATTTTTTTTATGTTATCAGAGCGAGAATGCCATTCCGCCTCAGGTCTCCATAACTCTGGTACCTCCATGCTTTGTGACGGCAAGGTGATCTCACTGGGATTCAAATGCTTTCCTCCTGCCTCCTGTTGCACAGCCTTTTTTTGCCCTTCAGTGATATTCACATCATCTACATTTTCTAAGTCCTCTGCAACTTCCATCAGAAAACAGGAATTATTGTCATTTTCATTGGTGGATTTGAAGTTTCTTTGGTTTAAAGATTTCTGTTCTTCCACGTTCAACTGTCCCTCGGAAACTTCTTGAGAAGATTCCACTAAGAGGCACTGAACCACATTTTCCAGTCTGGGCAGCTGATTCTTCATTGCGCAAAGAAGCTCACCCTTCAGATTGGTTTCAAGCTTTTCCACAAGAGGTGTTGAAATGCAGCTGGGTTCACAGTCTGTGACATGTATGTCTTCACTATGACTCTGGGCAGGAAGCAGAGGAGATTTATTACAGGACTTTCCTTCATAAAACACATTCTCTGCCTTGATAACTGACAAATATGTGGAGGTACCTTCTACTGGAATTCCTTGAAGATCCTCGGTCTGCAAAGTGCTCCCACTTGGATTCACCACTAAAGAGCTATAAGATATTTCTTCCCTCCCTAATTGCTTAACTAGTTTGTTCCAGTTTTTCCTAAACATTGTGACAGATGTTACCTCTCTACTTTTTCCTTTCCGTACCTCAGGAGTCATGCTGGATAGAGAACAAAAATCTGTTTGTAACTTCTTTGCCCCTGGGTCTTCCTCTTCCTCATGAAAGAGGTTTATGGCAGAACTCTTATACTCTTTTTCCATAAGAGACAGCCGAGAGAAAATGCCCTCTTCAATCATATCTGAAAGATCTGTAGAGTCCATTTGAGTAAGTGACCCTTCTGCTTGGGGTTCTTCAGAGTTATGGTGAATCTTTATATCCATATTCTTTGATCCTCTTGAAGTGATTACTTTTTCAGGATTTTTTATCTCTTTCTTTTCTATGGTGTTCAATTTCTCATTTTCCAATAGTGTCTTAATGTTTTGGATTTTTATTATTTTATTTTGTTTTTTAACATAGTTTTTCTCTGGAATACCATGTGAAAGAACTTGCAATGGGTCAGCTTTCCTCTCATTTTGCATTTTTAGTGATTGTGTTTCAATATCTAAGTTTATTAAAGAATCTTCACATTTTTCTTCTAATTCATTACCCAGTTCTTTCAGGACTACATGGCAGGGTTTAACTAGAATTGTTCTGCTTCCCCTTTTGTCATTGTCACAGTTTTGGTTAGGACTTTCAGAAGGCTCACCAGTCACAATCACTTTTTCCCTAAAATCTGTTCCCTCTGTTTTTATTTCTCTGACATATGAGCTGCTGCTGTAGGATGAACCCTCTCCACATACTCCAACTTCATTTTCTGCTTCCACCTTGTTCTGGTTAACCACATTCAAAGTAAATGCTGATTGTTCACTCTGCTCTTCATTTGAAACACAGTCGCTGGCATGTGTTCCTCCCACTTTCTTGCCTGCAATCTGCTCATTGCAAGCTGTGATGTGAAAGCTGTGACGTAAAACAAGAAAACAATGCTTTCATTTTATGAAGGGAACTCAGGAATGCTAGTGCTACACTCAAAATTAACAGTTAAAAAGAGGCTGTCCAGCTCTTATCACCGCTGTATGTGAGGGGGTGGCAGAAATTCTGCAGTCATTATAGGGTCTATTCACATTAGTGGAACTGAAAATGCTTGACACTTTGCAGGACCAGACATTAAGATTCTTCCCAAGCCAGTTTTAAAAGCCTGGGCACATTTACACAGCAGGGCTAAAGCCTAAATAAGCTACACAACTTGAACTACGTCAATTGTGAAGCTTATGTCGAAATAGCTTATTTCGGCTTTTGGCGCTGTCTACGTAGCAGGAAGTCTGAGAAAGAGCACTCTTCCTCCGACTTCTCTTGCTCCTCATAAAATGTGGGTTACAGGAGTCAGAGTAAGAAGTTCTCCAGCTCAACATTATTTTGACATTATGTCAAAATAACTGCTTGCAGTGTAGACATGGACTATGTTATTTCAGAATAATGTCAGTTATTCCGAAATAACGCTGCTGTGTAAATGTACCCTCAGTGATTACCATCTCTCCACTATGCCTCATTAGAAGAGACATTCCTTATGTAAACCCATATTTACCTCCATCCCACAAAGATCTTGTCATATCACTTTCAATACTTTAAATTACTGATATCGGAAATGCTACATAATAAAATGAAGGTTATTGTGCTAAAGAAATTAAGACACATGGTTTCATGGTTCTTATACTATTAGTACTATCCCCCATTTGGGGGTCATTATCTTGTGACCCAGGCAAGTGACAAAGTATACTGGTTGTACTGCTGCCATGAAAATATATATTGGAAGTCCTGTTACACTGCAACACATTTGACATGAGTTTTACAGGGTCAGCAGAATCACTTTAAAGGATGTATATTACATTTCTAATATTAGATCTTCACTGGAAAAGCTGTAGTGATGCAGCACAGATATTCACTACAGGAATGGGAGAGATTCCCTCATCACTGCAGTTCACCTCTTAGGGATGTTAAAGGTTACCCGGTTACTGGTTAACCAATTGGATGGCCAACTGCGGCAGGCTGGAGCAGCCCTGGCTCAGTCCAGCTGGCTGTGTAGCAGTGACAGGCAGGGTTGTACCTGCATCAGGATGCCAAGCAGGGCCCCAGCCTCTCCAACTCGTCCCCAGAGGGTTGGAAGGACCCCGACCCCGCAGAGTATACACCATAAATTACCCTGCACCCCCAGTTTACAAAGGAGTCTGGTTTGATAGTTGTAGATCTGGTACAGTGGGACACAGAAATCAGATCTGACAAGTATTGATAGAAGCTTTTTGGTGACTTGTCACCAGATGGAATTTTGGCAACTGGGGAGTCTGGCTGGTCATTATCTCAGATAGATTCAATAGGGTTTGGCAGATGAAAGGAGAGTCTAGTTAGGGAGGGTATCAAAGGAATACAGAGTTTTCACAAATGGTGGGGCTGATTGGGACCTTGTCTGCAGGGCTGTATAAGAGTTTAGGGGAGATCTGTTTGGGGTGGATAAGGAAAATTTTCCAGTAGGGGAATCCTAAACTTTTTTATTAATGAACTTCCTTCTTTTTTCTTCTCGTATGCAAGCGCCATCAAGGGTAAAAAGCAAAAATCTGACTGTAACCTGAACTGCTCTTTCTCCTCTTTCAGGTCAGGAATGATGGGCAACCTGGAGTGCGTTCCCTGGTCCCAGAAGTTTGAAAGATTTCCTGAAAAGTCCATTTCAGTTAACAGTTCTTTCATTTTGGTTCCTTCACTGTTAAGATGAAACTCTGTTTTGAAAGCATCCAAAGTCAGTCTTGCTCCCTGCAATGTTACTGATTCTTCTGGACATTGGACTTCCAAGCAGCTTTGCATGCTATGTGATGTCTCATTTTTCCCAAATGCATCAGGGTCTGGGATTTTTAGAGTGCTTCTTAGTTCTTTAGTACAGGTTTCAGCTAAATTATCAATATCAAAGCATGTTTCACTTCGGACAGTTCTGCTTCTTTTATTGTTTTCATCATCAACACCACTTATTTCAGGAATTTCAAAAGCCTCAACAGACATGACAGCCCCTTCTTTAAACATTTCTTCTGGATTTATGTCTGTGTCACGGCCCCCAGTCCCAAATGAATCCACTTCTGTGTTTGATGTTTCCATGTTTTCACTATCCACATTCAGAAAAAATGTTGACTGTTCACCATGTATCCTTTCATCTGAAACATAGGCAACAATGTTGTCCTCCATCCTTTCTGGTGCTCCCACAGTTTGATCTTTCCATGCTGCAGCATGAAACCTCTGATTCTCCATTAGGATTAACAGACTGCTTGAGGTCTTCTCTCTTTTTTTTTTTTCTCCTGTCAAGTGATGAATTACTTGATGGACACACAGCTGGCTTCAGTTTAACTCTTCAGGATGGAAATACTTCTGATTTCACCTCATTCCTCATGTAGCTGGCACTGAAATGCTTTTCAGAACTCCTGCAGAACAGACTTGTTTCCCTCAGAACATGCAGAGACAGCTGTTGAAAAACAAAACCAAATCATGGTAACCAGTAGCCACCTCATTATTCTCTGTGGACAACATAGGCACAGAGGCCGCGTTCAAAGTTAACAGCTGCCCCTACTTAACTTTTTCTGTTGCGTTCTCCTGTTCCTTAGCTTATTCTCTAATATCTGTGAGTTCAATGTCTCCTATCACATTGTTCCCTGTGCTTGAACTCTTGGCTTGTCTATATGGTGAGTTAGCAATGCACTAATTTGGCATGTGAACCCTGCCACTGTGCACTAAAAGTTCTGTAGTACATTTGACACACTGAGGGTACGTCTACACTGCGGCACTATTTCGGGATACTTCTGGTATCCTGAAATAGCTATTCCTTGTCTTTGAAACAAGCCTGTTATTTTGAAATATAATGGGCTCGCTATTCTGACATCCCCATAAACTTCGTTCCACAAGGATTAAGAGACGTTTTGGAATAGCGATTTATTTTGAAATTATGAAATAAGCTATTTTGAAATTAACTCGAAATAAGCTACTCAATTTGCGTAGCTCAAATTGCATAGCTTATTTTGAGCTAAGGGTGCAGTGTAAATGAACCCGAATAGCTCCTTAACGCTCCCTTCCTTCAAAACAGATGTAATTTTCTAACTTGGGTTCCCTACTGGAGCTGTGGGATCCTCAAACCTCTGAAAATCAGACTACTTCTGTAGTTGCCTCAAGTGGATACATTAGGCACACAACTTTGAAAATTTGGATTTAGCCTCCCACTACAAATGTTCTCTTGTGCCCTCTTTTCCCACATAATTCTTGCAAATTAGGGTTGCCAGGTGTCCAGTTTTGAACTGGACAGTCCAGTATTTGAGCTTTCTATTCGGGAAACAAATTGAGAAAATAGAAATGAGAAAATAGAAATGTCCGGTATTTTCTAAATAAGATGTAATGTAGATTGTGATGTAATGTCAAATGTGTCCGGTATTTTTGTTGAAACCATCTGGCAACCCTAGTTATTACATAAAATACAAGATGTCTATTTTTGCTCAAGTGCTCTACACATCCATGCAGTCTTGCACAACCTTAAACACACCAATACTCACTCATGCTGCCCATAATGCTTCTGGTAGTCTGTGACTGTTTGTGTTGTATGTTTGCCCATGCTGGCTCAAATTTTCCCAAACTATTGCACCCCCACACACCTCCAGGTAACACTGCACACTTGCACGCGCATGCCACATAACTCTATGCATGCTCTACACACAACATCGTGCATGTGCACCAACGCACCCCCATGCACCCACTACATACCCCAAGCACAATGGGGGTGTTATACAAATACATGCAATAATCACAAGGCAAGGGTCCCTCCTTTGGGCATAACCAAGGCCTCAACCCCACAGCCTGCAATCAAACAACAGGGACCCCACCTCTCGGGGGGGGGGGGGCACGTGGATTCCCCCACCCCAAAGGGAAGGACCAGAGCCCCACCTCACCCCACACCCCAAGGGGAGGGGCATAGAGACACCCCCCCACTTGGGGGAGGGGGGGCACAGGGACTCTCCCCGCCCAGCAGGGTCGGATCCCGGCGACCCCGCCCATTTCCCCCACCCCCACTCACCAACGGGGCCTCGCGCCCAGGCGCTAACGGCTCCCCCTAGCCTGGCCCCGCGCGCACCACGTGACACGGGCGCCCCGGGCGGCCGTTGGCGGAAGAGGCTCACGTGGCGGAGGCGAGGCCCGCGCGGCGTCTAAGTTCGCACTCGGCGGCGGCAGTGTCCCTGCACGTGCGGCCGGCGGCGGTTGGGGGGGGCTTGTTGAGAGTCCCGGGGATTACAGCGGGGGGGGTGAGAGGGGCTGGGGGGCTCGTTGGAGGGGTATCGGGGGTTATAGCGGGGGGGTTAGAGGGGATGGGGGGCTAGTTGGAGAGGTATTGGGGGTTATAGCGGGGGGGTTAGAGGGGCTGGGGGGCTAGTTGGAGAGGTATCGGGGGTTATAGCGGGGGGGTTAGAGGGGCTGGGGGGCTAGTTGGAGAGGTATTGGGGGTTATAGCGGGGGGGGTTAGAGGGGATGGGGGGCTAGTTGGAGAGGTATTGGGGGTTATAGCGGGGGGGTGAGAGGGGCTGGGGGGCTAGTTGGAGGGGTATCGGGGGTTATAGCGGGGGGGTTAGAGGGGATGGGGGGCTAGTTGGAGAGGTATCGGGGGTTATAGCGGGGGGGTTAGAGGGGATGGGGGGCTAGTTGGAGAGGTATCGGGGGTTATAGCGGGGGGGTGAGAGGGGCTGGGGGGCTAGTTGGAGGGGTATCGGGGGTTATAGCGGGGGGGTTAGAGGGGCTGGGGGGCTCGTTGGAGGGGTATCGGGGGTTATAGCGGGGGGGTTAGAGGGGCTGGGGGGCTCGTTGGAGGGGTATCGGGGGTTATAGCGGGGGGGTTAGAGGGGCTGGGGGGCTCGTTGGAGGGGTATCGGGGGTTATAGCGGGGGGGTTAGAGGGGCTGGGGGGCTCGTTGGAGGGGTATCGGGGGTTATAGCGGGGGGGTTAGAGGGGCTGGGGGGCTCGTTGGAGGGGTATCGGGGGTTATAGCGGGGGGGTTAGAGGGGCTGGGGGGCTAGTTGGAGGGGTATCGGGGGTTATAGCGGGGGGGTTAGAGGGGCTGGGGGGCTAGTTGGAGGGGTATCGGGGGTTATAGCGGGGGGGTTAGAGGGGCTGGGGGGCTAGTTAGAGAGGTATCGGGGGTTATAGCTGGGGGGGTGGGGCTTACTTGGCATTAGTAGCTGCGAGGAGTGTGACTAGAAGAGGAGGCCTGATTGGGAGCCCTTAAGGATTTCTAGCTGGGAAACAAAATTAATTGAGGGTGGGGGGGCTATGGGTTATAGTACAGGGGGCTCCAACTTAAGGAAAAGGGGTCAAAGCCCCAAGCCCCACCACCCCATGTGGGGCGGGGAGGGCAAAGCTGAAGCCCAAGGACTTCAGCTTTGGGCAGGGAGAGGGCCAAAGGGCTCTGCTACTCTTTGGCTTCACACCCCAGTAGTGAGGCTGGAGCTTCAGTTGTAGCCCCCTCCCCCAGCAAGTCTAACACCAAGCCCAGATGACCCATTAAAACTGCGTCAAACCACAGTTTGAGAATTGCTATTATAGTAGCATCTGCACACCCCAGCTGAGATGAGTGTCCTGTGGTGCTAAGGGTTGTACAGATTCATAGCAAAAGACAGTCCCTGTTCCACAAAGCTTACAGTCATTCTACACAAGACAAACGAAGGGTTGAGGGGAAACTGGCACAGAGAAGAAAAGTGACTTGTCCAAAGGGACACAGTATGTCAGTGCAGAGCTGGGAATAGACCCTCTCACACACACACCTAGTCATCATAAATAACTAGCACATAGCCCCAAACTTCAATCATGGTATGGCTGTCAAACTCAAAATAATTTTTGAGTTCTGTTTTGTGGCCCAAGGCTATGAAATAAGCCAAGTTAAACTATCCTTGATCCACAGCACATACCCATTGATGGCAGTGGGAATTATGCAGAAAATGCAGCACTGTAAGAGTCAGCCCCCTAGATGAAAGGGGCAGCTCACATTATTCCTCACCAAGGGTTTGTTTCAGGCTCTGTAAGATGAGGCAACTTTTGGATGATTTCTTCACCATGGTAAGAGTTCACCATGTTTTTCTGCGTGAAAGTTTGCGTACTGTAGGCTTTTTCAGAGGTCAGCCCACACCTGTGGAACTTGTTACTGCAAGATCTAAAAACCATCTCTCCCCTTCTGATTTTCTAGTCCAAATGTAAAGCACACCTCTTCCGCCTTGCCTTCCCAAACAATGATCCAGAGAGCATCAGCTTTTAAGGGCTTATCTACATAGGGAGGAGCTGAGGAACACATCTCCCATTTTAAATTCACACTCTACCTTTTTCTGGAATAAATTTCATGTCTAGACACCCTAAAAAATGTAGTTTTAGTCTTGGAGGACAAAGCAAGAAACCCAACTGGACAGGAGTTAGTCAGAGTTCCTTTTAAACCCTGGAAGGCTCTTGGATACCATGGCGATAAAAGCAGGATAAGATCCTAGAAACAGAATAGAAGAGAAAACATTCTACATTTGTCATATGTCAGCTAAGCACAGCAAACAGGATCTTTTTGACATACCTGACATGGAATAGGAGCCAAGGGCTAATATACTGAGAACCAGCTCTATTAGCAAATTCTTACATTTTGTTAGTAATGGATGTCTTTACCTGCCTCTATATATTTGTAAAATAAAATCAGCTCAGAGCTATTTTATACTGTCTAGGTTATAGGAGAAAGGTCTGCTGATGAAGGCATAAAACTAGGAGTTAGGTTCTGTTCTGAGCTTTTATTGTATGTATCATGGCACTGTTTGTGGGCCCCAGTTAGGGATTGACACCACTGCTCCCTGTAAACTGGGCTCTTGGGTGGCCGCTCAGGAGAAAGTCAAATGCCGCCCAGCAGATTAGCAGAACGCCTACAGCTCGGTTTTTGTTTCTACTAGCAGCATGCATTCGCACAAGCCTCAGTGCACATTAAAACTTACTCCACACATGGATAGAAAAAAATCTGTACATGGATGGAAAAGATTAGAGGGGACCTCATTGTTCATCGCTGAACACACATCTAACAAACAGTCAAATTCTGGGTCTTGCCACAGACACCCTGATGTGGGCAAGTTATTTCATTCACAGCATCACAATTCCCTCTGTAAAATGGGAGTATTAATTCTTGCTTGCCTCCTGGGGTGATGAGAGGATTAAATAACTAATCCTTGCCAAATTCTGTGAATTGAAGATGCTCTATAACTGCAAAGTACTATCACTGTAAGGGAATAACATACTGTATAACCAGGGGCACAAAAACCTTGCTACACTGTACTTGCAGCATACCTGGAGACCAAGGGCTGCTTTTAATTTATCATGTTAGTTAAAAAAAACAGTGCTCCTGTGTAATAATGTTTGCCTTGAATCTTCCTTGACTGAGGAATAGAAATTACTTCTTGTCTGAACTCTGTCAGGGCAGATCATCCCAAATCCATCTAAAATTCCCTCTTTGTATCACAGTAAATGCAAACTCAGCATTAAATAAATCCCAACAGTGCGTTAGTATAATTTTCATTTTCTTGTTGTAGAGGTATCATGAATTCCACGTATGCCAGGAAAAAACCCTTTCCTATTTGCATTGCTGTGCCATTCTCCTTTGTTTTCCACTTGAACCACACAGCAAACATGAAGGAGACTTAAGTTTATAATGCAGGTTTTATGAAGTGTGACGATACTATGGTGATAACAATGAGATAGATAGATAGATAGATCTAAGTTCCAGAGAATTCTAAGCAAATAAGGGCACTTGTTCATTCATGCTTTAGGAGATCAATTTATTTTATAAGTCTGCAAATATATTTCTGCTAGTCTGTGTGGGAGAGCTTATCATAGCTGCTCCAGTTCTTCCTGCCTATTGATTTGATATTGGTTTTCTGGGAGCTCAGAAATTGCTGATAGCCATTAGGAAGCCATTGCTTGCTCCATTAGGCTCTACAGACTGTGCAGTCAGAAAGCCTTGGCTGACTCAAAAAGCAATTACTCTGTATTATTGCACTTTCAGTACAGGACTTATACATTGAGAGGTTACATTTAGACTTGCCCTTCAAAACTGTTACCGGGAAGAATATTAGGATGGCCCTGGATGTCAGAAAGCAGGCCCTCCAGAGACCTTGAGCGAAGCACTCAAGCCAGATGCAATGAAGTTGAGTTGCGGGAGGTGGAGGAGGGGGGCGGCAGGGAGGGGACACATGCAGTTTGTTTTTCTCTTTTTTAAATTAAATCTGTGTCATTCAGGAACATGTTCTGACATGAGATCATAAGCACAGCTGTACTAGGTCAGACAGAAGGTCCATCTAGCCCAATATTCTGTCTTGCAACAGTAGCCAATGCAGCTGCCCCAGAGGGAATGAACAGAACAGGGAATCACTGAGAGCACATCTGCACAGCAGGGCTTAACTCAAAATAAGCTACGCAAATTGAGCTACATCAATTGCGCAGCTTATTTCAAAATCTCTTATTTCGAAATTGGGGGCGTCTACACAGCACTTATTTCAAAATAGAGCCCTCTTCCTCCCACTTCCCTTACTCCTTATACAATGTGGCTGTGTCTACACTGGCGCGATCTTGCGCAAAAGCAGCCGCTCTTGCGCAAAAACTTGCTGCCTGTCTACACTGGCCGTGTGTTCTTGCACAAGTAAACTGACGTTCTAATGTACGAAATCAGGGCTTCTTGCGCCAGAACTCTGATGCTCTCGCTCAGGAATAAGCCCTTTTGCGCAACTGTTCTTGCGCAAGAGGCCAGTGTAGACAGGCAACATGAATTTCTTGCGCAAGAAAGCCCTATGGTTAAAATGGCTATCAGCGCTTTCTTGCTCAAGAGAGCGTCTACACTGGCATGGATGCTCTTGCGCAAAAGCACATGCCAGTGTAGACGCTCTCTTGCACAACTACTTTAACGCAAGAACTCTTGCGCTAAAGAGTTTTTGCGCAAGATCATGCCAGTGTAGACGTAGCCTGAGGGCTACAGGAGTTGGAGTAAGAAGTCCTCCAGCTTGACAGTATTTTGACGTTAATTCAAAATAACGCTAGTTATTTCAAAATAAAGTTGCTGTGTAGACGTACCCCAAGTGAGCCATCCCCTTTCACCCATTCCCAGGCTCTGACAAACAGAGGCTAGGGACACCATTCCTGCCCATCCTGGCTGATAAGCATTGATGGACCTATCCTCCATGACTTTATCTAGCTCTTTTTTGAACCCTGTTAAAAGCCTGATCTTTACAACATCCTCTGGCAAGGAGTTCTGCAGGTTGACTGTGCGCTGCGTGAAGCAATACTTCCTTTGGGTTTTTTTAAAACCTGCTATCTATTAAATTCATTTGGTGCCCCCTCATTTTTATGTTATGGAAACAAGTAAATAACTTTTCCTTATTCACGTTCTCCACACCAGTCATGATTTTATATGACATGCCCTGTTGTTTACACAGCACCACAATATACACTGCTTCCTACAGAATGAACAGAAAGATAAAGTACCTGCTCCAGGCTAATAGAGACAATTACAATATATAGGAAAATAGTCTGTGTAGATGGAAGATGTAGGGGTATTGTTGCAGAGACAGAGATCAATGCAAGAATGTTTTGTAATGTCCCATGAGTCATCTTCTCTCCATTCCTGACCAGGACTTTGGAACAACTGTTGAAGAGACCATTCCAGAGAGGACTAACAGGTAGCAGGTTTAAAACAAAAAAAAAGGAAATATTTTTTTCACATAACAGTCAACCTGTGGAATTCCTTGCTGGAGGATGTTGTGAAGGCCAAGGCTGTAACAGGGTTCAATAAAGAGCTAGATAAATTCATGGAGGATAGGTCCATTAATGGCTGTTTACCAGGATGGACAGGGATGGTGTCCCTACCCTCTGTTTGTCAGAGCTGGGAATGGGTGACGGGATGGATCGCTTGATGATTCCCTGTTCTATTCATCCTCTTTGGGCCACCTAGCATTGGCCACTGTCGGCAGACAGGACATTAAGATAGATGGACCATTGGTCTGACCCCATGTGGTGGTTCTTATGTTAACTCAGAGTTTTACACTGAGCACGTTTCGTACTTAGGACGGGATTCTGTAAGGTCGGTTCGTGCTGTGTGGATACTCATGCAATGCAACAGTGATCAGCAAAGCTCAAGGTCCAGATACCTTGATTGTCCAGTACCTAGACAGATTAGAGGATTGGGCCAAAAGAAATCTGATGAGGTTCAACAAGGACAAGTGTAGAGTCCTGCACTTGGGACAGAAGAATCCCAAGCATTGTTACAGGCTGCGGTCCAACTGGCTAAGTAGCAGTTCGGCAGAAAAGGACCTGGGGATTACAGTGGATGAGAAGCTGGATATGAGTCAACTGTGTGCCCTTGTAGCCAAGAAGGTGAATGGAATATTAGGTTGCATTAGGAGTATTACCAGCAGATCTAGAGAAGTGATTATTCCCCTTTATTCAGCTCTGGTGAGGCCACATCTGGAGTATTGCGTCCAGTTCTGGGGCCCCCACTACAGAAAGCATGTGGACGCATTGGAGAGTGTCCAGTGGAGGCTCAACCAAAATGATTAGGGGGCTGGAGCGCATGACCTATGAGGAGAGACTGAGGGATTTGGGCTTATTTAGTCTGCAGAAGAGAAGAGTGAGGGGGGATTTGATAGCAGCCTTCAGCTTCCTGAAGCGGGGTTCCAAAGAGGATGGAGAGAGGCTGTTCTCAGTAGTGACAGATGGCAGAACAAGGAGCAATGGTCTCAAGTTGCAGTGGGGGAGGTCTAGGTTGGATATTAGGAAAAACTATTCCACTAGGAGGGTGGTGAAGCACTAGAATTGTTTCCCTAGGGAGGTGGGGGAATCTCCATCCTTAGAGGTTTTTAAGTCTTGGCTTGACAAAGCCCTGGCTGGGATGATTTAGTTGGGGGTGGTCCTGCTTCGGGCAGGGGGCGGAACTCGATGACCTCCTGAGGTCTCCTCCAGCTCTGGGATTCTAGGATTCAATAGACTTGGATTTAACAGGCTCCATGGGAGAGGTAGAATTAAAGGAGGAAAACAGACAGGTGGCCTGAATAAAACTGCAGTGCCAAAAGAGGAAGCTGAGCCGCCCGTATGCAGGAATTTCGGGGTGTGTGTGCTTTTTTTGTAAATGTGTACTGCAAGGGTGTGAATGCACCCCCCATGGTTCCCCAAGTAAGCGGGGAAATCAGCCCCAGCCTTCCCCGGGCCGGCCAGACCATGGGGGAGGGAGGCTCTGGCAACTCCTGCCTTCCCCTGGCAAGCTGGAGCATGCTTACTTGGGGGACTATAGGAAGGTGCTTTCACACCCTTCGCACCCCCACTGTGTACAGGCCTGGCGAGTGATTTAGGCGAGAGCATGGGATGAGTGAGTGCAGAGACGTAGTCTGGCACTGAGATGTGTGGGGTCTTAAAGCTTAGGAGTTCCTATAATTTCCTTTCAGTTATCTCCAGCTTGCTCGGTGTGACAACAGCGGAAGCAAGGTTAGGGACAGCAGAAAACGGCATATCTCAAACACCAGTCTAGTCCTGCTGGAATCCAGCCAAGTCCCCAAGCTTTGGTACCCAAATGCAGTTAACTTGTAAAAGAACAACTCCTCCCCTGTGCACTCAGGCAGCGTTGATTGATCTGTGAATCAATGTGTGTCTGCAGCTGAAAGAGCCAAGGCAACAAGGTGAGGGCAGGCGGGGGATGAGGTGATGGATGGAGTTGGAGCTGCAATCAGTTTGAGCAGTTCCGGGTGCATTGATCCAGTAAGGCAAGTGGCAGACGCCTCAGGTAAAAAAGGAAGAAAAGAAACCAAGCCTGCTGTTTGCAGTATAGCTAAGGGGCATTTCCTCTGCACAGCACTCACCACTTTCCATAACGGATTCACTGCTGGGTCCAGTGGGGAAATGCTCCTTGTGTATTTTTTATGCTGAGAACAAGCAGCTGATCCTAATTGATCTGGAAGCTGAGCTGTATAGTTACTCCCTCTACAGGTCCAATGATGTTATTCCACAGCGAGTGGGACCCTGGAGACTGCCACATGGCCCTCCCGGGGTATTTGCACTCAAGAGATGGTTTTATTCAGGATCTGAGTGTCTGGGGAGAGGAGGAATCAGGCAGGAAATTGGGCTCTCTCCATGCTTTGATGCATCAGCACAGGACTGCTAGATGGTAGAAGGCCCAATCAGCATTTTGGGGGGCTTGCGAAGAAGCCCAGATCCGTTTGTATTGATGAGGTTGCCTCTTTTCTCTCTACTGACACATTAGAGGCTAATTTGGTCCTCGGCTTGGAAGCTGGGATGAATCTCGCTCAGAAGAGCAGCTGCTGGAGCTGCTGCCAGGCAGCTGTAGCAAGGTTCTGGGGGCTGTCCCCGTGTGAATAAAATTGGAGTTTTTGTGACAATGCTCATTCACCTCAGCACCCTTTCCAGAGAATTTGGCATGGCAGGGTGCTCCCGCCCTAGCCCTGCACTCCTGAAAGCAGCTGGCATGTACAGCAGTGGCTTCATGGCTCCATGTGCTGCCCCTCATCTACAGGCACTGACTCCACAGCCTCCACTAGCCACAGTTCTCCATTACTGATCAATGGGAGCTGCATGAGTGGTGTCTGCAGGCAAGGACAGCATATGGAGACCCCCTGCTCTGACCATCTCAGTGGTTGCAGGGACATGGGGGTAGAACAGGCCCCTTTGGATCAAGACCTCAGCCCCAGACTGGTGCAAACGCCCTGCTCTCAAAATGGGATGAGCAGCATGGACTGCCTACTTTTCAGAATGAGAGTGGTGAAAAAGCCCAAATGCTATGCCACCAAACTGTAAGGGTCAGAGCTTCCTTCACTGGGTGAAACAGGGTGCTAATTGACTTGTGGAAGCTGACTGCTGCCCCAGATAGCTGCTGATCAGCTGGGCCCCCTTTTGGAACCGGAGCCCCACTGTGAGTGCGCTTAAGCTGGAGAAAAGCAGGGCAATACAGCATGTTGCAAAGGAGTGTGTGGCAATGTTCCTTCTACTATTTGCCACCTGTCTGCGGGATACATTTTATGTGCACTGAGGCATGTGCAGATGTGCACCACCAGTAGAAAACACAAAACCTAGCTGTGAGGGCTCTGCTAATCAGTGTGGCAGCATTTCAGTGTCTCCTTGGCGGCCGCACAAACGCCCAGCTCACAGGGCTCACTGGTGCGTGGTCAAGGTGGCCAGTGTGCTAGAAATCACTGAGGCTATGTCTACGCTGCACATCGATTTCAAAATAAGCTATTCCAGAATAGTTATTCCAAAATAGCACATCTACACTGCAGGGAAGCCTAAAAATGAGTGCGAGGCCGGCTTCCCTAATGGAGACGCGCTTTCTCGATTTAGTGCTCCAGGAGGCAGTGGGGAGGGGCTTTTTTGAAATAGCAGCAGTGGAGTGTCCACACATGCCTTATTTTGAAATAGCTATTTCGGAAGAGGCGTTATTCTTCATAGAATGCAGTTTACGGATTTCAGAATAAGCCGCCTGTTATTTTCAAATTATTTCGAAATAATGGAATGGCTGTGTAGGGGCTCACATAGTTATTTTGGAATAACGGCCGTTGTTCTGAAATAACTTTGTTGTGTAGACATACCCTGAGAGATTTAAACAGTTGGCGTTTCCAGCTATTGCTGCAACCCCATGCACCCATCCCACCCCCAAAAAACCCAGGAGCACGTTACACAGTGAGGGGTGCTAGTCGGGTGATTCAGACTTTGGGTGGATCATTGTGATAGGTTCTGGCATGTTTCCAGAAGGTGGACAGGCAAAGTGCTCCACGACAGAATCCACCAGAGCAGGAAGAGAGGGGCTCTCTTCCTGCCAAAGAGCAACAGCGTTAATAGTGTCCCCATCCTCACTGTGATCCTGTAGGGCTCTGCAGCCTCACAGTAGCCAGAGTCCACAAAGACATTCTCTGATCCAACAAGTTAACTGCTTGGCAGGTGCAGGAGGGCAGTGGGGCATGCCAGAAAGCAAGATAGCAATGGCCATGAACTGCTAATCATGGCTCAATGTTTTGCATAGCATATGGTGGATAGCAGAAAGAGGTGGCCGGTTGCAGCACATTACATGCAGCAGGCTCCACAACGCCAAACTAAACTCCCTCCTCCTCCCCTAGCCATCATCAGTTTTGAATCCAGATCCAAAGGCAGCCACTTGATATGGTGGGATCAAAAATTCATTCAATCCATTGTTTATTACTCATTTCTCAAGGCATTCCATTCCTCCCTTCCCCCAGCAGCCTCTCTATTCTTTCCCAGTGTTGTCAGATCTCACAGTATGTGGTTGTTTTCTTAAAGCCACAGCAGGCACAATTAAGAGTTTTGCATGAAAATCTCCTCTGGTACCTCCTAGCCCTTATGACTGCAGAGTAATGCTTGTGACCGGATGAGCCCGAAATGCAAATAAAAAGAACCCCAATGGTCTTTTTTATTCACGAGAGTTTATGCAAATCTCATGATTTCCAAGTGCCTGGATTAGACAATGCTGCCTTCTTCTATCTTGGGTGCTTTGGCGCTGTCCCTGGTTCATATACAATCACATGCTGTGAGATTCAAAATTAAATCACCCTTGCTGGGATTTTTCCTTCCACGGACGATAGGGTTTGCTGAGCTTCCCAATGATACTTATGGGGAGCCATGCAGACAGTTTGAATCCACCGTCCAGCAAGGAACTGGCAGAATAGATGCAAAGATCTGTTCCTTTTCTGGGCATTCAGAGGCCATTGATAAATGTTGTATGAGATGATACAAACCAAAACATTCCTTCTTTCCAAGGCCTGTTCTCCTCTTGAACCTTGCAGCAGCATGGCTTTGATTTGGGCTGCTGCGTCCATGCTGCCATGGTGCCTCCTCGCAGCTAGACAGGGATATCACATGCAGTCACCCTCTGCCGGTCTGCTCTTTTACAAGGCAGCTTTGTCCTCTCGTAAATGAAAGAGCATCTGGTTTGTTGCAGCCCCAGCTTGAGCTTAAAGATCATCACAGTGAAAAAATGTCATCTGATGTGATCCAGCCAGCGTGGCATTTTTCAGCAGCTGCCCTTTTGCAATCACCCATCGTTATCAAATAAGTGGAATAAAGGGAGTGGGCGCAAATAATAAATACAGAAGGACTGGTAAGGAAAATCATCCTTCGGCAGCACAGGACTGGATTTATGAGTGGAAATGGTTTTAATGGATTCACCCTGGTCCCTACTTGATGTTTGCCCACGTCAGGAGAAAACGCACACTATCTGGCAAAATAAGACATAGTTGGAAATCCCTATTCAGAAGAGAACCAGGAGTAGGACAAAGAAAGGATGACGCAGGTCAAGTGGGAGGTGCATTGGCAGAGCTGTGTTGGCGTCAAGCACAGGAATCCCCCATACTCTGGTTATGGAACCGCTTAGGCATGGGGGACTGGACAAGAGAGAGGTGCACTCACAGAGCGGTATGCGGGACTACGCTGCTCCTGATTTGAACTAGGGATGAGAGTGGGTAACCAGTTCCCCAGGGAGCAGCCTGCTGCAGGGACAGGGCTGTTCTAGCCCTGAACAGCTGGCGGCGGTAGCTGGGAGCAGCCCCAATGGGGGTGCTGGGAGCTGGCTGCCCCATGGGCCAAGGGGCCTGAGCAGTGAGAGCCCCCTAGTTTGTTAAGTTAAACATTAGGTTAACCGGTTAACTGATTAACTGGGATTTTACATCCTTAATTTGAACCAGTACACTCACCCTCTAGCTTTTGTCAGCACTAATGTTCATTTAAATCCATTTCCAAAGGCAGGCAGTTGGATAATTCTGCTGGGCCTTTGGGAACCCAATTTAATTCCAGTCTGAGGGCCTCAAATGAATAAGCGGGTTTGTCTCCATTTAAACAAGCAGACAGGAAATCCATACTAAAATTGTGTTTGCAGAAATCAAGGCTTCCCCTGGAATACTGGTATTACCTAGTGACCCGGAAGCAACCTCCGGCTATCAGTGACAGGAGTCTGGATTCTGAAAGCATGCACACGCGAGAGAGATCAATGCGTTTATTGCTCTTGGTCCCAGTTAGTGCAACTGGGGAAAGCTGTGGTCTTCCCCACAGGGGCGATCCTAAAGGATTCCTATCTAAATACAGTGGCATTTATAAACCTGGCAGTAATCCACAGCTTCCCTGCCGTGTTTAAATTTACTGTCATCATTAAGGGCAGTCACACATGTCAAATGCAAGGCAGCTGGTAATGGATTTCACACAAGCTGGAGAGGAGTTAACTGAAATGCAGGGTATTCATCTTGCTTAAGTAATTATGTTTGCAGGAAGAATACCAGTACCAAGAGCCAGTCTGTTCTAACATATGTCACCTTCCTGCTCACCCCTCTCCCATTTAACATATCTGGCCAGCAGCATACAAGGAAAGCCAGTCTGGCTTGTTACTCAAGATGCAAAAGATAGCTACAGCAGGTTGGGAGGGAGTCCACAGGGTAATCAATACCAGTCTTTGTAGTCAGCACTGAGTTCCTGCTGCCCAGTTCCATTTGCAGAGCCTACAGCATGCTGTCCTGAGCTATGCAGTGGAGAGAATTTTCTTTTGAGTGTTATTGGCTGCCTACAGAGAAAACAGTTTCCTTGACAACATTTTTCTTAAAAGGGATTCTTTTTCTTTCCCCCCATGGCTGGAAGTTTGGACTTGACTTTGAATCCCAGGCTATGTTCATAAAGGATGCCAGGATTATTATGCCAAAAGTGGGGCTTTAAAGGCATGTGAGAAGGGGTCCCTGCATTGGGGTAATAGTAGACAAGGAAGATGGTGCAACTAAAAGCAACGTCTCAGAAGGGCTGCCATGTTAGTCTGTAACTTTAAAAACTATGAGTAGTCCTGTGGCACCTTAGAGACTATATATATATATTTGTTAGTCTCTAAGGTGCCACAGGACTACTCATTTTTACAGCTAAAAGCAAGGGAATGCACCAAACTAAGTGCAACAAAATGGCAAATGAAATTTAATGTTGATAAATGTAAAGTAATGCACATTGGAAAACATAATCCCAACTGTATATACAATATGATGGGGACTAATTTGGCTACAACTGCTCAAGAGAGAGATCTTGGAGTCATTGTGGATAGTTCTCTGAAAACATCCACTCAGTGTGAAGCAGCCGTGAAAAAAGCAAATAGATCATTAGGAATCATTAAAAAAGGGATAGAGAATAAGACAGAAAATATCTTATTGCCTCTATATAAAACCATGTACTCCCACATCTTGAATACTGCGTACAGATGTGGTTGCCTCATCTCGAAAAAGATATATTGGCATTGGAAAATGTTCAGAAAAGGGCAAGAAAAAGGATGAGGGGTTTGGAACAAGTCCCATATGAAGAGAGATTAAAAATATTTGAACTTTTCAGCTTAGAAAAGAGGAGACTAAGGGGGGATATGATAGAGGTCTATAAAATCATGACTGGTATGGAAAAAGTGAATAAGGAAAAGGTATTTACTTATTCCCACAAAATAAGAACTAGGGGTCACCCAATGAAATTAATAGGCAGCAGTTTTAAAACAAACAAAAGGAAGTTTTTCTTCACTCAGCACACAGTCAACCTGTGGAACTCCTTGCCAGAGGATGCAGTGAAGGCTAGAACTTTAAAAGGGTTCCAAAAAGAGCTAGATAGATTCATGGAGGTTAGGTCCATCAATGGCTATTAGCCAGGATGGGTAGGAATGGTGCCCCTAGCCTCTGTTTCTCTGCAAGTGGGAGACGGGGAGGGATCACGTGAGGATTACCTGTTGTGATCCCTCCCTCTGGGGCATCTGGTATTGGCCACTGTCGGCAGACAGGATACTGGGCTAGATGGACCTTTGGTCTGACCCAGTATGGCCGTTCTTATGTTCTTATGGACTGCACATTGATAATTAGCAGATGTCATTAGTTGTGTGATTTGCTGCATTATTCTGGATTTCTTTTTGGTGGAGTTGAGTGAGTTTTGCCAGCATGTTTTCATTTTAGCATGTTAAGGTGTGCTCTAGAGATTTCATGGGTCCTGGGAGCACTTTTCTGAAGGATGGCAGATCAGTGGAGACCACAACCAGATAGTGGTCTACATTACAGTAAGTTGTCACTTGACTTGTATTTTCATCTCCTCCAACAGCATTAATACCTAGTCCTCCATAGCAGTGGGTCTGTTGCCTGTGAATTTAATCTCAGCTATAGCTCTGATTTGCCAGTCAACAGAGCTACCTCCATCAGCCTGTCTCCTTATGGCAATGGATAGATTAGAGGTGGCTGGAAGTTTTCCAACAAACTAGTTTTCTGTCAGAAAATGCTAACCGGTGGGGATCAATATGTTCTGTGGTAACTTGTGAACTTCATTGTAACTTATGACAAAGTTTAGACTATGCCCCTGCTTGATTTCCTGCTAACTTGCCCAACTCCTGGGGTTCCCCCCCGAACTCCCAACTTACCAGCATCCCACTTGGTGGGCTGCCCAGCTTCCAAGGCAGGAGACTCCCTGGCTCTCTGGCTTTCCAGATTGCAGACTCACCAGCTGGCTGTCTCCCTTGGCCGTCTTAACATCCAGGCGGTATGGTTCTAAGATGACTGATTTCTTGGACTGCACACCTGGTGGGCAGGTAGGCTCCCCAGCTCCCCAAGGTACATGGGGAATCAGGCAGATACCTCCCCAGGCAGCCAGCTCCTTGGCAAGACAGCTCCCTGACCAGAAATTATTGTGGGCAGATGATGTCTAGGCCCTGATCTTGTACTGCAAGTAAAAAATAAAAATAACCACTCCATGAAATACAAATTTTGGTCAGGAAATATAGATGAAAAACCTCTGAGTCATTTAAAGTTATTCAGAACTCTGATTCTGGAAGTGGGGGGGTTTTGTTTAATAGCTTTCAGCAGTGCTATAAAGAAGCAGCCAGAATCCACCAGCACCAATATTCTCAGAGGATAAACTCTGAAGGGACTAATCCGACATCTTTCCTACATGTAATGATAGAATTTCTGCTAGCCATATGCAAGAGAGCCAACATAGAAGATTATGCTTATGACTCCTGTTAGCATCTAAAAGGCCTTTGCTGGTGATAAAACTGGGCTGAACCACCTGGACTAGATTAAGCATGAAAAGTTTTAATCTCTTTTGGCTAATATTTTAGTTAATATTGGGCCTGAACTGAGCAGAGAAACAGGTGCAAAATGAAGGGTTATTGACATCTTATTGAAACACCTCCTCATAGCCAGCTGTCCAAAATCAGAGGTGGTTTTCTATTTAAGGTGATTGCATCCAGGCAAAATCTCCCAGGACTGTTAAAATGCCATTGGTTAACCATCCAGCACAGAAGATTTATTTTTTTAAACAATCCTATCCTGCTGGATGTCAGTAAGAGATGCTGGTAGCAGGTGAGTAGAACTTCACCCAGTCATAGAAGAAAGTTTCAGGCAGTTTACGGTTTTTAAAAGCTATAATGGTTCCTAGAATCTCACACTCATACTACAGAATTTGTGGTCAATGTCAGAGGAATTGGTGATTTTCCAGCCAAAGTCCCTATATTTGGCTGGATCCTAGCAGCTGGTCTTATTTGCTAGCTGCAGCGTTAGATGGAACAAGTTCTGCTGCCTTTTGCATGGTGCTTCTGTTTCTCTTATCACCGTTCCTGACAAAGAGCCATAATCCACCCTCAGTCTCCTTGTCCACGGCCAGATTTTTTTTCTTAAGGCCTCACTTCCCAGCAGGTGCTGCCCTACTCATGGTAACTGTAGGCTAGATAAGGATCCAGCATTTCAACTCTTTGTCACCTAACGCCATTCTGAAGCATCCTAGTTTCATCACATTACCTGAGCATTTACTTTGGCAGGTCTCATATTGATTAGACAATGGCAGGAAATCATAGCCAAAACTCTGCTTATGTTGTTTAATTTTCTCTTAGCAGAATGTTCAATGTGGTTGGAAACATGTCGGGGAGATGGGATTCCAGTTTCCCTACACACCGTGAGTTACAGTGTGCTCTTGGCCAAGGCATATAATCACTGTGCCTCAATTTCCCCTGTTTTAAAATGGGGGTAAAAATATTTACCTAGCTCACGGTGTTGTTGTGAGAATTGGAGGCGGGTCTAGAACAAAAGATGCTATTGCACAGATGCAACACATTACTAATTACCTCCCTTCCAGGGCTGAAGTACAAATGGGGAGAAAGTTAATCCACTTCTAAAAACTGCTCAATTTTCACAGGAGCATCAAGGGATTCCTGAATGCCATCAGTTCTATGCACACACAGTCAAGCCAGTCCAAAGAAATCAGCTAAGGAGTCCTTTAACTGAAATCATGCTGATGCGACATGTAGATCTGCAGAATCCTGCAAGGTGCTGAGTGCCTCTTTTCCTATCAGTTCCCTAGGGGAAGAGAGCATTCAGCACTGCACACCAGTGTGCCCTAGTAAATTAGCACCAGAGAAAAAAGGTCCTCAGAACCGCATAATTTATGTCCTTAATACCCAACATGGTGATGAGCAACTTTCAGGGGAACTCTTCCCACTAACCCCATTAACTGTCTGTGCCTAATTATCGCTCCCCAGTGGTATCTGGGGTAGATAGTTAGAAGTGACACATTTATAAGACTCAAAATGGGATCTTAGGGAAAGTAAGCAATTTATTGACATCAGCAGAGTGCACAGCAGGGAGGATGGAAGGAAATAAAGGGCTTGAAAATGGAGGCTATTAAGCAATTGATTGCAGCTGGTCAAAAACATGCCAATGGAAGAGTTTTCTGTTGGAAAATGCAGCTTCGTCAAAACAGCCATTTGTCAAAGAGACAGGGCAGGGAAAGACTGAAGCAAGGAGTCTGCGTGGGGAGACCAGGATGAGAACCCACCCCAAGAGCGGAATGGGACTCGAACAGCAAACTCAAAGGGTGAGACCAGGGCTAGCAGGGTGAAGAGACTGGCATGAGAAGCGCACATATAGACAAGAATGTGGAACCAGCTTCCAGTCATTTATTTTCTGATCTCCACTGGGGACTGAAACTGTGCATTAATGCACAGGTGAGGAAATCTGATAAAAAATTAGAAATCTAGTACTGATCTGAGAGTAATGTATCTGTTTTCACTGCAACAAAACAAAGCTGACTAGAGCTTGTGGGGCAAGAGGGGGAGGGTTAGAAAGTAGTACTCCTGTTACATAGGTAAACTGTACATCTCTATTCCATGGAGCTCCCCTTACAAATGAAGTGAAACCGATTAAAACCCAAGGCTTTAGAAATTTCCCCATGGAGCTCCCAGACAACATTTTAATTTACACACTGCCAAGTGGCACATTGTCTAGTCTTGTCCAGGAGACGCGAGATTTGCAACAGATCTTCTTACGGCATTTGGAAAGGCTACATCGAGATTTCAGGGTTTTTTTAAACCAGGTGATGTAAGGAAAAAGAATAGCTGATGTCTGCGGCACTCCTTCCACTTTTCAGTATGGAACTGTGCCTCTCACATAGTCACCGAGTCACAAGCAAGCTCACATTGTTCACTACGAACTGTGATCAGACCAATTATGAAGCAGCATCTGTAGACAGATTGGTTTGAATCCATCGCAGAAAGAACGGGGTAAAGAACAAAATGTATCAGCTATGCAGCGAGTAAATTGAGAACCAGAAATGAGAGCCATTTGCAGTAAGAATTTTATTGCACTATGTCTAAGTGCTGAACCAGCTATTGTGTCTATTGGGCCCTGGTCACAATCAAGCCACCTCTCCCCCCCTCCCCCTACACACACTCCATGTCTATGAGTTTCTGCACCCATATGATTACTGTATTTTATCAATTCAGTTAAGTTTGCAGGGCCATAGTACAAGCTAATATAGTATATTATCAAAGTAAAACTGGGAGGAATACAGTTATATAGACAGCATGTAGAACAGGGTCTTTTATTGTTCTTTAAAAGTATTTGGGCTTTGGTTTATAATCTGGCTACAACCCTTTTCCCTCCAGTCTACATCTCCCATCTGTCAAACCAGCTTTAGCTAACAGCACGTGATTCAGTTCAGAATCAAAGATTTTAATTTCACAGAATCAAAAATCCAATCCTGAGAACAATTCAAATGTTGGTTTGTTGTTCAGAGGGAAAGGGCCAATGTTAAATGCTTCCAGCTGAGGTACCCCTGTGCAGAATCAAACATTACCAATGATTTTCCTAACATGTAGGAATTAGTATCATGCACGCTTGTGCCTCGGTTTTAACTGCAACACACACACACACACACACACACACACACACACAAAACACATTTTAAGGCAGGAAGGAGTTTGTTACTACATTAATACAGTTCAAGTCAAGGTACAGCATCTGAGCTTTGGGAAGGAGAGGTGCAGTATTTGATAGCCTTGAACTGACAAAGGGATCTTTTGGCATGTCCTTAAGCAGGAAGGCTTGAGTAGTACCATCCTTTTTGTTTTAACTTAAACACTTATAGAAACAGAATTTTAAAAATCCATTATTTGTTTTCTGAAAGTGTTTCTGCAATTTTGTTTGGTTACAAATCAATATTAAACTTTGGAATAGGAAAAGATTGTATATAGGCAGTTCTCATAACCAGCATCTGAGGTATTACAAAAGGGGCACAAGTCTGCACTTGCTGGCGCTGCTGCTGGGATAGACAAATGAAAGCTTTTGGTGCTGCACCGCAAGAGACCACAGGACAAGACAATCCTAAACCCGTGTTCAGACCTCAGTGGCTGATCAACATTACGAACACGAGGGTGAGATGAAAGCACACGAGATCGCTGATGTGGCAGGGCACTAAGCTGGCATCACAATTCGTACGGGAAAACTAGGCTTACTGAAACTACCTCTCACAGGCTGTGCAAATAACTAGTCTTACTTAGTTCTTAATTAGTGCACTTAACCCAGCAAAGAAAATATCGCACTGGTGCTTAAACAATACATTCCAGCCCCACAAAAATCTGGACAATGATCACAACAGCCTACCTGGTTCTTAGGACAGAGGAGTTAAAAACTTCCTGTCTGGAGTCTCCATTAGTTGAGTAGGACACTTCTGGATTATGAATGTCTGAATATTCCTCCGCCAAGATATAATTTTTCTACCCAAATAGCAGAATGTTATTTTCTTAGCCAAGTTCTCTGAAGAAATATGATTTAGTCAAGCACACCCTCCCTTGTCCACACACGCAGCGTTTAAAAAAAATACTACCTCCACCAATTAAAAAAAGCCTTTAGCAGGTTCACCAAGTGTATTAGAGTGAACTACTGGAAAAATGTCCTGTCATTGGAAAGGTCTAAATACCCCACCGAGACACAACACAACCACCACATTTCTTGGAAAGGAGTCAGTTGGGCATAAGGCTGTCAGACCGCTCACCTATAGCAGAAAAATTCTCCTCCCTACTTCTGTCTGCCAGCTGTCACCAATGGGGGGGGGGGGGGGGGAAGCGCTCAATTTTTTTTTTTTTTTTTTAAGGAAGTTCCAAAGGGAATTCCACATACCAGGACCTAACTATAAAGCATTGTCCCCGAACCAAAAACATGGTTTCCGCATAACCCAATGCTCTGCTGGTTTTCCTTAGACATAAACTTTACTTTATTTCATTTTTTTAAAAAAAGTTAAAAATACAGAAGGTTCAGAAACTGATTTTCTCCTGGCAGATATTCAAACTGCAGCCTGAGGAGAAAACAATCCTTCACTGAAATGTTTCTTTTTTTAATTTTATTATTTTTTTTAAATCATCACCACCATTAGGACAGAGGCTAAGGAGCACTGACTCCACCACTAATTTGATGACGTAGTTTGATTCCAGATTCACATTTCCAGGTGACAAAGAGTCCAGAAAACAGCCATGATAACTTCAGCCTTTGTGTAAGGTTTCTTTTACTGAACACAGCAATGACCGTTGGTATCTTTGAAGCGTAATCGCATCTTAGGTCGGTATTTCTCAAGGTAAAGCAGCTGTTTGGAATTGAAAGCTCCCCTCCTTTTCCTAAAATAAACAGAATGAACACATCATATCAACAGTAGAAGCACTGCTTCAGTTATTGTGTACAGTTCAAAACAGATAGCCACTCGCTGCACTGCAAGGTTTTTCCAGCCCCATCGAGCTGCCACCTGGCTCGCTTCGTTATTCACTGCCTCCTCTAAGAAAAGAGGAGCTCAAGTGAGACATGGATCAGGATTGGCAGAGCTGAATTAGTCAGATCTATGGATGATAAAAACACTTTTCCCTCATCATACTGAGCAGACAGCTGCATGCCTTAGGGTTAGTAGATTTAGAGTCTCTGGAGTCCACTTCCTCTCCCACAAGCAGAAGTGGTTGCTGAATGACAGAAGGACACTCCACGCACCCCTTTTAGATCAATGTGCTGTCTACATGTTTAATATTAGCTAAGTGAAGACATGACAACCAAGTACAAATATCTGAAGAGAGTTAACAGAGAGGGTAATTGAGCAGGATTAAAAAAAAAAAGGTAAGACTAGCACTAGTGAGAGGGAAAAAAATTAGGAGGACCAAGAAAGTCTTCTTGATGATGACAAGGAGTTAGGACAATCTCTGAAGACTTTGGAGCTCCAACAGCAGCGTGAAGCATGATCTTAGTACATGATTATACAGCATCTTCCTTTCTCGTGGGCTCCATTTCAAGATCTGGTGCTATGACAAAAACACCAGAATTTTGTGCTTGCTCTCGTTCAAACACCACCTTTTCTATGCTGGATGGCTGGCAACATTTCTCCAGTAGACAATGTTGCTTCCGTACGCGACACTGTCAGGATTCCTAGAGCTCATGCTGCAGAGTGATCATGCAGCTTGGCCCAAGAACTCTAGAGCCGTGGTGTCCAACCAGTTCTGAAGCAATAGCCACTCTAATGGCTGCTGCTATAGCAAACTAGCCATACTCAACCAGTCAACTAGCTACATTGTTCAAGCCAGCTAGCCACACTCAACCGTCAAATAGCCACATGTGGCTAGCATGTTGGACACCACGGCTCTGGAATAGCATGCTGCTACAGTACCTGGCCAGGCTACATTTATTCTTGGTTCACTAGTAATTTGTCACTGTCCTCCTCAAGCAGTAATTTTACTAAATGATTCTGCAGGTTCTTGTGTTAGCATTTTACTTTCTCTGCAAAAACATTGGGTCACCAACCAGTGCCTCGATGCAAAAGCAAACTTAGAAGGGTTGGTGCTTTTCCCCCACATTCACCTCCCTACCCAAGAGGGTGTAAGGGTTGGCATTCACTAAGTTAAGCTGAGAACTGTCTGGACACAGACACTGGGAAGCTTTCAGCAGTTTAAAAAGTCTTGCTATAAAGTGCACGTTGCTCTTAAAAACACCCACATAAAATTGCATAGACAGACAAAGGAGGAGGGAAGCGTGCTGAAGAGCTGGCCAGTGTTACTTACTGCCTTATGAACTGAACTGCATCCTCATACTTCATTCCGCATTCAATGAGAGCCAGTGCAACCAGGACTGGGGCCCTATGAGGAGAAATCAGTATTTATTTTAACTGTCTAGAAAAACAGTACATTGAACCCCTCAAAGAGACCATATTAGTCTGTAAACTAACAGCTTAAGTCTCCTGCCTTTAAATGTTACCTACAGAAAGTTATTTGCCTGCAGCGTCTAATGTAAAATTCTCCAGCATCAAAATCAATAGTTCCTTCAGTGTCCGCCATGAAATAGTGATAACGGATTTTTAGTCTCTCTTTTTTACTATAACATTTTGTACTCTGCTGCCCATAAATAAACTTGAGGTTCATCTTGAAGCACTTAGCTTTTTGCTACAAGACAGCTTTAATCCCATGCACACTAAAGATATGTACCTCTTTTGAAATTACATCGACACTAGTTCCTTTTGCTAGGTGATAGGGGGAAACTTATGGGGCAATGGTGGAAGATTTTTACTGGCAGGTCACTGCTCTGAAGCCAGCCCAGCTGAGCATGGAGCATGTGAGGACGGCTGTTCAGGGCTGTTGTGCAAAGGGAGGGGATGCTCTGAGTCCCCTTCCTAATGCTCAGCTGCTCATAATAGCGATAGCACACAATTACAGCTAGCACCTTGGTGGCAGAGGAGAGCTCAAGGATTGAACTGACATAGTAAACTGAACAAAACTGAGCAACTCTGGCAGGGCAGCTTGCATTGTCCCTGCTGGGCAGCACCTAGATAAACTTGGCTTCAGTTTAACTTATCCATGCTGGCTGGCTGAAACCCCACACGCACTAACTGCGCTTTAAAAATGTAAGTAGTAGAACGGACAACATTTGAGGTTTGCTTCCTAGGACCTAAGCAAAACTTATGAGAAGTTCTTCCTTTTCTTTCTACAGAAAAAGGAACCCAAGAGGACAACCAGAAAAGTCATTCAGAATGACTAAAATCTAACAGCTTGTGTATGTAATAACAGTGGCTGTCACACTGTCAGCACACTTTAATCTAATGCTGGGCAAGAAACAAGAGGGCTTTAAATCATTTCATTGAGCCAAATGTGCGCTCAGCTTTCACCTGCTCCCTCACCTCAAAAAAATCCTCATCTAGAAACAAGACAAAAGGGAGTAGCAAATCATGTTAACTGCCATGTGTTTGCATTATGCAGGTTTTTCCTACTTCAGCATTTCACCTCTCCCTTAGCAGAGGAAATGGATTTAAAGATCAAATTAAGACAGGCCAACCCAACTTACATGACTATTCTTGATTTCTCTTTATGCCACCTTTCTGCATTTCCATTATATCTATTTAAGGATTTATATGGCTCCCACCCCCATCACAAACACATCTCAAGTATTTATCTCTTCGTTTCCCGCATGTAAGACAAGCAGTCATTTGTTTATAGAACTTGTGTTTGCATGTGTGAGACTGGCTGCTCTATTTAGTTTTCCCAATTACTTGAATAAATTGATTTTTTTATTTTTGGTTGCAAATATGGTTCCTGGAGAAGGAGGAAATCAAAGAAATCAGCACATATGCAGAAGGTATTTCTCTTTACACCACTAAAATCCAGTCACCAACTTTTAAATAGCACATAGCCCTACTGTACAACAAGTTAGAGGAGGGGGTGAATAGCAAATCTCACTGGAAAGAAAGGAGTAAATTTAGGAGACTATGTATACATTACTAAAATTGAATTATGGCCAGAAGACACCTGGTTTAATACTCCACCAGTAAGTATCGGGGGACCTCAGGCCATAATGGACGTTGGTTTTGGGTCTTTATAAAAAATGGCAACTCCTATAGAAATGTGCCCCTAGCATCATGCTGGGATGGTAGCCAGTACTACCGCAGGTGTGACACCTTATCAAAGTGGTTATATTCTGCCACATCTCAGAGTTCCCTTATGCGAATACTGAACTAGCCTGATCCCGCTTACCTTATAAAATCTGACTAACTGATTCAAAAGACTAATTTTAAATGACAGTCCAATCTGTCCATAGCCACCTTCCACAAGTTTATCTTAGACATTAAACTGAAGCTTTTATATTTTTGAAGTGATGATTAATAAATTTATCAGTTGTCCTAGTAATAGGAGGCTATAAAAATCCATGAATCAGGAACAATCTTGGGGCAGTCCCTTCCCAGGCCGGGAGGGAACATGATATGTGTGTGTTTGGGGAGTAACAGGACATAGGAAAACAGACAGGGAAGTGGCATACATGACAATTTGCTTAGTTTCCAGTAACAAAGCAACACTACAACCTCAAACAATCCCTGTCCTGTGTCAGCCTTAGGATGAGTATAATAGCTGTATATCGGGGTAGGTGCGACAGATAAAAATTAAGGGATTCTAGAGAGCCACAGAACCAATATCCTGATTTACCAATTTGAGGAAAGGCAGTTTAGGGCTGATGGAGCAAATTACAATTCACTGGGTCCCCTAACCAGCAAAAAAATCAGCTTAACCTGCCCTGTATCAATGTTTCCAGCATTCACACTGCTGCAGGAAACACCCTAAGCACTTCCATGTGAATCTTTCTTTTCAGGTGTTCATAAGTGAAAAAGTGCTCTGGTGTGCCTCTGCATGTCTCCATCTCAAAACTGCAAACATTCAAAAACTAGTTTGGGACTTTCACACACCAATAGATAAAAAATAGCCTTTTTAAATTTTCGAGTGAAATGTTGCATGCCAATATTCTGTAACATTATCCAATGGCTTTGAATGGTTGGAAAGCAACAAAAAAGGATCTCAAACTCCCACTGAAGTCAATGGAATGGAAGGCATTCAGAACCTTGCAGATTAGGCCTGGAGCAAACAATGCGTTTGGCTTATACTGCCTACATATATTCGATTTGTCAAAAAGCACAACAGATTTCCAACAGAGAGATACAATGCATTTTTCATGGAGTAGATTCTTCAATTCTCCTGGCACTATTATGCTACGTCAAATCAACTACTGTGAACAAACAATCCAAGATTAAACCAAAGCTTTGAGATACAGCTGCCATGTCACCTACCATTTTAAAATCATAGTAAGCATCCTTGATTGCGATATGAAGTTGTTGAGGTTACTTACACAAATGGATTTCTTTTGGTTAATTGAATAAATGCCACTGTCTTCCAGGATGAAATCTTCCGCTAGTTTATGTATGTGCTAAAGTGAACATCTTACAAAGCAGAACAGAAAAGCACTTACCTTCCCAGTCCTGCAACACAATGCACCGCAATGCAGCATCCAGGCTCTTCACGAAATTTGGTTTTCAACAGGTTTAGCCAGTCATCAACTATCTGATTTGGGGGTGGCGCTCCATCATCAAATGGCCAGTCCTTGGAGGAAGAAAAAATTAGCTATAATTTTTGTGCAGGGATTACACAATAATAGAGAATGCCATCCACAATCAATAGTAGGGCTAGTGGAAGAGGGGCTGGGGGCAGCACAGGATTATATTCAATCAACATCCAAATTCTACAATGTTGCTATTAAACATGTAATTTCCTAGTTGTAAAGTATTCCAAATACGGATTCAATTACACCACAATACTCAACAAAATTAAAAAGTGCTTAAACATTTTAAATTAAAAGCTAACTCACTAAATAGAGCTAATTTGGTCTAGTGGAACTTGCTGACTGATACCCAGTTGCAGTAGAGGAAAAAACTAAATAGCTGTCTTTGAAATATCACTGAAATTCTGTAATTAAATCAGAAAAAAATTGTAATCAAATAGAATACTTAAAAGAGGATACAGAGAACTATACGGATTTTTGCCTAAAAGTCTACCATTCAAAATACCCTTTGTACCATCTATTCTGCATGGAAAAGTCTGAAGAAACTGCAGCACAACTATTCCACTGGATCAGCTTGTCCAACAGCAATGCCTGGCATCTGGTTTAGAAGAGGCATTCATACCTACCTAGGTAATAGCCACAATTACAAACACATGACTCTTGCTCATAAGCAAAATATATCAACAAATGCAAACATGAAAACTCTGCAGTATCTACGATATTTTTTTTTCCTACTTATGAAAATGTCAAGAACGTAAAGAACTGCCTGGATCACACTGCATAATATGACTCCACTGTATATCTGAGAGCGTTTGTCTGTCTGTCCATATGTTCAAGAACTCCTTCTAAACAATAAGAGCTACGACCACTGAATCTGGTATGTAGCTTCTTCTTATCATAACCTAAGACAGGATGGTACATCATCAGAGAAGGCACTGTCATCTGCTTATCAGTTCCAGGAACAGCCATCTAAAACTGCTATAAGAAGACTGTCAGTTTTTTTATTGCAAACTTCTGTATGAAATACATGACCACAGCACCTTTTTACAGAAGACTTCAACTGAAGAGCAGCCTTCAAATATCTCCGGTCATCTGAAGAAGTGGGCTGTGCCCACAAAAGCTCATGATACCATCTACATGTTTTGTTAGTCTATAACATGGGTTCCCAAATGGGGGGGGGGGGGGAGGAGGAGGGAGAGAGTGAGAGAGAGAGAGAGAAGAAATTCCAGGGGGGGTGCGAGGCGACCCAGCCACACACCCCCTCCCCCCATCAATCCCACCCCAAGTTTTGCTGCTATTTTTTTGGGAGGGGAGGCATGAGGGTCTCTCAAAAATCAAAAAGGGGGGCGTGATGCCGAAAAGTTTGGGAACCACTGGTCTATAAAGTGCTACCAGACCATTTGTTGTTTTTTTTCTGTAACAGACTAACTCGGCTACCCCCTGAAGCTCTCAAATATCTGTAGTTTAGAAGCTGCAATAGTACATATCTGCCAGGGTCAGAGCTACTGAAATGGAAAGCTTCAGTTCTCCCAAATAATTTTGCAGGTGATTAGTCCAGAGTATGGTTGGAACGCTGACCATACTAGGTACTTAGCACTCACAGCTCCTTTTAAAATTAACTTTTGTAGGAATTTATAATACACATTCAATATTTAATCCAAAAGCAAACAAATTAATTTCCATAGTCATTTAGGGCCAATGCTGTTCTCACAGTAGTCAGTCAATGACAAACTTGACTGACTTCCATGGAAATTGACCTATTATTTGATTCAACCCGGTCAACCTAAAGGTTTCAAAGAACAGAATTCAGCCTTAACTCTTAACGTCCTTGCTTTGGGTTTCCCTCATGCTACTTCCATATAAATATTTTAAACCATGTTAAACTACAGTTTAAAGAACTGACATAAGAACGATCATACTGGGTCAGACCAGTGCTCCATCCAGCCCAGTATCCTGTCTTCCAACAGTGGCCAATGCCAGGTGCCCCACAGGGAATGAACAGAACAGGGAATCATCAAGTGATCCCTCTCTTGTCATCTATTCCCAGCTTCTGACAAACAGAGGGTAAGTACACTTCAAGGCATGGTTTTGTATCCCTGCCCATCCTGGCTAATAGCTGTCGATGGACCTATCCTCCATGAATTTATCTAGCTCTTTTTTGAATCCTGTTAAAGTCTTGCACTTCACAACAGCCTCTGGCAAGGAGTTCCACAGGTTGACTGTGCATTGTGTGAAGAAATATTTCCTTTTGTTTATTTTAATCCTGCTGCCTATTCATTTCATTGGGTGATCCCTAGTTCTAGTGTTATGAGGAGTAAACAACACTTTCTTATTTGCTTTGTCTACTCCAGCCTCTCTCATCTGCCCTTAATCATCTCTTTTGCAAGCTGAAAAGTCCCAGTTTTATTAATTAATCTCTCCTCATATAAAAGCTGTTGCATACCCCTTATTATTTCTGTTGCCCTTTCCTGCATCTTTTTCAATTCTAATAGATCTTTTTTGAGATGGGGCAACCAAACCTGCATACAGTATTCAAGATGTGTGCACACAGGTGGGACCTCCAGCACTCTCGGACCTGACTGGTCCTGAACAGGAGAGTTTGCTGGATCAGAATTCCAGCCTCACTGCTGCCAATCTCTGGGCTCTCCCCAGTGACCAACAGCCTGGCTTTGCTCCTGGCCACCCTCATGGCCGCCAGCCTCCAAGCTAGTCCCTGCTCCCAGTGCCAGGGCTCTCTGGTCCAGCAATATTCCTGGTTCTCCCGGACCACAGGTGTTGCAGAACCAGAGAGGTTCAACCTATGCCACGGATCTGTATGGAGGCAATAAGATATGTTCTGTCTTATCTATCCCTTTTCTAATAATTCTCAACATACTTAGCTTTTTTGACTACCACTGCACACTGCGTGGATGTTTACAGTCATCTGTAATGACTCCAAGATCTGTTTCTTGATTGGTAACAGCTAAGTTAAACCCCATCATTTTATATGTATAGTTGGGATTGTGTTTTCCAATATGCATTATTTTGTATTTATCAACACTGAATTTCATCTGCCATTTTCTTGCCCAGTCACCCAGTTTTGAGATAATCCTTTGTAGCTCCCTGCAGTCTGGTTGGGAATCAACTAGGATGTTACACTGTGGTTATCTGACTAATCGTGTAGTTGATACAATTTGTATCGACTACACAATTAGTCGATAAGGACCACTCTGCAGAGCCACAGGATGAGGGTAGCTCCAGGAGCTGGCTCGAGCTGGGACTGAGCACTCGTGCTGGCTCTGGGAGCCACCCGCACTGCAGCTCTGCATTTGAAATGTAGTAAGAGCCACCGGGCTCTTACTACATTTAAAATGCAGAGGCGCTGCATCCCGGACCAGCGCAAGCCAGGACTTCTCGGTCCTGGCTAACACTGAGTCCAGCAGCCCCTGTCTGCCGTGAACAGAGGCTGCTTCAGCACCAGCCTGGGCCTCAATGAACAGGGGATGCTGGCAGAGGCTGCTTTGCAGCAGCTTCCCCTATCCCTCCCTGTTGCCTCTGATAGAGGCAGTGGGGGAAGCAGGCAGCACCAGAGCCAGTGCTGGGGGGGGTGGGGGTGGGAGAAACCAGCTTTTAAGCTGGCTGCCCCCAGCACCAGCTCCTTTCTCCCACCTCCCTTGCTGCCTCTCAGAGGCTTATGCTTATCGGGTAGTCGACTATTCACTAACATCCCTAGACTTAACTATCTTGAGTAGTTTTGTATCATCTGCAAATTCTGCCACCTCACTGCTGACCCTTTTTTCCAGACCACTTATGAATATGTTGAACAGCACTGGTCCCAGTACAGACCTTTGGGCGACACCACTATTTACCACTCCATTCGGAAACCTGACATTCATTCCTGCCCTTTGTTTCCTATCTTTTAACCAGCTATCAATGCATGGGAGAATCGGCTCTCTTATCCCCTTGAAAGTTTACTTTGCTTAAGAGCCTTTGGTGAGGGGCCTTGTCAAAGGCGCTCTGAAAATCTAAATACACTATATCCACTGGATAATCCTCATCCACATGCTTATTGACTCCCTAGAAGAATTCTAATAGATTGGTGAGGCACGATTTCCCTTTACAAAAACCATGTGACATTTCCCCAACAAAATGAGTTCCCATATGTGTCTGATGAATTCTGCTCTTTACTATAGATTCAACAAATTTGCCTGGTTCTGAAGTTCGGGTTGCCAATCTGCAATTGCCTGGATCACCTTTGAAGCTTTTTTAAAAATTGGCATCATATTAGCTATCGTCCAGTCATCTGGTACATTAATCCCAAAGATACTATTATCCATTCCAGCCACCAACACTAAAAGAAACAGGCTGAATCTAATTCTTCAATTCCCTGCTTTCTCACTATGCCATCTGTCAAAGCAGGCTTACTAGCTGCCACATTCCACCACCTCTGTCTTTCATACTAGTGCAGTGGTCTCCAACCTTTTTACACCCAAGATCACTTTTTATATCAGAACAAGCAAAGATCTACCGCCCCATCCTTCTCCCAAGACCCCACCCCTTCCTTGAAGCCCTGCCCTCTCTATTCTCCTCCTCTCCATCACTTCCTATCTCCAGCCCTTATATACTCCACACTGCCACTTTTTTTCCCCCCCAATTCTTATGTAGGAAGAGGTTTTCTAACATTTGTCCTGTCTAGACTGGACCAAATGTTAGAAAAACCCCTTCTTTTGGAATCCCCCTTATTCCTCGTGGAATGTGGAATATAGGGGGTTACCGAAAGAGCATGTTTGCTCTTCCACTAGAAAAAGCAGAAGAACAAATGCATCCCTGGATGCGGAAGAGTTTTTCCAGGATATCTCTGGAATCCTGGAAAAAATCTTGCAGTCTAGCCGTACCCTCACTGGGTTGAGGGTATGGTTCTGGGGTGGGAATGAGGGATTTGGGTGTGGGAAGGGGTGAGAGGTGGGAGGAAATCTGGATGCAGGAGGAGGTGGAAAAGGGGATGCTGGCTCGGGGAGGGGGCTCCAGGCTGGGGAGTGTTGGGGTCAGATGGAGGGTTGTGGTGCTAAGCAAGCCACAGGCTTGTGGCTGTGAGGGTTCAGGAATTTGGGTTGGGGTATGTGAGGGGCTCAGGGCAGGGGGTTCCAGTGTATGGCAGGCTCAGATCTAGGGTCTGAGGGGGGAGGGTGCAGGAGTGTTATAATGCTGCGGCCAGATGGGGGCTTGGCCCCAATTGGGGGTTTGTTGGCCAGGTCCCAATTGGGGGTTTGTGGGCCAGGCTTCATTTTTAAATGAAATACTATGTCAAACACAAAAAGTTTCTGCATTGTCTTTATTTATGAGAAGGGCAGGGAACCTGTTTTGAGTCGGGGGTCACTGACCCACAGAAAAGTCAGTTGGGGCCACACAAGGGAAATACAAAAACAAAACAAAACAAAAAACCCCACTCCTCCCAAAACCCCCCCAAGCCTCACTAATGTGGCCCCAACTGTGCTGGTGGGAGCAGGGGACATGGTACTGAGGAAGGGTGCTAGTGGGTGCTGGGGCAGGGGACAGAGTGCTGGGGAGGGAACAGGGTTCTGCAGCAGGGGACAGGGTGCCAGTGGGGACAGGGAGTCCCCTGCACCAGCCTCCTCCCAGGACTCCCTCCCCCCGCAGAAGAGGGAAGCCCCCCACGCGTGCCTCCTCCGGGGCCAACTTCCCTTCCCACAGAGGAGGGAAGCCCCGGAGCGTGCCTTCTCTGGGGACCCCCTGCAAGTTCTGGCACACCACAGACCTGAGGGAGGAGAGCAGCCAGCACACTTCTGGAACCCCCGGAAGTGGCGCGCAGCTGCAGGACTTCCATCCACCCTGCAGGAAGCCGGCACTACCTCCATTTTCGCTGGAGGTAGGTAGTGGGGCTTCTCGTGGATGGAGGGAATAGGTGGGCCCCTGAACGTCTCGCAATCGACTGGTTGAGCCCTCGCAATCGACCAGTCGATCATGATCGACCGGTTGGTGACCACGGTACTAGTGTATCACCTCAGATCGTGGGGAGAACTCAAACTTTGCTAAAATGTTTCAGGAGTTTCATAGGCTTTTGACCTCCACAGTTTTAAACAACAGATGCTAATCTCTATCAGGCTGTGGTTTTAACCTTCATTATTTTTGTAAACAAATGCTAGCTTTAAATAGTGGTATACGTCATTTTATCAACCAACTGGTAATATAACACCATTTCTGAATGGTGACAACAGCATGTTTTGAGAGAGTTGGTTTCAAGAGGGGCACGTAGCTGTGGGTCACGCGATTGAATATTCAGGGTCATAATTGCCCAAACGCTGTGATGTGTTAATAAAAGCAGAAACGATCATGGCTGGAATCATTTGAATCAAGTGTGAGACTAGCAGAAAATCTTCTGTAATCTCCTGTTTTCTGGTAATATTATCTGATGTTTAGAGAACTTGTTCCCTCTACAGTTTTGCTGTAGTTGCTTCCCCCCGCCCTTGCTGCCTCTACCAGAGGCAGGCAGTGAGGGGTGGGGAGCAGGATCTGGTGTTGGGGAGAGCCAGCTTAAAAGCCGGTTCCCCCCAACACCATCTCGGTGGGGAAAAGGGACAGGGGCACAGCTGGGAACTGGTAGCGCTTCTGCCCCTTTGAAATGTAGCAAGAGCAAGGCTCTTGCTACATTTCAAAACAGGGATCATGGGGCCAGGGGACTGTCCACTTTGCTTTTGAAACATACAAGAGCCTGCAGGGCTCTTGCTACATTTCAAAGGCGGAGGCGCCCTTATTGACTAATCAAATAGTCGATGCAAATTACATCGACTAATCGATTAGTTGATTAATCTAAATTTAGCATCCTTGGTGCTGAGGACAATGTTCTGAAATGCGTATTTGGTCATCATTGCACAAGTAATTGGCCTTTCTGCACCATAAATGACATTGGCGGTTTTCCAGTCAGCACGGTGTATGCACCTCAACTATAAAAGAGTCATTTTGCTCAAACCACCAGCATGCTTCTCTATAGAGTTTTATGACAGAGATACAGATTCATTTCAACAGAAATGTGGAGGTAGAAGGAAAAACTGCACCTCTGTTAGAAGCAAGACTGCCCGTGAGCCTGTGATGTTCTTGGGCAGTTTGCTTTCCCAGCAGAACAAACTGGCTACTGTCATTCATTCCTTTGCGTTGATGATGCTCTGGAAATACCAAGGCTAACAGTAGTGCTGGAGCAGGGAAGATCATCCCGCAGAGAAACTTCAATGCTGCAGTGAGGCGGGAGGCTCCCCACAAACCTTGTGCTGAATTCAAAGTGTGGCAGTACCCATTTCCGAATAACTTTTCTGAGCCTTTTATTTTGAAGTCACATATAATTGGAAGAGCAGGATCAAGCAGAATAGAAAGTATCCCACATATGTAAGTTCTGCAGAGATGGGACATTTTGGAGGAAAATCCACACAAGGCTTCTAGCCATAAAAATGAGAGGCATCAGAAGACTGACTACCTACAACTCTTAAACAAGGTGCAGCTTCTGGGATCACAGTGGAGAGATTGATGAGTCACTTCAGGTTTTTTTTATTTTATTGAAAAGCCATGAATGACATACTATAGTTATTAAGATGGTCTGCCTCAAAAATTAACGTCTGCCTTCATCTGTATCTAGTCACACAGCTAATGAAAACTCAACCTAGAAAACCAAGCAACACCAGATTTCACTGTGCAAATCTACCTTAAATCGCAGTTACAGAATTTCTCCTGAACAAAGGAAGAAGCCAATAGCTACACTGCACTTATAGCTGAACCCACTGAAGTCTATGACCAGGTGAATCCCTCACATTACCAGTATTTTATGCTAGTTCTGGACTACAACACATACAATATACCCATGTGTCAAACATAAGAACGGCCATACTGGGTCAGACCAAAGGTCCATCTAGCCCAGTATCCTGTCTGCCGAAAGTGGCCAATACCAGATGCCCCAGAGGGAGGGATCACAACAGGTAATCCTCACGTGATCCCTACCCTGTCACTCACTTCCAGAGAAAAAGCACCATGTAAAATGATGGCTGTTTTCAGCTTGTGTGTTAAAAATGTCACAAGTGACAAAATTAAGTGAATGCCAGAAGAGCAACAACAATATTTTTCAAGTCAAGTGAGTACCTGTGAAATGTATCAGATCATCACTAGCAAAGAAATTCTCAGTTTTATGCAGAACAAGTACCTCATCAGTGTGTCTTACCAATGTTTTAAAGGTACCACCAGAGGTGAAAGAAAGCAGGTATGCCCTGGTGCACAGCTCTGGCAAGAGCTGCGGCAAAAGCCAGCAGGGAGATATTTAAAAAGCTGGCAGGGACACAGGTTACAATAGGACAGGACCTGTAAAAAATGTTAAGTTACTTTCACTGCTGGGTACCACCTATAGCAGTGAGAAGTCACGCTTCATTCTGTAGGAGCCAGTAACAAAGCCAGTTATGAAATGGTCACTGGTTCTAGGTACCAGGTTAAAACCACCAAATCAAATCACTGAGGCTGAACAGATGCAATCCTGCTTCTACCAGAGGTTCAGTTTGTTTCCTTCTATCTCCACATTTCTGTTGAAATGTGTTTGTATCAAAAGTCATTAACTTTGTCAATAATCTGGTTTGAATATGGATCAAGAGATGAACAGCAAAATATCTCCTGAGGCACCCAGACCTCTATGAATAGGAGTTTCTATTCTAACAAGGAAACCCGGTTGTAGTAATAATCAAAAATATCTGATATATTTCACAAAGTTACAAGCAGTATACTGAACAACCATATTAAAGTGAGCTCTCAGTTGTTATAGTAGTCACACATTCCGAGTCATTATCAGGCAAAAGCATCAATGCCAAACAGTGCTGGAACATCTGATTCATATTTAATGATTTTTCAGTTCAGAAAGAATTTTAAAGGAGACTCACTAGAACTTGGATTCCTTCTTTTTCAACAGGAGCTTTATCATACGTGGCATCACAAACTCGCACCAAAGTTGTCACTCCATACTTCTTAAGCTCCTTTGAGAACAAGAAGGAAAGCAAACACATGAAGCATACTGCCAGAATGAGGAATTAGAGCATTTTCTCAGCTTTAACAAAGCCCCATAAACGTGCTATGCTGACTCAATTGGAGTGTACATAGCTCTGCAGTTCCATGGAAACGACTGAATAATGGAGGAGCAAAGATAGCTCCAAGAGTCTCATGGTTCTAACCTGAAAGGATGTGGTCGTCCTAGGCATTAGGATGAGGACTAAAAGGCTGGGGAAGGGGGAAGATAGGAAAGTTTACAAATTAAAAGCCAAACAAGTTGTACAGGATAAAATAAAGCACAAGCAATCCACAGCTCAAGGGTGGGTTACAGCAGTAACGAGCACTGTATACAGTTTACAAACTGTCGACATAACCCGCCTTGTCTCGGATACAAATGAGGAAGTAATTAAACTTTAGTCTATACACAACCCCAGGGACAACACCCATAGAGCAGAATAGAGTCTCAGTCTCTGAGTGTGGACTATATAGCAATGGGTGGAGTTCGCCCCACTGCGGGGGGGATCAGTCCTACTATGTCCATCTAACCTAGAGCAGGAGGCCAGAGTGGGAAAAGTGCTCTATAGGTATGCACATTTAACAGCAAAATGAAAATAGCTACTTATACCTCCATGCAGATTCTTTTTGTCTTTATTAATAGAAGCACGAAGCTGTCTGCCTCAAGCAGTGCTGACACATTTTGAGACCGGATGAATAGAACATGCACAGAACCATATTCTAGTTATTAAGCACCATATTGTGCTAGATAAATAATCAGAAAAATCAAACTAAAGCTGCCCCAGTTCATTTTGAAAGTTCAAAGAGCAAGCAGCATTTCCTCCTGTGCCTGTCCCAGGAATGGCTCTTCAAAATTTTATTTTTAAATGTTATACCACATGCACAATCCATCCCAGGTTCTAGGCCCCCAGACAAGGTATTAGAAAAATAATCCATAACAATAAAATGGAAACATCCCATCAATGGGAGGATCGGGGTTTCTGTCCAAATTAGCCATTAGTATCCCGAACTGACTGTTGACCTATAGAGCATCTTCCTGAAAGGTGGAATCATGTTGATATGAAAGCTCAGTGTCAGATTACAAGATCATACCAGAATGGAAAAGACCTATTACATCAAATCTTCCTCCTGGCAAGGGCATCATATTTCCCAAAAGGGCTTATAAAATATGCCAGAGTTTGCAACAAGATGTGATGTAGTGGTATGCTCTCTCAGTACTTCTCTGGTGATGCCATCTATTTATGCAAAATTTAAGCTTCAGTTTTAAAAAGTGTTTACGACCTTATGGTTTTAATTACAGATTGCACCTCCCTGGTCTGGCTCTCTTGCAACCTGACCAGGCCCAAACCCGGGAATTTGTCAGACCAGCAGAGGTCAATGCCAGCCCTTCTGCTCCCACGCTCCTCTTTGGCAGCAGCAGATGGGGCCAGCATTGCAGCCTGGTTGCACTCCTGGCCTGTCACCAGCTGCGGGACTGCACTCCTTAGTCTCCGGCCGCAGAGCTCTGCAGCCACCCTGCTTCTCCCAAGCATCCCTTGTCCCCACTTCTCCCCCTCCCCGAGCTTGCAGTCAGGGCATGGATTCTTCACACTGTCTGATCCCTGAAACTGGGTCAACCTAACTTATTATTGTAGACTGAGCCTAAAGAGAGTCATGTTTATGGGCTCCAAAAGAAGTCCAATCCAGCTTCTCTCAGTCAAAAGATGCAGGACTTTGAAGAAAGGAAATCAAAGGTTTCCTTCTTACAAAATCAAGAGAACTTTAAGCAGTTTATAAACAAAGCACCGGACAGTTTAAAAAAATACTTTAAGTATAAAGGGTATTTTTTGAAAGCATCACCCATGGTGGATCAGGGAGATGTCTCTAGTGCTGCTCTAAAAATTTCAAAACACAAAGAATGGAAAAACCATACTACTGTACGTGGCTATCTTACCTCTGTGAATTTGTTGAGGGTTGCATTGGTTGGGTTGTGCGTGATCAGGAAACGCATACTCTCATAAGTAATCTCCACTGGGGCTGGACGGTTCATAATGGCAAACAAAAATAGATAGGGGGGCGCAAAAAAAAAAAAAAAAAAAAAAAAATCAATAACCCTTGAAACGTTCCACAGCAGAAAACATTAAAAAGACAACTAAAATGCCTGGGATTAATCAGAACTATCTTTATTGACTTGTTCTTTATGATTTTTCACTTCAAGAAAACCAGGTTTGCTTTAGAATCCACTTGAATTCAATTTAGGCCTCAAAAACTGCAGGTGGTATCCTTCAGACTCCAAAAATTCTGACTACATGCAAGACTAGGCAGCCTGTACTACATTTAGGCACTGGTGAGGCAAAAAAAATAAGGGCAGATCTTCTCTCCACTTTGTTTTCTTGACACTTAGTTTTGCTTGAGTCAGTAAAAGGAATATGCTTCCAATATGCAGAAGATATCCCATATATTTGAGAGTGACCACTGTGTTTGGAGTCTTCAAGGCAAAGTAATTATGGTACGTAGGACGCGCTCACTTATCAGCCAGGGTGCTGTGCTGGGCCTGGCAGAAATCTGCCCTGATGCTCAGAATCGCCATAAATGTGTGACGTATATTCCAACAGAAAACCTAAGAAGAAGAAAAATGCCACATTTAAAAGATTGTTTCTTCTGATCGTATAGCACTATTGAATACAGTGCACCCAGAAACCTCAACATAATTAAAGCATTAAGCTTTAAGAGAAACAAGACTGCTTTAGAAAGTGCTTTGATGTACACAATCATATTTTACTGTCGTACAAAGAAGCATTCCTACGGTCTATCTTTTAGCATGCTGGATGACAAATATTCTACAAAATCTCACTTAATCAAAAAGCTAGGTAACACTGAACACCAGAACTAGAGGGGAAATATCATCATCATTCTCCGCTCATGTAGCTCATAATTAAACATTTACAATAGAAAACAGCAGACATTCTCCACAGCTAAACAATCTATATGGGACGCAGGGGAGCAGACAGCCATGCTGAGCCCCAGGCAAGCTGCTGTGGGGGGCGATTTAAAAGGCTCAGTAGCTGCAATGCGCCCGGGCCCTTTAGTATCGCCAGGCCCCAGCACAACTGCTGCCTCTGCCTCATCCCCATCAGCAGGCCTGGTGGAACTCGGTACGTTCTTGGAGGATAGTTCCATCAATGGCTATGAACCAAGACGGTCCAGGATGTAACCCCATGCTCTGGGTGTCCCTAAACCCCTGACTTCATGAAGCTGGGATTGGATGACAGGAAATTACTAAATAATTGCCTTGTTCTGTTCATTCCCACTGAAGCATCTTGCACTGGCCTATAGGCTAAATGGACAGGATACTAGGCTAACAGGACCATTGGTCTGACCTACTATGGTCATTCTTATGTTCTTTTATCTGTAAATAAGCTGACCTTTCATCAACTATTTATGGAAGTTCAGTTTCAACACAAAATGATTAGATAACAGTTTCACTAATCAGATCATCACTTCCCTCAAGTAAATATGACTAGCAGAAAGCAGAGCAACAACAACGCTGCTGACACTTTGCAAAACAGTATTCAGTACACACAACATAATAGAATACAGCAAAAATCTAATCCTATTTTGGATCAATGCTGATCTTACCCAAGTTAGGGCATTCAATCAGGTAAAGCTATGTCTACACATAAATCACTACAGCACCACAGCTGCAGACCTGCAACTGCAGTTTTAGTGCTTTAGTGTAGACACACTCTACACTGACAGGAGGGGTTCTCTCATCAGTGTTGTTAATCCATCTCACTAAGAGATGGTATCTGGGTCAATGGAAGATTTCTTTGCCTGACTTTGTGCTGTCCACACTGGGGGTTAGCCAGCTTAACTACATCTCTCAGAGGCGTGGATTTGTCAGTGTAAGTTTTCACTCTGGACCAACCCTAAAACAAAGGAGTATGGAATTATTATATCCACGCTGGTAGTGCCACCACTAAGTTTATTCAATACTTCTAAGACCTTGCTTTCAGTTGCTCATCACTTTACCAAACATCAATCATTTGGGCTGAAATTTTCCATGCTGGCTGCTTGCCTCAGCATGGGGGTGGTAAAATATGTTTTGTTCATGTTAGAAAAACTGTACAGCCAGTTTGCTATGACGCTCTTCCACATGATATTTTGGAGAAGGGTCCTGACATTTGGCAAGGAGGTTGCCTTCCTGTAACAAAAATGCTTTTTGCCATCCCCTTTAAAATGTACCAAAATTAGGCCAAGTTATACAACTATGAAAATTCTCAGTTCATAGACTCTGAAGTTTCTGCTGAGAGTGTGGTAGCTAAATTCTCTGAAGACTGTCCACAATGAGCATACTCCAGTCCAGGGCTGCAAGGGCTAAGCCCGTGGTGTCCAACATGCTAGTCACTAGGCACATGATTAAACCAGCAAATGTTTCTAGTATGGATCTGACTTGAAATGCAGAGGTGTGAAGGGAGCCAGGCCTGCCTGGGATGGGAAATAATCCAGTAGGAACTATTCTGAAACCACAAGCTTACTTCAAAGGCAACCAAACATTTAAAAGTAAGAACTTTTAGTCTCTGCCAACTGCATCCAAGTTTTCAATAATTAAGTATCTATCATGCATTCATGCCACATATAAGTCACATCGAAGGATGTTTTATACTAGACCAACAATATGTAACAAATTTAATTTAATTCTGCCATAAAGTTTATAGACACAGAGCCACCTAACTGCTGGAAGCAAACTAAATGGGCACACTTAAGGGTGAAATGCTAAGCAAAAGCAGGAAGTATGTCTTTTGCTAGGGAAGTGAAAGGTTAGCTGGTAAGCATCACCTTACCGGTTCCAGATAACCATTAACTGGTGGAGGCTGGAGCAGCTCCCCGTCTTCCGCTGGCAGGGGTCTGCTTTGACCCACAGGTGGCCCACAAGCAGTAGCTGCTACCATGTCCAAAGCCTGGGCACCCCGCAGGTGGGGGCTGCTTCTGGCCGGCTAACCAATTAAACAGGATTTTACATCCCTACCTTTTACTGCTCCTTTCAGCACAACTACAGGATCTTTTTTTACCTGCTTGTTTTTAAGCAGAGAAAACTCAAGATTGGTACTTCTTTTCCTAGAAGATTTTAGCAAGATCTTTGGAGAAGTGTGATGACAGCAGCCAGAAATCTGAGCATGGACAGTTTATTACTCAGGTTTTGGGCTTCCTCTGATATCACTATGACAACCCAAGATTTTGACAAGCGTCCTATACACAAAAAGTCAGTCACATATTATTTACATAAAAATGACAGAAAAGTTTTAAATAAAAAAAAAAATCATTAAACCAATCTTTGTACAAAGGAATAAAGAGCACTAAATGTTGTGCTCAGACAAGGAATTCAGCTTTACCTACTGGAAGCAAGACAAACTTCACCAGCATGGTCTTAGCCACTATGAATAATTTCAAATAAAATAGACCTTTAAGTTAAAGAAAAAAGAAATAAAAAGCACACTTAAAGCTACAGAAATGTGTAACAGCAATTTTTTAAAAGCAGCCTTAACCAATGAAGGAAAATATTTTTTAAAAATGCAAAACTGACACCTTACAATCAGTAGCCTAAAACCTGAACTAAAGATCAAAATGGCCCACACAATCAATTATGAGAAAATCATAGAAAACCAAACTCTTGGTGTGATCTCTGGGGAACGATGTGAGGGAAGGACTCTGCTTCTTCCTTCTCCACAGTCGTCAGGGGAGCCAAGTGGGGGCCAGGTTTCTTTACTCCCCCCCATCAGGTCAGATTCTCTGGGGAGCTGTGTGTGGGGGGTGTCTCGCCGCTGTTCCTCCCCATGTGGTCAGATTATGTGGGAGAGGTCTGTCTGCACCCCATTGTCTCTGGAAAGCCAAGGTTATGGAGCAAGAAGATTTTTTTTCCCCTCTCACCAATCTCTCCCTAATTTCTCACCATCACCTAATTTGCTTCTTTTTTCTGGGGGGAAGGGATAGTACTTCAGGTTTCCTCAATTCCTCTGAGAAGGTAACATCCACGGAGCTGAAGCAACAAGCTCCACTGACCCAGTGCTCCAGGACTCAGGGTTTCAGGACGCACAGGAAGCATGCTGGGACTTGGGGCTTCATCCCTGAGGGAGGTGTGCCGGGACTGAAGCCACCCCCTATGTGCCCCATGATCTGCTGAAAAGCTTCTGGTGATACATATTTGAACCATGAGCCACCTATTGATTACCCTTGATGTAAAGCTTTGTATTTCATGTCTAAAGAATGATTAAGGATGTGAAGCTATCGGTTAAATATATGAATATTTTGAGAAACTATACTGTATGCTAAATTATATAAGCATCCAAAGATGATTTGGTTGTGTCTATGCATATTTGCCCCCAAACTGTTAATACCACAATGTAAGGGAACACATTTTATCAGTGAAATAACTTTTTAAAAAAGAGTTATGGGAACTAGACTAGGAAAATCACTATTATCCGTCATGCCAGGTGAACAAGCCCCTTCCTCCAGACAGTAAACTTAAGCGTCTTTCACTCTGCCAGTCAACCTATCGACAGCACTTCATCCTGGGCGCATGGACTGGCCATTATAATTGATCAGAATGAAAATATAACCTATCTTCAAGCTCAATGAATGCCAGAAAATGAAGAGTTCTGAGATAGTTTTGATTCCCAGGTTCTGTTCTTCAGAAAGAGGGAAGGCGAAAGTGGACAGCTACCAAGACATTGTAACTAGGTTGCTTTCTTGTGGATAATTAAGTGTTTTGTGCTAAAAGGCAAAAAAGCATCCAGAACCTCAGCACTACGGTAAGCCATGACTGGTCTGTTACAAAACAGTATAGACCTTGTACTGACAATTCATTTTGCTCTTTAGGCTCCCTTATAATAGCCTCATAGCACTTGATGTGGCCTAAAAAGGCATCTTTATTAAATTACATACAAAAATACTGTACAACTTGCAAGAGTTTTTACTTTTAAAAACAGATGGAAGAAGATACCTATATTAACCTCTAAAGCAAGGGTCTCAAAGGTCGCAAGCCTGTTTCAATGGGCTCGCCAGGGTGGTGGTAGACTTGCTGGAAACTCAGAGCCAAAACAGAAGCCTGAGCCTCATTGCTGGGGACCAAGGCTGAAGGGCTCAGGCTTTGGGACTCAGGTTAGAGGCCCCCACGTGACAGCAGGGCTCAGCGTTCAGTCCTAGCTCCTAGGATCTTGCGTAGGAATTTTTGTTGTCAGGAGGATGATCACGGCTCAATGACCTTTGAGAAACCCTGCTCTAAAATTTTATTTAAAAAAATGCTACATCAGTCACTTCTTTTAGATGAACCAAAAATGGTCAAACATGATAGCTGACTTGACAGAAAGCAATGTTAAATGTGTGAATTTTAAGCAGAAAATCAAACTTAAATGCCATTGCCAGAGACTACCTATGGATTGATACCTAATTCAAGCCCTTTAGGTGTGCGAAATCACTTGTACTTATCCTGCTTGAGAGTAGCAAAATAGTCCTCCTGACAAGCAAGTATCAACAATCATAAAGTGCTCCCTGGCTTCCCTGCCCCCTTCCAAAACCTACATTTACAAGTGTTTCCCTTAAAAGCGACGAGGAGTCTTGTGGCACCTTATAGACTAACAGATTTATTGGAGCATAAGCTTTTCTTATGCCTGTATATTTATACTTGCCCCTGGAATTTCCACTACATGCATCTGACAAAGTGGTCTTTGCCCACGAAAGCTTATGCTCCAATAAATCTGTTAGTCTATAAGGTGCCACAGGACTCCTCGTCGCTTTTGCAAATCCAGACTAACATGGCTACCCCTCTGATACTTGACACCATGCAAGTGTTTCCCTTGTTACAGCAAGGCAGTTAAACAGATTGCAACAGCTGCAGCTTCCCAGGATTGCAAGATACAGATACTTTGGGAAAGGTTACTTGGATCACCTTTCAAAATAACCTAGTGCACAGGATGTAAAGCAAAACCTGCTAATTTGGCAGTCTATATTAAAAGAACACCTTCAGTATTTGTGAGAACAGCACTTTGCAATCCAGGTTATCTTAACTCATTTTGTTCTTAGTTGAATGCTACATGTGATAGTCTTTTAATGAGGTTACTTAATAGTCATGAATTGCTGAACTTGTTCCATTCCTGTGTTTTACACCTATGTACTTGGAATAAGTGACATGGAGTTTTGCTTTGTTTTTTGGGGAGGGAGTAGAGCACTACAAGGGTTGCGTCCTAGAAAAACTGCAATTCTCATTTATTCTGTGGCCTACCCTGACTTCCCCTGTAATTTCAATTGACTACATCACACTTCACTTCCTGTCACCATACAGCGCTGCGACAGTCCACTCAATGTGTGGTGGAAGTGAGAAGTGTTAGCAGCAAACAGTTTGCATGCAGTGCAGTTGTAGCTGCGTCAGTCCCAGAAAGAACAGCTCTATCTGGCTTGCAAACTTGTCTCTCTCACCAACAGAAGTTGGTTCAATAAAAGATATGATCTCACCTACCTTGCCTCTGTAATACCACACCGGAACATTCTGAAGTGCCTTGAGGGTTCTGCTGGATTCAAAAGGTGTTTTGTAAGCAAAAGATTTTACAAGGATTGTAAAGAGTTCTCCAATCTAGTCAATGACGATTCTTTTCTAATGCTGCCTGACTGTAGAGAACACAATACTAGTTTGATCATTTCTTGGGAACATTCTTAAACATAATCTCTAAAAGAAGTTTGTTCGTAATGACACGTGCCTGGAAAGGGGAGAAGTCAAGAAATTCTGCAGTTCCTCTCAACCCACCACCCCTCTGAGTTCTCTACCAGTTTGCTGACAAGTTCTGCTGATGACTCACTCATTTCCTTTTGCTTGCGCCAACTCACTCTGTTCTCTGCCCTAAAACTAGGCAGGTTTACCTCAGTGTTCTGCTTGATAAGACAGACAATAGCAAGAGAGAATAAAAGCAGCCAGGTGTTTTTCACAAGACAACACTCTTTCCAATTGGCACTAGTCTTGCATCAAAACATTCAGTGGGAGAAAACACTGGCCTTTCCCATATTTGAGTGAGCTCAAACAACTAATACAACCAGCAGCAGAGAAACTGTTTAAGACAAGAAAGAGAAAACATCTCCATATAGTCCAGCAGTGGGAAATGGGCTGATATTCCATTTGGATTTCCAAAGATAATCTATTGTGTATGTGTTCTATGCCAAAAGAGTTTGTTTGCTGAGAGGCAGAAGTAGCTCTGAAACTGGAAACACTGTTTTAGTGTGCTTGTTTTTTTAACCACCCTCATGTCTAAAACCAGCTCAGAGAGAAACCATATTTGAATATTGTTTAAGTACAGTTCCCAGACAACTCCATCTGGGCTCCTAAAAGTGAAAACACCTTCAAAATAATCAAAAACAACGAGCCCACCTCAGCGTGATTAGCTTAAAAGCTGCTTTGTCCAAAATATAGAACTGAATTTAGACTCCAAGACAAATTAAAATGAACTTAAATTACATTTTAGATAGTCTCCTTGTATCAAAGTGAAATTTGTATTCCGTTTTAATAGCCCATTCCAAAATAATGGTGCTGAGATGTATGAACATTTTTTGTTACAAGTACCGTATTTTGGAAAACCAGTGTTTCCGTGATAACAGAAACCGTTTGTAAGATTTAAAAGAGAAATATAAAACCATCAAATAGGAAGCAAACAGTGGTATTTTCATAGCATTAAACCAAAAGAAAGTAAAGATATTATTCCAGAAATCAAGTTAGAGCAGAAAAACTCAAGCTCTTTACCTTAATCATTTCACATTACCTTGTCTACATGTGAAACACCACTGTTAACACTTCAGCATAGCCATCATCTACATAGAGAGGAGGGGCTCTCCTACTGGCATAGGTAATGTGCCTCCTCTATATACGCCCATGGGTTAGGTCAGCTTAGCCACATCTCTCAGAGGTGTGGATTTTCCATATCCCTGAGCAACGCAGCTGGGTTGACATAACTTTTTAGCATAAACTAGGCCTATGAGTTTACCCGGTCTCTACTGGAAAATTGACAACATATAGTGGAAAGTTAACTGCCAAAGGTGCATGTACTAAGAGCCATGTTCAGTCTCCACTGAAATTTATAAGTATACGTAAATTGAGCTTTTAATAGACTATTGTTAAAATTCAAAGAGATGTGCAACTGTGCTTTCAAGCATAGCTAGATTTTCTGTATTACAGACCTAAAAGAATAACTGGTTTCAGAGTAGAAAGGATGGAAACAAGAACATGACACAAGTATACAAAACAATTATCAGAGAGAATAAGCCAATACTCCCACCAATATATGCATGCATAAATCACAGAGCAACACCAATGAAGCTGAGGGGGCAAGAAATTCAGCATTATAAAAGGAAACCTTTGTTAAACACCCCAACACAATTAACCTGTGGCGCTCATTGCTAAAAGATAGGGCCCTACCAAATTCACAGTCATAAAAAATGCATCATGGACAGTGAAATCTGGTGGTGTATGTCTTTATCCTACACTATACAGATTTCATGGGAGAGACCAGCATTTCTCAAATTAGAGGTCCTGACCCAGAAGGAACTTATGGGGGGAGGGGTCACAAGATTATTTTTGGGAGGGAGGGGACACAGTATTACCATCCTTATTTCTATATTGCCTTCAGAACTAGGCAGCTGGAGAATGGTGGCTGCTCGATGAGGGCCCAGCTCAGAGGCAGCAGTACCACCATACTTCTGCACTGCTGCTGCTGGCGGGTCTGCATTCTGAGCCGGGACCCTGGCCAGCAGCTGCCTCACTCTGGCTGCGCCCAGTAACAGCACAGAAGTAATTGTAGCAATACCACAACTCCCCTGACACTAACATTGTGACCCACTCCATAACTTCTTTTTGGTTCAGGACCCCAATTACCACACTGTGAAATTTCTGATTTAAATAGCTGAAATAATGGGATTTATTATTTTTTAAATCTTATGACCATGACATTGACCAAAACAGACTGTGAATTTGGTAGGGATGTTAGTGGCTAGTTGCCCTCCCCCCCCAACTTGCTGCCTCTATCAGACAAGAGGCAGCAAGAGGGGGGGAGAGAGAGGAGCAGGAGCCGGTGCTGGGGGGAAACCAGCTTTAAGCTGATTCCCCCAACACTGTCTCTGTGGGGGGCAGGGGAAGCAAAAGCACAGCGGGGAAAACAGCAGGAGCATGGACTGCTCCAGTCCCCACTGGTGCTGGTTACCAATGTCTGCACTTCTGCTTTTGAAATATACAAGAGCTCTCAGGGGCTCTTGTACATTTCAAAAGCAGAAGTGCTACAGTGAGCAGGGACTCAAGCAGTCCCCACATGCCCCGTGCTCTCTGCAGCGACATCCCCTCTACCCCGCTGCCTCTATGGGCCTCCCCCCCCCGCCTTTATCAGAGGCAGCAGCGGAAGAATAGACGATGCTGCTGGGAAGCAGCCCCTGTCTGCAGGGGTCCCAGGCGGGAGCTGGGCCCCCTGCCTACAAGGGCTATTGCCACCAAGCAGCCCCTGTTTGCGGCAATCAGGGCTAGCAGCAGCTGTTTCCATGGCCAGCCCTGGTCACCGCAAACAAGGGCTGGTCTGGCATCAGCCCCTGTTTGCAGTGGGGAGGACTGTCCTCTGTGAACAGGGGCTACTGGACTCAGCATGAGCCGGGACCAAGAAGTCCCGGCTCACGCTGATCGCTGCGCCTCAACATTTTAAATGTAGTAAGAGCCCAGTGGCTCTTATTACATTTAAAATGCAGAGCAGCAGTGTGGGAGACTCCAGAGCCAGCTGCACAGCAGTGCTTATCAACTAATGGTATAGTTGATACAATTGTATCAAAACTATACCATTAGCCAGATAATTGCATTTTAACATCCTTAACTGACACCCAAGTTTAGTATACTTTAAAATAGGCTTAGATGTTTAAAATTTTAAAAAAGATTAAAATTAGGAGAGATATAAATAGTCATGCTTCAGGCCTTAAATCATCCAGTAACTGATGGGGATAAGAAAAAATTCTTTATGGCTACAATATTTTAAATGATCTATTATAAGGTTACTTAGGCCCCTGTCTGAAGTATCTAGTATTGGCCACTTTCAGTCAGGATACTTGCCTTACGCAGATCACTGGTCTTATCTAGCATGGCAATTCCTACGTTCCGATGTGTTAAAAAGGTGAAAATCTTAACCCTGAATTTCCAAGCCTTAAGGTGCTGCATTTTCAGTGTTCAAACAGTAATATTTACATGGAGATATTCTGCACTTCCTTCAACAATTTAACAAATGAATAAAATACCAGACTGATCTGATCATAATAAATAAATAAATAAATGTATGCATAACGAAGAAAGCTGATTCACTAGTTCAGCATGGCTCACAAATGACAATATGCTTCCCCCCTTAATGGCAATAAAATACTGCCACCTAAAGTTTGCGGAAACCATCTGATGCTAAAATAATTCTATAGTACCTAATGAATCATTCTGCTCATCTACAGAATCTCTCCTCTTAACCCAATAAAAAAACTGCCTTTATATAAACAATCTAGCATATTGATTCTCTCTGGAAGAGTGAGTATCTAGAACAGTACTCGAGTAAGTTCTCTCCCAGAGGCCTCACAACAGTTAACCAACACAGCATTCCACAACAGGGCAAAGTACAGAGGCTAAAACAATGAGACAGACTATGTTCACAGTTTAGATATAGAAAATATAAGTTCTACTGTCTGAACTGAAAACTGACACTTATAATTAGAACTATGAAATTGAACCTCTGTTTCTGTTAGACACACAGAGAAGATTTGCAGCTACAACCATGTCTCCTTCACAGAAATGCATTGCAGCAGTCAATTTTCAACAGTGTTTATATTCCTACCTCTTGTCAAGCTCTCAGTCTATAAAATAGATAGTTTCTTTCCATCGGTTGGGCTTATAGAAGTCAAACATTTCTATACTTTGAGTCACACAGGTTTTTTTTTTTAAACTACCACTGCAGTTCTGAGTCAGAACTTGTGCTGTTCATTGGGGGGGGGGGGGGGAGAGAAACACAATCCATTTTCCATTTACACAGGAGCTTTTGAAAAAGTCAACCTTCTTCCCACCCCCAACTGAAAATGCCCTAAGAGAAAAAGCAGCTTGTGACTAATCATGCTAATGAGCCACAGGAGGAGTCACCAGCACAACTCAGCAAAACCACCCTGTATCTCAGAGCCAAAACCACTTATCCCAGCACCTAAATCCCCACATGTGCCCTCTGCCACACCTCCACTGGGCCTGGGCCAGCCTCCCCTTCCCTCCAGGGCCCCTGGCTATGCAACCCTCCACTTCCCATAGCACACGCTGCCCCAGCACAAGTCACGGAAGGTGCCTAGCGCAACCTAACAGGCAAACCTGTGCAAGCTGTCCCCCACCTCCCATTGCACACACTGTCCCAGCACATGTCACGGAAGGTGCCTAGCACAACCCAACAGGCAAACCTGTGCAAGCTGTCCCCTACGTCATCTGACCACTCCTTCCCCCAAACTCACACTCATCCGGGCAGCCCAGTAAACAGCCCTTCCCTACAGCCCCCCTGCAGCCAGGCGTAACTCCTTATACCCCCACAAGTGGGTAGGTAAGCATGGCCCCCAGGCCCCCACAAACCCTAAGATGAAGCCTGCCTCTTTCCCCTCAGCCCAAGGCTGCCCTGCAGCACCTCACACCAGCCCCCCCAGGCTCCAGACCAGGTCCCTCCTTCCCTGACACTCCAGCTTCCCCCCCAGGTCCCAGGGCAGCTCCCTCTTTTCCCCCAGGCAGCCCCCTCTTGTTCCAAAGCCCCAGCCCAGCCCCCCAATACCCCAGGCGCTAAGCCAGTCCAGGCCAGCCCCCCAAAGCCCGAGCCCAACCCCCCCCAGGCAGCCCCCTCTTATCCCAAAGCCCCAGCCCAGCCCCCCTCATATCCCAGCCCTCCCTCATCCCAAAGCCCAACCCCCCAGGCCGCCCCCCTCAGCAGCTCCCTCCTTTCCCCGGGCTCCTCCTCACCTGGGAGCGCCCCCCCGTTCTCCCCCCCCCGCGGCCCGGCCCCTCACCCTGGGCATTGAGCGCGGCTGTGTCCGTCCGAGCGGGCCCGGCGCCTCCCACACGGCGGGCAGGGAGGGGGCGAGGCGGCGGCCGCTCTGCCGGCGGAGGGGGAATGGCGGCCGAGCCCTGCTAACTGGAGCCCCACAGACTGTGAGCGCGCCCGCCTCGCCCACGGGAAACGGCTCCTCCTCGCTCAGCCACCCCCCGCGCCCCGCCGCGCGATGGCATGATCCGCGCACACTCCCCCCCCCGTCAGTGTTGGTAGAGTCCACCCCGCAACTCTGCCATTGGTATGGCCTGGGCTCCCCCCCACACCCGGCAGTGGAGTGATCCATTCAGTCACTTCCCATCAGCATTGGTACAAGCCCCCCCCCTCCCCTCCAAAAAAAAACCCCAACCGGTAGAATGCTGCCGCTCTTACCCCCTAATCGGCATTGGTACGGCTCATCTCCCCCCTCCTCAGCCTGGCATTGGTATGACTGTCCTCCCTTAAACCAGCATTGGTATAATCCACCCATATAGTAGTGGTATAACCCATCCCACATTGGACTCGCCAGTTCCCGTCCCCGCCCCCCCTTCCAAGTCAGCAATGGTTTGGTCCACTTCCCCCAGCAAAAATACAATCAATATTGGAATGGCCCATTTCCCACACAATATCATTGGCCGAGGGGCCCAGCAGTAGTGGCAGGATGGCCCCTTCCACTCCATCATTGGGGAATGCCCCATTCCAGCCCAACGGTTGTGTTGGTAGGGCCCACGCCCACATGCTTCTCTGCAGAGCCTCATGGTATAGAACACCCCCCCACACCTTGGTTTGCTCCCCACATTGCCCCTCCCCCCCACTGCTTCCATTCTCCTTCCCTTTGCTTGCTGGGGCCAGGTCACTTTTAACCCTGCAGTATGCCAGCTGGGTCTGTCCCCGCCCTCTGCTGGAAGGGGCTGGAACTGCTCAGCTGCCTATCAAAAGCCATATATTGCTAATGGTGATTCCCCTCTGGACTCCAGGGCTAGGCTCCTGTGCTTTGGAAACAGGAGGGACCAAGCTCTGTACCTGTTTGCTGCGAAATGTGTAGTGACAGCCAGATCTCCTAGCTGGCCATGGATTTATTGCACTAATGATAAACAGACGTTGAAAGCAGAGGTCCTGAGCAAAAAGCCCTGGGTGTGGCATGAATGTTATTTCCCATGGAAAAAGCAAGAGGTGAATGCTGGCTGCGTCTTACATTTCCAGAGAGCCTTTTTGAATCTTGATTTTGAAGGTCTCAGCCTCACACAATGAGATTTCTCTTGTGCAAGTTATAATAATATTACTCTGCATGTGCATAGCATTTTGTACCCATAGATCTTAAAGCTTTTCACAAAGATGGGTAAATAAGAACCCATTGTATAGAAGACTTCTCCATGGCTATGTAAAAAGTCATTGGCACTGGCAGAATAGAATCTAGATGTTCTGTTGATGGTAAATCCCTGAGATTGTAGTCCCCTTGGGGCAGACACTTTGTCTTTCTATTCCCCTGTAACTGCCAAGCATACCTGTGGCACTATGTAAAATAATAAAGGATGCAGGAAGGATGGGTATTTTCCTCTAAAACGTAGCCAAGGTTGAAGTGGCCTCTGCTTGCTGTTACTCATTGACCAAGATGAAGTTGTTAGACATTCCCTGCAGGATATGCGCTTGGGCAGTCACCCAGGAGAGATTCAAATGCCACCAAGCTGATTAGCAGAGCACCCACTGCTAGTTTTTTTATTATTATTATTCTTTCTACTGGTGGTTCACATTCACGCATGCCTTGGTGCATATAAAATTATTCAGCACAAGGATGGGGAGGAAATCCACACATGGATGGAAAAGAGTAGAGGGAACATTGATTATCAGTATAAAAGCAGGGCACTTGGGGAAAATAGCTTCACTTCAGATGCCACCCACCTTGAAATCTTTACCATCAAGTGCAGGTAACTCACCGGATGAGAGCAGCTGCATGCCAGCTGCCCATCAGAACAAACAGGCAGCAAATGGGACCCATTCAGGTGACATGCAAAAAGCTGAGAGTGACCTAAGTCAAGCCCCATGCCAAGAAAGATACTGAGCAGGGCAGAGAGTCTGCCATGCCTCTGCTGAAACTCTGCCATCAGCATTGGCCACACAGGAGCGGGGAATGAGTTCAGGTGCCAGAAGCAGGTCATCCTGACCCTCCATCTATAACATGATGTGCAGTGGGGATAGAGAGCTGGGACGGTAGCCCAAGGATTCTGTTCTGTGTGGAAAAGCAACGAGTGAGGCAGAGAAATCTCCACCCTCTGCAATCTGAGTGTAGAAGACAGATTTCTGGCTCTCTAGCTCCCTTGTCCCCTATAACAAAATCACATTCATCACACATGGACTCATCCCCCTCTGTGCTGTCCCTGTTTCTCCTTCATAGAAAGAGCTGGGCCTCTCCATCAAGGTGGCATTCTGTGGGCAGCCTCGGGGATGTATTTGAGCTCTTACGAACAACAGGCAAAGGGCAAGCATTTAGTACGTCAGTTTAGTGGTGCTGGAATACAGCATCAGGAATAAAGTCCCCTGTTTATTATCCACTCAAGAGGAACAGCACAAGCCACAGCAAGGCAATTTAAATGATTCTGCAGTTATCTAACCCACTTGCTTTCACTACCCAGGACTGCAAGTTGGCTGCAGGAGAGCCCAGGAATTCTGGGTCTGGAAACATGGAATCCAGACTCTTGGCCAGATTCCAGGGTAGGTAATTGCATTCTGCCTCTCTAATTCCTCCTGGCATTTGCAATTAGAAATGCTGCTTCTCCACACTTCCTGTACCGTTGGGTGGTGTGTGCTGCCACCAGCCATGGCTCACCCACAAAGTGGCCACACAGAGTCATGGGGGCTTTGGCATATCATGGAAAACTGCAAAGATCACACGCTTTCTTACAACGCAAAGAGTTCTGTATTTCATTTCATTCTGTTCAGTGATTCGGGATCTTGGCAGATCTTGCAGTTAACAGGAAGGTATGTTCTTGATGGATGGTTTACATAAGTCAATTCTTAAAGGCCTAATGTTAATACCTGGAAGGCTGTTTAGAACACTACGTCCTTCAGTACTGAATGAAATTATCCCATCCCTGGCCCATTTCACCATATGTGTCCTAGATAATGTGCTCTGAGGGTATGTCTACACTGCCACCCTAGTTCTAACTAGGGTGGCTAATGTAGGCATTCGAACTTGCAAATGAAGCCTGGGATTTAAATATCCCGGGCTTTATTTGCATTGTTCCCGGGCGCCGCCATTTTTAAATGCCCCGTAGTTCGAACTCCCTGCCTGTGGCTACACGCGGCACGGACTAGGTAGTTCGAATTAAAGCTCCTAATTCGAACTACCTAGTCCATGCCGCGTGTAGCCGTGGGCAGGGAGTTCGAACTACGGGGCATTTAAAAATGGCGGCGCCCGGGAACATGCAAATAAAGCCCGGGATATTTAAATCCCGGGCTTCACTTGCAAGTTCGAATGCCTACATTAGCCACCCTAGTTCGAACTAGGGTGGCAGTGTAGACATACCCTGGGATCCTGTGGGTATTTCAGAGGGGATTCCATAGGTCAGACAGGCTGGGCATTCCCTAACCTGTATTGATCTTTACCCAATGCTCTAAATTAGCTCTAAGAGGCATCTGTACATGTCAGTGGTGCCATCTGACATGCAGAGCAGGAGGAGACTGCCAGTTCCGTATCTTTGATAAAAACATAAAACCACATGTTGGTCAACACAAAACAATTGCAAGACAGAAACCAAAGACAACATAATGGTCACTGCCCTGAGGAACTCATGCCTGGACAAAAGCATGGGTGTGTTGTTTACTGAGCAGAGAAGGTTGACTTGGGCTAGAAGTCAGCAGCTACTAATTATGGAAGGTGAGGAGCAGTGGACAAGATCAGGATACAAAGAAGGCACAAAATAGCCTGGCCACAGCTTCTTTTGGTTCATGAAAAGAACTGCAGAGATATATAAAAAGGGGGGAGATTTTGGGTGGCACAAGGGGTCATAACACTGGCCTTAAGGTATCAGAGGGGTAGCCGTGTTAGTCTGAATCTGGATAAACAACAAGAAGTCCTGTGGCACCTTATAGACTAACAGATTTATTGGAGCATAAGCTTCTTTGCCCACAAATTTCTCATTATTTATACTGGCCTTCAAGTATCCCATAGCTATGGGGTTTGCCGTGAGACTCCACCTCTTGCTACACAATTATGCTCCTGAATCCCAGTTTTCATTTTAAAACAATGTGTCTAGCCCTTATGGTTGCAAAGGAAGCCCAAATGTGACCAAGCCAGGATCTACAGAGGCAACTTGACACGAGGGATGCAAAATCCCAATTAATCAGTTAACCAGTTAAACGCTGACTCTGGAGCAGTCCTCTGCCTGCAGCAGGGTGGGGGTTCCTCCTGGGAACAGGTTAACCATTACTAGGTAAGGATGATGCTTACTAGGTAGCTGGTTAACTGGTTATCTGTTCACAACCCTACCTGAAATTATAGCTAGAGCCAAACAGTTTCACTTCTTCCCTTGGCATTTAACTAAAGTACTGATTCACAGAGAAAGCTTAAATAGCTGGAGTAAGGATGTAAGGACAGGGGCCTGAGGCCTAAGCCAAAGCCCACTGACATAGTGGAAAGACTCTAGCTGTTCACACCAGGCTTTGGATCAGGCCCCTGATCCTAATCTCCCTTTTTCTCGTGTACTGAGTTCCACAGGGTTACTCCAGTGAGATGAGTGGAGCCAGACCTGTGGTGTTTGCATACCTTCCTGCTGCTTGTGGCTTATGTCAGTTCCCAACATCAGACAAATACCCAAAAAACCAAAGTATGCGGGGAATGGAAATAGTCCTCAAGCCTGATCCTGACAGGCAAAGAGCAGGGAGGTAGAAGCGAATTGGGAGAAGGCTGGGAGCATGGGTAGAGGTGAGCCAGGCACACAAAAGGGAAAACAGGTTGAGTCGCCTGGTTCATCTGGCCAGGTTCCAGGTGGCTCCCGGGAAGGTGAGATGAAAGGTATGAATGAATGACCCATTGATCTACTTCCTTATCGAAGGGTGGAACACCGGATATAGCTGACTCAGAGCTTGGGCTCTTTCCCCTTCTTACAGCCCTGACTCTGCTTCTGGTTGGGCTCCCATCTAGAACAAGGAAGAGAAGCCTGAGAACTGGAGACTTTCAATCCAGGCTGCAACTGACCCAAACAGTCCCCGCCTCCTTAGTGCTCAGTCTCCTGTGACTGATCTCGTGTCACATGCTTTCCTTTCCCAATCCCATGCAGGCTTATTGCCCCGGGCACAACATGAAGCAGGTATAGTCTGGTGTGACATTTATGGAATGGGGACATCTTCCAAGGGTGTGGCAAGGCTGCAGTCATGTTTGTAAAGCGCTCTAGGTGCAGTTCACCCCCTGCGCAGGGCGAGCATGAGGGCCATGCATGACTTAACACGCAAGTATGTCCTATTTTGGGGAGATTCAGTGATACATACTAGGGATAAGAACATAAGAACAGCTATTCTGGGTCAGACCAACGATCCATCTAGCCCTGTATCCTGTCTGCTGACAGTGGCCAATACCAGATGCCCTCACGTGATCCCTACCCTGTCACCCATTTCCAGGCAAACAGAGGCTAGGAACACCATTCCTACCCATCCTGGCTAATAGCCATTGATGGACCTATCCTCCATGAATCTATCTAGCTCTTTTTTTAACCTGTTAAAGTCCTAGCCTTCACCACATCCTCTGGCAAGGAGTTCCACAGGTTGACTGTGTGCTGAGTGAAGAAAAACTTCCTTTTGTTTGTTTTAAATCTGCTGCCTATTAATTTCATGTGGTGACCCCTAGTTCTTATTTTATGGGAATAAATAAATAATTTTTCCGTATTCACTTTTTCCACACCGCTCATGATTTTATAGACCTCTATCATATCCCCCCTTAGTCTCCTCTTTTCTAAGCTGAAAAGTCCAAGTCTTTTTAATCTCTCTTCATATGGGACCCATTCCAAACCCCTCATCATTGTTGTTGTACTTTTCTGAACCTTTTCCAATGCCAATATATCTTTTTTGAGATGAGGTGACCACATCTGTACGCAGTATTCAAGATGTGGGCGTACCATGGTTTTATATACAGGCAATAGGATATTTTCTTTCTTATTCTCTATCCCTTTTTAAATGACTCCTAATGTTCTGTTTGCTTTATGATTGCCACTTCACACTGAGTGGATGTTTTCAGAGAACTATCCACAATGACTCCAAGATCTCTCTGTTCAGTAGTTGTAGCCAAATTAGTCCCCATCATATTGTATGTATAGTTGGGATTATTTTTTCCAATGTGCATTACTTTACATTTATCAACATTAAATTTCATTTGCCATTCCGTTGCCCAGTCACTTCGTTTGGTGAGATCTTTTTGAAGCTCTTCATAGTCTGCTTTGGTCTTAACTATCTTGGGCAGTTTGGTATCATCTGCAAATTTTGCCACCTCACTGTTTACCCCTTTCTCTAGATCATTTATAAATAAGTTGAATAGGACTGGTCCCAGGACAGACCCTTGGGGGACTCCACTAGTTACCTCTCTCCACTCAGAAAACTTACCATTTATTCCTACCCTTTGTTTCCTGTCTTTTAATCAGTTATCAATCCACGAAAGGATCTTCCCTTTTATCCCATGACAACTTACTTTACTTAAGAGCCTTTGGTGAGGGACCTTGTCAAAGGCTTCTCTGGAAATCTAAGTATACTACATCCACTGGATCCCCCTTGTCCACATGTTTGTTGACCCCCTCAAAGAACTCTAGTAGATGAATAAAGCATGATTTCCCTTTATAGAAACCATGTTGACTTTCCCCCAACAAATTATGTTCTTCTATGTGTCTGACAATTTTATTCTTTACTGTAGTTTCAACTAATTTGCCCAGTACTGACATTAGACTTACCGGTCTGTAATTGCCAGGATCATCTCTAGAGCTAATGTATTGTTAGCTTTTTTATGTATTTTTAAATATTGGCATTACATTAGCTATCTTCCAGTCATTAGGTACTGAAGCTGATTTAAAGGATAGGTTACAAACCACAGTTAATAGTTCCACAGTTTCACATTTGAGTTCTTTCAGAACTCCATCTGGTCCCGGTGACTTGTTACTGTTAAGTTTATCAATTTGTTCCAAAACCTCCACTAATGACATCTCAATCTGGGACAATTCCTCAGATTTGTCACCTAAAAAGAATGGCTCGGCTTTGGGAATCTCCCCAATATCCTCAGCCGTGAAGACTGAAGCAAAGAATTCATTTAGCTTCTCCGCAATGACTTTATCGTCTTTGAGTGCTCCTTTAGCATCTCGATCATCTAAGGGCCCCACTGGTTGTTTAGCCAGCTTCCTGCTTCTGATGTACTTAAAAAACATTTTGCTATTACTTTTTGAGTTTTTGGCTAGCTGTTCTTCAAACTCCTTTTTGGCTTTTCATATTATATTTTTACACTTAATTTGACAAAGTTTATGCTTCTTTCTATTTTCCCCACTAGGGTTTGACTTCCATTTTTTAAAAGATGTCTTTTTATCTCTCACTGCTTCTTTTACTTGGTCATTAAGCCACGGTGGCACTTTTTTGGTTCTCTTACTGTTTTTTAATGTGGGGCATATATTTAAGTTGGGCCTCTATTATGGTGTCTTTGAAAAGTTTCCATACAGCTTGCTGAGATTTTACTTTTGTCACTGTATTTTTTAATTTATGTTTAACTAACTTCCTCATTTTTGTGTAGTTCCCCTTTCTGAAATTAAATGCTACAGTGTTGGGCTGCTATGGTGTTTTTCCCACCACAAGGATGTTAAATTTTATTATATTATGGTCACTATTTCCAAGCAGTCCTGTTATATTTATCTCTTGAACCAGATCCTGCGCTCCATTTGGGACTAACTCAAGAATAGCCTCTCCCCTTGTGGGTTCCAGAAGCAGCTGCTCCAAGAAGCAGTCATTTAAGGTATCAAGAAATTTTATCTCCGCATCCCATCCTTAGGTGACGTGTACCCAGTCAATATGGGGATAGTTGAAATCCCCCACTATTATTGAGTTTTTTATTTGCTAGCCTCTCTAATCTCCCTTAGCATTTCATAGTCACTATCACTGTCCTGGTCAGGTGGTCAATAATATATCCCTACTGCTATATTCTTATTATTGGAACATGGAATTACTATCCATAGAGATTCTGTGGAACATTTTGGATCATTTAAGATTTTTACTTCATTTGATTCTACATTTTCTTTCACGTATAGTGCCACTCCTCCACCAGCATGACCTGTTCTCCCCTTCTGATATATTTTGTACCCTGGTATGACTGTGTCCCATTGATTGTCCTCATTCCACCAAGTTTCCGTGATGCCTATTATATCAATATCCTCCTTTAAAACTAGGCACTCTAGTTAACCCATTTTACTACTTAGACTTCTAGCATTTGTGTATAATGACTTTAATAATTTGTCACTATTTATCTGTCTGACATTTCCTGATGTGTTAGACTCTTTTTCATTTGATTGTGTCTCATCTGATCCAGCTCATACTTCCTTCCTCTCCTCGTGACTAGAACATAGAGCATCTCTATTAATAGACCCTCCCCTAAGAGATGTCTCTGTCTGACCCATGTGCTCCTCTGCACCCGTCAGCTTTCCCCCAGCTCTTAAGTTTAAAAACTGCTCTGCAACCTTTTTAATGTTAAGTGCCAGCAGTCTGTAAGGCTACGTCTAGACTAGAGTTAAATTGGAAAAAGATACGCAATTTGCATATGCAAATTATTGTCACTATGGCTCACTATCTTTTTCTGATTTTCTTTCGGAAGAGGCTTTTCCGAAATTTGGTGTGTCTACATGGTGCCAAATTTTGGAAAAACCTGCTCTTTCGACACATCCCTTGTGCCTCATAGAACAAGGTTTACAGGGATGGCGAAAGAGCGTGTCCGCTTTTCCGAAAAAGCAGACGCGTTTCTTGGATGCGGCATTGCTTTTCTAGGATACCGAAAAGCGCTGCTGTTTAGATGTAGCCCAAGAGTGTAAGGGTATAAGAGTGTAGCCCTTTATATGGGTAACTGACAAGCTCATGCTACACGCAAATGGCTCATGCTAAGCAAATGGCTAGACGCAGCTCCTGGTCCGGTTCCCTGGAGCCACTTGCCACTCCACACTGTGTCAAAGGCAGCAGTACGAGGCAGCAGCCGGCTCCCCAGGAGCAGGGTGGCAGGCAGGAGCCGGTGCACACCAGGAGCCAGCTTAAAAACCAGCTTCCAGCATGCAGCAGCTCCCAGAGAGCTAGCTGCTGCTCCGCATGTAACTGTGTAACCACTGACATTTTCAGCAGTTACACAGTTAATCAGTTACACGCATTTTAACATCCCTAGTGCATAGACCTTATGCCGAGCCCCTGCACAGGGGTGTATTTTATTCTATGAAGGCCTTGGATGGAAGGCACTGTAGACATGGAAAGTTCTGAAGAGGGCTTATGCGCCCGTTGAACAGTGACAATTGGAGTATTTTTCTCCTCTCCAGCATTTCTGTTGCCACATCTTTCCGTCTTTGGGCATGTTTACACTGCAGTTAGGCACCAGCTGACTTGGGCTAACGGGGCTTGGTTTAAGGGGATGTTTAACGGCGGGCTTGGGCGGCACCTCCTATCTTACAGGGACCTAAAGTCCAGGCTGCAGCACAAGGACACAGTCCCTTAACCCAAGGATCTCAAGTCAGCTGGCTCAGGCCAGGCCCAATTGCAGTGTCGGCATGCCCGTTGCCAGCAGAGTGCACATCACGGCTTGGTCTGTTTCAAATACCCTCCTCTCCTCACCAGGGGGCAGCAGAGCGCCGCATTTGGCAAACAGGGAGGGTGCTCCCTGACCGAAGGGGTTGCAGGAATAGCTGATCTTAACCTGTGATAACAATGAATGATGATGATCCCTTTGATCTGAGCCCTGGAACCAAAATGTCCATTTTTAGCAGAAGAGAGAGGCTTGCAAAGAAGGTAAAGACTTGGGACCCCCTTCCAGGCCCTCTCCCAGGACGAGCCCCTTCGAATCTGCATTGCTGCTTAGCTACGCAGGCAGCTGCAACAGGATTGACAATGGTGACATGGGAACAAGAGTTCTTCTGTTCTCCAATGCAGCATGAAAACCCTCCACACGGGCCCCTTTCCAGGCTGTAGATGAGCGTCTCTGTGGCACCCATCCATTTGCACAGCATACAATCTCTGGAGCCTAAAGACTCTGAGGCTTCTGTCTCCCTTTGGAGCAAAACAAGGCAGCTTCGTAGCGAGCCAGCCAATTAATGATCCCATCATCCCAGTTTCAGGGGATAATTGTGAAAGCACTTCCACCCAGGCAGTCCTCTGCTGCCTTATTACACCCATGCAGAATAGGGCAGAGGGCAGGTAATGCCAAGAGGACCACACACTCAGCACTGGAACTGATCTGACTCCCAGTTCCATCCAGGAAAAGCATATCCACCCCCTAGCTTTGTCTCAGGGATGGGATGGGGGGATGTGGCAGTCAGGTAAACAAACAAATATTTACTACTTTTAATTTGTATTTCAGTAAACACAGAGGCCCTGACTAAGACTGGGACCTTATTGTGCTAGAAGCTGCACACAATTAGAGGGCATCTTGTCCCAAAAAGCCAACTACAAAAACAAGACAGAGGGTGGGAAAAGAGAAGTATTATCCCCATTTTACAGAGGCAATTAAGTGACTTGCCCAGAGGCTGGGACAAAGCCAAGAACTGAAGCTAGATCTCCTGAACCCCAGCACAGAGCCTTAACAAACCTCTCTTCCTCTAAAACTTACAGCAAACTTTAAACTAGCTGCATGCATCTTTTCTCTGAACTCCATGAATTAATGGGTCAAATACAAATGGCAACTACTGTGTGTAGTCATCACTGCAGCTCTCAGCACTGTCCTAGCACAACAGCACCAGCTGTGATGTTATCACCAAGCCATGTGTACTCCCAATTAACATTTACACTAGGCCCCAAAGCACCACCCTTCTACAGCACGTGTAGCAGGGACTGGGGTTAACCACAGAGCAACATTTTTTTTTCTACTCTTTGGCTGCATAAGAAGCACATAGAATACTGACTTAACAAGAGACTGAGTGTTAAGATGGAGCTGGAATTAGGCAGCCATAACTGGGCAGTTGGAGAAAAAAAAAAGAACAAAAATTAAGGGAGAACAACAGGATCCAATAAAGAGGAGAGAAACAGGGAACACAAGCTAACAGGCAACTTGGTAATGTGTGAGATGTATGGAGTTAGGGAGGTGAAACAGACATGATCATGCCTGGAAAGAAAAACATAGAGTGACAGAGAGAAATGAATCAGCGGCTTTTTTTTGAAGACAGCCCTGTACAGGCAGGCAGGCTCGGGCTTCTGCTGTCTGAAGGTGTGTCTACACTACAGAAGCACCACTTTGGCACCTCAGCTGTTCTGCTGCAGCACCGTAGTACAGATGCTTCCTACACTGACAGCAGCGGGGTTTCCATCAAAGAAGGTAATCTGTCCCAGCGAGAAGCAGCTGGAAGGTGAACAGAAGAATCTTTGTAGCAGAGGAGCTGATTTTGGGCTGCAGAACCAGTGTGCATGGGGACATAGAGTCTACTCTTGTATCTTCCTATTGAAAGAGCAGGCAAAATGACTGGCACCATGGTGGCCCGTTAGCAGGAAGAAGGATGGAATGTTTGGAGCAGAAGGTGCTGGCCTGTTGGGATGGCACAGAAGACGTGTGCTCTGGGAAGGACAGGCAGGGAGAGGTGAATAGGATCCTGGGTGAAGCATTTGAGAGCTATGTCAGAGATGTGAAATTGAATTGGACAGATGGAAAGGGAGAGTGCAACTGAATCAGGACGTGAAAGCAGAGAAGAGGGCAGAGAAAGAAGCCCGGATGGTAAGACACTCCCTAAAAGATAGTGTACTCCCATCACACTAGTAGAAGCTGGTAAGGATCTTTCCCTAGGGCCCCAGGTGTGGCACTCAGAGCTCGCCCTTGGAATACCTTTCCTCAGGAGCACCCTAATCAGCTCCTCTGTGAAGTCTCTCTCCTCAGAAGTTTCTTTCCTTCTAGAGCAGGGATGGCCAACCCATTCTGGGCAAAGAGCCAAGATAGCAGTGGATCCAGCACGAAGAGCTGGGGCAGAGTTGTTGAGAAAAAAAAAAAAGGACTGCCCCTTTTGCCCCTTTAAAAGGAGTCCCCAGTCGCGTTTAGTTGAGCTTTCATGGCCGCGCCGGATGGCTCCCCTGCCCAGGTCAGCACAGGGATCCAGGAGGAGAGGGCCGTTTTTGGGGGCACAGGGGTGGCTTTTGAGCCACAGGGGGGGCGGGGCTTCACGAATCGCACCGGGGGGGGGGGCGGGGAAGAGCCTCAGGTTGGCCACCCCTGTTCTAGAGCCTCCTGAGTGACCCCTTGCATGACAGACACACACTATCAGGCATGGCAGGATTTTCTACAGTAGCCATAGCTTTTACAAACTGTTCATAAGAACGGCCAGACCAGGTCAGACCAAAGGTCCATCTAGCCCAGTATCCCAATGGCCAATGCCAGGTGCCCTAGGGGGAATGAACAGAACAGAGGATCATCAAGTGATCCCTCCCTTGTCACCCATTCCCAGCTTCTGAGAAACAGAGGCTGGGGACACCATTTTTACTCATCTTGGCTAATAGCCATTGATAGACCTTACCTCCATGAATTTATCTAGCTTTTTTTTTTTTTAATCCTATTAAAGTCCTGGTCTCCACAACATCCTGTATTCCACTTTTCCACTGTGTTCCTGAACTATGAACCAATCAATCTATTCACTATGGGAGAATGGCTGCTCACAGTGGCATGGAGGTTTGTAGCTTCCAGGAACAGGGTCCTGCCAACCGGTAAAGGAATACTGACTTCATGCACAACACTGGCAGAGATCCCTGCAACCAGTGACCCACAACATTTCCCTGCTGAAAAATCCCTTGGTGCAACTGTACTGCTGGCAGACCAGGTGCCAGCTCATGACAAAGGCCTGAGGCCTCAACTGAACACTGCCAAATGCATGGCTGGAAACCAGTCTGGTCCACTTGTGTGTTAGTATTGCTGCAATAGGTATCAGATTTATAGAAATGTAGTTAGGCTTTATGAAATGTTTGTGAGTTGTTGCATGCGTTAATGTCACTTATAATATCTATATCCCATGTTATAAATTAGTATTTAAATGTTTGCTCTGGTACAGTAAACTCCCAGTCAGGAGAGAAGCATTACCAAGTGTGGAATACTAGTTTTTCACAAGAGGTGTCATCTTCTGCTGAACAGAACACCCATAGATACCACAGAAGACACTGTGGAACACAAAAGGGGGGAAAAAAAAAAACCAAGGGATCCCCAGCAGCTTAGCCTGGTTTCTGTAAATGACTTATAGAACTTGCATATCACAGCAACTTCTATTACATGACTGTAACTTGTTTGTGTATGTTTAATTGTTTTAACCTTGTAAATAACTCTTTTTTTCTTAGTTAATAAATCTTTAGTTAATTGTAGGATTGGCTAGCACTGTCTTTGGTGTGGGCTCTAAAAAGCAGTTGAGCTGGAGTAAGCGAGTGGTCCTTTGAGACTGCAGCCTATCGGGGCTCCTGCAGACACGGCTCCCCCCCCCCCATGTCTCCTCACCCATGAACCTCTTACACACTGGGGCACCTGAGCCTTGCACTTCCTATGCCTCCCCTCTCCCTCCCAGCAAATTGCCTGTTTTGTGCTCTGGGTCCAGTTCCCCCTCCCTCCCAGAGCTGGAACATTGCTAATCAACTGTTCACTGTGTTCCAGCTTTGGGAGGAAGGGGGAGGACAGGAAGCAGGAGGATGGGAGACATAGTGCCGCTGTGAAAGTGCTAGAAGGGAAGGGGAGGAGCAGGTGAATGGGGGGGGGGGCTTTGGTGCCCCAGTGCATGAGAAGCACATGGGGGGGAGGGGCTGCAGGGCCATAGGTGAATCTAAAGTTGCCAGGTGTCCGGTTTTTGCCCAGACTGTCCGTTATTCAGGCCCCTCGTTCGGTAAAAACCCCCAGAAAATACCAGACATATGAAATGTCTGGTATTTCCTGTTTCCCTCAGAGGGAAGCCCAGCAGGGACAATTTTCCTCTGTCACATCTGGTGTGGGCAGGGGAGTGAGGAGGGGGGAGCCATTTAAAGGCATAGTGCCCCCCCCCCTTTTTTTTTGGCTTAACAACTTTGGCCTCCCCCTTTTTTCCTCAGAATTTTTCTCCCTTTTTGGGGCGGGGGGGGTCGGTATTTTTTGTTAAACCATCTGGCAACCCTAGGTGAATCCCCAGTGGGCCATGGGATGCTGCGACCTACTGAGATGAAGGAGGGGAGTGGCCCACCCACTATTCGTGGTTGCCCATCCCTGCCTGCAATCCCCCTGTCCCTGGGGTCTGGCCCCTCCTCTCCTCTGCGCCCCATGCTGCAGTACAGCAGCAGCTCCCATTGGCTTATGTCGCGCTTTGTCTCCCCCCCTCTCCCCGTCCAATCCCGACCACGTGGCGCCCTGCGCACCAGGGATTCGGACTGAGGCTTGGGACATGCGCACGACAGCACATGTCACATTCCCGGGTGGGGGGAGGGGAGGAGAGGGACGTGTACATGCGCACTAAAGCCACTACGCTACGCCCTCAGTATTCGGTCGATGGGGGGGGAAGGGGAAAAGACAATACGCATGCGCCCCTCGGTGTAGCCGACGCTTTGTTCTCGACGCCAGGCGTTGTTTGCGCACGCGCGGTGTACCTCACCGTGCTGCGCAGGCGTATTGCTTCCCCTGGGTACTTTTGTTGGCGGCGGAGCTTGCGATTTCCGGCGGGCGCAGCTCCCCTCGCCGCGAGTCTCGCGCGCTTTCGCCTTCGCGGGCTGAGCGCTGCGCGTGCGCGCACGCGCACGAGGGGCAGGCACGCAGGGTGACGGTTGGGCATGCGCGTCGGCTCACTTCGGCGCTTTGTTCTCGACGGCGGCGGCGCATGCCCGGTGCTGGCTCCGTCTGACGGGGGTGCGGGGCGAACGTACACGCCGCTCGGCAGCGGGCGGCGGGAGCGCAGGCGCAGTGGGCGAGGAGCCGTTTCCGGCCCTTCACTTCCTGGCCTGGGAGCCCCGGCGGTCGGTGTGTGGCAATCCTGTTCGCCCTCTCGCTCCCCCCGCTGGTTCGGCCACCCCCCCGCCCCCTCTTTCCGGGGATGCAGCGCCGCGAGGACCCCGCCGCCCGGCTGGGCAGAGCTCCGGGCCCCGCCGCCCGGCAAGGGGGGCCCGCGCCCCGCCGGCCGCCCCGAGGCGGGGCCCGGGGGACCGGGGCCCAGCCGCCGCCGCTTCTCCCGCCCGCCGCCACCGCCGCCGCCTCGCAGACCCCCACCGCCGCGCCCACCCCGCTCCTGCCCGGGGCCACCGTCAAGATGGAGCCCGAGAACAAGTACCTGCCGGAGCTCATGGCCGAGAAGGACAGTCTGGACCCGTCCTTCACCCACGCCATGCAGCTGCTGACGGCAGGTAGCGCGGGGTGGGGGAGGGGAGGAGGCCGGGCGGGGCGTGGGGGGAAGGGCGCGGGAGAGACTTGGGGGGGGGGGTGTCTGTGTGTCTGTCACCCACGTTGTGCTGCTGCTGGCGCCAGGCGCCGCCGCCTACGCAACCTCCTCCCCCCCCCCCCCAGGCCGCGATCCGGGGCGAGGCTTCAGTCCTGGCCGACCCCGCTCTTTGTTCGACGCTCACAGCTGCTCTCCCCGCCCCTGGGAATGTGCCCCCGGGAGGTGACTGGCTGCTCTCGGGGGAGGCCGCAGACTGGCTGCCATGCGGCCGCTTCCCTTCCTCCGGGGCCTTCTTCTCCGCCGTGAGAGGAGCTGCGAGCTGCAGGCGGTCGCCTTTCTGTCCTGGTGGCTCTGTAAACTGCCTCGTCTGCAGGGTTGAAGCAGTGCATGGAAAAGCTCAGTCGCCAAGGCTTGGGGGTGGGGGGGGGGCGTTTTATAGTTTAGCTCGTTCCTGCTCTACTGCACTTGGAATGGATGGGTAGTTTTAATCCGTGTCGATATGGGTGTATCCTAAACTGCATCCAGCCCCAACGGTTAATTCATGGTTTGGTTTGAAAGGGATCAAACACGAACCTCGAACTTCCCTCTCTAAAAGTGTGATTATCTTAGCTCTTTACATCCATGGGAAAGAGGAGACTAAAGAGAATGGTACAGTAGTAAACACGGTTTCTTTATGTAGTCTACTCCTTTGAAACGTGAAATTGTGGGGGGGGTTTTATTCACCACTATGAAAATCTGTATTAGAGCTTGTTTCATGCCTCTGATGAAACTAAATGGCAATGGCATGGCAGTCTTTGTTCTGTGACTAGGCTAGCACTCTCTATCGTCACCGTCCAATCGCCTGGCAGCTCAGATTTTTCCACATCACTACAGTGCAGCTGCACTGTGGTCACAAGTAGCTGTATCAAGTACACAGTTTTGTTTAAAAATAGTTGTTAGTGTTTTAACTTGTTCCAGTTTTTAAACCAACAGTTTACTGTGTAAAAAGGTGAAAAGGCAGTGTAAACTGCATATAAAGGATATAATCATTTGTTTTAGGTTAGAATAATTTAGCCTCTTGTTAGGTTTGTTGCATTTAAAAGTATCTGAAACTAGTGAAAATATAATACATTCTTTATGAACTACATTATTAGAAAGCAGTTATATGGCATTGCCAGTGTTAATATAGTAGATACATTACATCACTCATCTCAACTCTTCATGTAAAACTAGGAAAGTGCTGTTTAAAGCTGTCATCTTCATTGTACTAGAGATTTGATGTGGCTCCGTTCTGAATTTGTATCTTGGTGCCACTGATATTCCTCTTGGTTATGATAAATTAGATATGTGCTATTTCCAGGATAATTAAAAGGTCATCTTAAAATCATGACTTTCCTGGAAACAATGTTTAAAGATGACTAGATACCCTGGTCTAGTCAACAGGTTATCCCAACCTATGGGTTGTGACCCATGGTGTCTCCATTACATTTCAAAAGGGTTGCCAGGTGGTGCTCTTAAGGAGCGATTCACACATTTGAAAAGGTGGTGTCCCCCGCTCCCGCCCCCAAGCTCCACAACTGGCTTAGTTTTAAGGAGCTATTCACCTGCAGTGATACTCAGCTTAATTGGTTTAACAACCTTCAGGCAGTTAAACCAATCAATTGAATTGAATACCATTTCAGTGACTCAGAGCAGAGTAAGGCAGGGGGTCTCCAACCTTTTTAAACCTGAGATCACTTTTTGAATGAGAGTGCAATCCAGGATCTACCTCAAACCCAAATACCCTTGTCCTGCCTCCTTCTTGCTCCTTCTCTGAAGCCCTGCCCACTCCCTTCTCCCTCACTTTCACCAGTCAGGGTCAGAGGGTTGGGGCACAGGCTCTGGTCTTGGGCTAAGGGATTTGGAGTATGAGGGGGCTCTGAGTTGAGCCTGGGGCAGGGAGTTGGGGTGCAGGAGGGGGTTCGGGGTGCAGGCTCGACAAGGGAGTTTGGGTCTGGGGGGGCCCTCAGGGCTAGAGCAGGGGCTTGGGGTGTAGAGGGGGGTACATGACTGGGGCAGGGGTTCAGAGTTGGCTCCAGCTGGACACTGTTTACCACAGGTGGCTCCTGGGTGGTGGTGCAGTGGGGCTAAGGCAGGCTCACCCCTGCCCTGGCCCTGCACCATTCTCCAAAGCAGCCAGCAGACTCCTTTCATCCCAGGCCCTGTTTTCCCCCTCTCCCTGTTCTGTGGAGATAGAATACAGAGTGGAAGAAGGGGCACCCTGACATCAGCACCCCTCCTCTCCCTTCCCTGCTCTGTACCACAAGTAGGAGGCTCCCCGGGGAAGGGCAGCTGAAGTACCTGCACTTGATAGCCTCTTAGTCAAACCAGTCAGGATCACCTGTCAGAGGCTCCAAGATCTACCAATAGATCCAGATCTACTGGTTGGTGACCACTGGAGTAAGGAAGTATCCCTGGGCAGGGGAAGAAGTTAGAATGCTAGGGAACGCAGAGAAGAAGCAGTGCCCAGCTCAGGTAGGTAGGGGTAGGAGGCCAGGTGTCTGGGCATCTGGTTGAGAAGTTTCCAGCCACCCTGGCCGGGGTTCCTGTGGCTTGCATTGGCCGGCCAGGGCAGAGTCCTGGCAGGCTTGCAGCCACAGGGGAGCAGAGGAGGAGCTGGGACTGTATTCGGGAGCCTGTGGGAAGAGGCTGGGACTGTGCTGGGGGGGGGGGGTGCCACAACAATTCCAAGGATACAACAGTTAGCAAAACAAATGCAAGCTCAACCATCTCATTAATTTAAGTTCAGGTGAAACTGTTTGGTAAAATACTAAATTTTACTTGTTCTTTTTTTAATAATGTGTATTGTCTTTCTAATATTTTTGTAACACCTGTGTGTGTGCCCCCCAGCCCCTGAGTGTGACAGTCAGGCCCTCCAGCTTCCCAGCCTTATGTGTGACTCCTCCAGCCTCTGAGTGTGGGGTTTAAGCCAGCGGGGGGGGGGGGCGGTTTGGGGATGAATGTCTACGTTTATTTGAGTTGCGGTAGGGGATAGTGTTGTTTTATTATTAATGTAATTTTCAGTTTTTCTATAAAATAACTACTATGAATCTATAAACAAGAGGGGGCACAATTTTATATTCTTGCATCAGGCGCAAAATTAGCTAGATGCAGCACTGCCTCCTCCCCTCCCCCACTTTTAATTGCCTTGGGTCACCAAGTCTTCCTGAATTGTCAAAATGGGTCCCCATCTGGAAAAGGTTGGGAACTGCTGGACTAGACCTTTCCTAACCCATGATGGATGGCAAGTCGTGCTAGGCCAGAGCAGCTCTGGGTGCGTTGTGGCAGCAGGCAGGACCCTGGCTATAGCTGTGGAAGGCAGGCAGGCCTGGAGCAGCCCCAGTCATGCCTGCCCCACAGACCTGGTGGGGACCCCAGGCCTGGTTGCCCTGTGTCAGCCCACCAACAGTTAAAGTTAACTTGTTATACAATGTAATCTTAATTGTTTAACCCAGAGATGGGGATCCTCATGTCCGGGGGCTGGATGCAGCTCCCAGCTTGCCTGGATCCAGCCCCTGAGGCTTGAGGCCCTCCTTCCCTAGTATTGGGAAGCCCATGCTGGTGCTCCAGGCCCTCCCTCCCTCCCCCTGCTGCTCCACTGCAGGACTGGAGCACAAAAAAATCTACTAGCCTGGCCCCCCCAGACTCTTGAGGGGAATGTGAGGAGTGTCTTTCTGTTTCTCAGTTGGGGATCGTAGACCCACATCAGTGAGGAGGGTTTTTTTTTTTTGGCCCCCAACTGACTTTTCTGTGGGTCAGAGGCCTCTGACCCAAAAAAGGTTCCCTGCCTCTGATTTAACTGTTTTGGCCAATATTTATATCCAGGGCTCGACAAATCAGTATATCTACTCACCCATGGCGAGTAGATTTCAGCCAGTTGCCCTGTTCACCGGTGCTGCGCTCATGTGCAGTGCCAGTCTGGCGCGTGAGTGGTGCGGGGCTGGTAAGTAGATCTCGCCGCGGTTTGTCGAGCCCTGTGTATATCCCTAACTGGTGCACTACAAATTTGCTAATTTCTGCACAGATAATGGTATTCTCATCTCAGTAACTCTTCAATTGCTGAGTGATGTACTGAAGATTTATATTAAAGGTTTCATCACATTTACAAAATATCTTTCTGTAAATTACAATGAAGTGTCAGCTCTACTAGGGGTTTAGCTTTCCTTTCTGTTTAAAGCTTGATTATTCTAAGTGCTCTAAAATCTTCATGCTTTGCTTAAACCATCTTGACATTTGCTATGCCTCATGGGGATGCGGGACAGTGTTAGTGGTCCAAATCAGTGGTTATTTGAGCAAGGGGTTCCTCTGGGTGATTTTAACTCAATGTGGGTAATCTTCTGAAAGGCAGGAAATGAAGAAGTAAGGTACACACTATGCCTGCAATCACCCTTAACTCTGCCCTCATTGAGCAGTGTTCCAGTTTGGTTTTGTGTTTGACTTTCACTTTCTCAACAAGATTTACCATACACAATTTACAGTTCACACTCTAAAATTCTGTTCAGTTAGTCTGAAGGATCCCTGGATAATGTATAAAGGCTCTGATGTTCCAGTCAGACAAAGCTACCAGCATAGAAACTAAATTTCATCCTGAAGTGTGTGTGTTTTGATATGGTATGAAGTCATTGGGAAAACTTAAATAGTGCAGCCATGTTGTTGAAACCTGGTTAGTGAATAAACAGAGGTCTTCAATTTCAGTGCTGTCATGCAATTTTCACAAGATTACCTCAGTCATGAATACAGTTGCCATGCTGTTGCCAAGAGACTTGAAAAAGAGAACTTGTATTCAGAGCAGATTTACGTTGAGAGGTTATTTATAGTTCTAAGAGTTGTGCTTTTACAACTTCAGCCAGTGTAACATCTATAGACTGATTGTTAGTCAGTAAGTTATTCTCAATGGGTTGTGATGGCAAAGGATCTGAGTTCTTCATGTGGCTTAGGGAAAGCAAGATTTTTATCTTCCTTGGATCCTAGGAGTCTTTCAAAAGAGTAAGACATTTATGTTCTCCAGTTGGCTTAGTCTTAAATGTTATGCCTTACTACAAAAAAATTACTTAACTGAGTTATATTAACTCAGAAAATTGAGACACAATGAGCTGAAGTTCTGTTGCACCATGATGCAATCCAAAAAGCTAGTTTGCTGCCTATGTCAGGGCATTCTTGCTAAAATATTTAACAATGTTTGACAGTGGTCATATAATAGGTAGTCAGTGGACCATCTTGTCCATCCTGTATCCAGTCTTCTGACACGCTTTTCATGAGAATACTGAGAAAGCATGAACATCAGATGCAGAGTCCAGATTACCCTCCCCCTCGCGCCTCCCATTATTCAGTGGGAGCTGTTCCTTCAGCACGGTGCGTTAGGGATATAAAAACCATCTAGAATAGTTTACCAGTTAAAGGATTTGTTTAACCAGTTAACCACCAGCAGCAGGGGGTGGTTCCATCCCCTACTTGTTGCTGTGCCGGCTCCTCCCCTGCTACAGGTGGCAGGGGCGCTGGTTAACCAGTTAGCTGGTAAGCATGCTGGTGAGGCGCATGTTTACTGGTTAACCTTTAGCTTCCCTACTGTGGGTGAGCAGCTTGGTCCCATAAGGCCCACGGTTCCTGAGGATCTATGTCCAGTATCATTTTCTTCTCGGTTTCAAGATAAATGGGTACTATTGCACTATAATTTCACCTGAAGGAACCTGTTTCAGGCAGTATTTGGCGTTTTTAATGTGCCCAGCTCCGTAGTTCTTATGTCTTGTGCAGGATTTATTCAATAAGGCTACTGTGAACTTTGCCAGGGGACCATGGCTGCTGCTTCCTTTCCATTCTACATGTATTCAGAAAAAGGCAGATTTCTCTGGCAATGCCTTTTACCTCCATCCAAGTTGTTGGGAATCAGTAGTGCTGCCTGATGTAGAGTCAGGCGCTCTCTCAGGATCTGGTAGCACAGTGCTTGGAGATGCTCCTTTTGTATATCATCTCCAGCTGATGCTGTACTGTCTATTTCATCCTCCCTTCAGGTGATGCAAGGGACTTTCATGTTTGATGGGCAGAATGTCTGTTGGTCTTGTCAAATAGAAACAGGTTTAAAAGATGATGTGGTAGAAGCCTTGGCCATTTTTCCTGTCCCTTTCATCAAAGCTATCTTTAGCAGCTATGGGCTTGTCTACAGGGTGTGTAGTGCATATCGATGTGAATTCTGGTGCCCACATATTGCATACTGACTGACCTGTGTAAACCTGGCTGTCACACAGTAGGCCAGTTAGTAAACAACATGTTTGGTGTGCCCCTAACTCAGGGGTGGGCAAAAGGGCCTCCAAGGGCTGGATCTGGCCTGCCAAGCGGGTTGATCTGGCCTGTGGAGGCCCTGCTGTTCCCCTTCCCCCAGGCCAGTTAGGGCTTGGGGGTGGGGGAGCACGCAGCACTTTGAAGCACCACGTGCTCCTCACAGGGTGGGAGGAGCCTTCGCATGTGGGAAGGAGCCTCCAGGCCTAGTGGGAAGGGGGGCAAAAGGACTTATCCCCCATCACCCCCAGTCCAATCATGGTCTGGGGGTGGGGAAGCCCAGAAGCATCCTGGCCCCGCCCCTTCTGGTTTAGGCCCCACCTTTTCTGGGGTGCCCCGGGGCCACTTAAATTTTTTGAAGTGGCCCCTGGCCAAAAATTATTGCCCACCCCTGCCCTAATTAAACCTTGTGAGTTGCTATTTCTGCCTACAGTGTCCTTTTGAAAAGAATTGTGGGGTCTCACCATTGCCTGATGAAATGTTTCTTAGAGCGTGGGTACGGAACCTTTTTTGATTGGGAGCCGCAGAAAAATCAGTTGGGGGGCCACGCATGAGTGGGAAGAAAAAGGGGGGAAAACCGTCACTGATATGGCCCTCAAATGAGAGGAAGAAAAAAAGACACTCCCTCTCATGCTCCAGCCTGTTGGGGTGGGGAGGAATGCTGAGGCTCAGGTCTTTCCCCCTGGGGCCAGATTAACTATTCTGGGGGTCCATGGCTAATAGATTTTGTGCATACCTCCTAGGCTCTGGGGTGAGGCCAAAAATGAGTTTGGTGTGCAGGAGAGGGCTACAGGAGAGTAGAGTGGAAGTGCAGGGCCTGGGTGGAAGGAAGAGGGTAGGGGGGTGGGTATGTGTGGTCTGGGAGGGATGGGGCAGAGAACATGCAGGTTCTCGGTAGATGGTAGGGAGCAGCAGCAGGATGGAGGTGCAGGGTCTGGGAGGGAGGGGCAGAGGATTGGGGCACCCACCAGATGCAGCTCCAGGAGTGGCAGTAGAAGTGTCTCCTCACCTCCCAGCACTTGTAGGAACCATCCTGTACCATTCCATTGGCTGCAATTTGTGGCCAGTGGGAGCAAGGAGGGTGGGACCTGCAAGCAGGCACAGGGACAGAGCAGTCCCTGTGCTGCTGTTTCTCTTGCTGGCAGGGCAGGAGGGGGAACATAACTTGCAGAGCCTGCTGGCTGATTCAAGACAAGCCCATGGGCTTGTAGTTCCCCATCCCAGGTTTAAAAGGCATGCATTTATATCCTCTCATTTGAAAATCTGCTGATCTTGTGGACTTCAATTTTTTGTTTCCAAAGCTTATGGGAAGATTCATTGAACCTTTGTTCTGTTAAGTTTTTTGTACTGGACCCATCATAGTCGTATGAGGGCCTTCCAGGGAGAGATGTTAATCTTTTAATTTTTTGCTGTATGTAATTCCCCTTTGGGCTCTCTCCCTCCCTGTGCCACCTACCTCTCTGTGAAAGTGTCATCTCTGTCCGCAACTAGGAGGATGTCAGGGTTTTAGATCCTGGTGATTGAGTTACATTATAAAGTATTTCCTGAAGATGCTTGGGCTTCTAGACAGATTTCTGATCAAGACTACCATGCTTTCATCTCAGTCTCTTGCACTACTTTTTCTCCCACAGAAATATAATTGCCTAGCTATAAATCCTATGAATTACAACTAAAAGCTATCCTCATCTGGCATTCAACACAATTTTCTTTCCAGTTGTGATGACTTGACACAATTGAAAAGCCCTATTGACTCTGTGCAGTGCAAGTTAACATGTTTTAACTGATGTTAGATGGCCATGTTGTAGCTCTGGCTCCCCCCCCCCCCCCCGAATATGTGAACAATTAATGTGCCTTCAAGGTAATGCATGGTCTGCATCTTAATTAGGCATGTTAAAATGCAGTTAACCAAGTAAATGGGTAACTGCTGAAAATTTTAGTGGTTACACGCAGGGCAGGTGGGCGGGCAGTTGGCTCCCTAGGAGCTGGTGTGCATGTAGAGCCAGCTCATGTGTGCCAGTTCTCCTCCTCCTGGCCATGCTGCTCCCTCAGAGGCAGTAGCACAGACGGAGGTGGCAAGTAGCCTTCTCTCCCCTCCCCCCTCGCCCCCATGCTGCAGCAGCATGGGGGGGGGAGGCAAGGCGCATGGGAACTTGCATGTAACCATGAATATACTTTCACATCCCTAATTTTAATAAGTATTAAATTGACTTTTCAGTTCTATTGAGACAACTTGATTGAGCTAATACAATTGAAATCCACATATATAGGGCTTGTGAAAGTTGCGCTGGTTTCACTGAAGATGTAATTGGAAACCAATTTTAATTAAACCAGTGCAGACTCCTTTGGTTTCTTTTAAATTAGTGATTAATTTAGGATAGACTGAAATAAGCTACTCTTAAAACCAAAATAAATTTAGCTAAATTGGATTAAAATGGTGCAACTCATGTACAAACAAGGCCTTAAACTGACTTGATCTAATTCCCAGATGGTTGCTTCCTTGAAAGGGAGGTGTTGTATGAACTAGCAAGTTTTGGGACTTGTTTCTCTGGGACTGAAGGTGGTTTTGCAGGTTTACTTTGTCATGGAGATAAGGTTTGTATTATGGCAGAGCCATAGCCCTGGTATGGATAAGGTTAAGATGAGGCTTTTGTTTGACGCTCTGCTTTTCTAAGGCTGTCTCTGAACTTCAGAACACTATAGCAGCCCAGATATAGTTGTTCTTTAGTAGCGCTTTAGTATAGACACTAACTACAGTGACTGGGAGAGGGTGGAAGAGGAGTCCCATTGCTGTGATTAATCCACTGCCCAGAGAGGCAGTAGCTAGATCAGTGGAAGAGGTCTTCATTGACCTGTGTGTTGTGGGGTGTGGTTTTTTTGTTTTTTTGTTTTTTGCTAGGGGTTAGGTTGACTTAATTGTATTGCTCAGGAATGCTAATTTTTTCAAACCTCTGTGCAATGTAGTTTGGTTGACCTAATTTCATTGTAGAACAGCTGCCTTATTCTAAAATGTATGATTGCTCAGGTTGCCTTGAGATTTGGTGCACTTCATGAGGGCGCAAGGATACTGTTAGAGGTCCATATGCGGGGCTGTTTGACAAAGGGTTTGTGGGATTGTGCCTGTAGGTTAGCATGACACAAGCCACTGACTAATGACAAGATAAATGAATTACACTGAGCATGCACAGAGGAGTTACAGTATTATTAACCTTCAAGTTTCACACCAGCTCAATAGCTCATGGGTATAGCAGTTGTCCTTTGAATCTGACTCCCCATCCAGTGTCAATTTCAAGCCTACCAGAAAATTGGAAAGTTTGAAGGCGTATTGCTAATATGTTAGGAATTTTTTGAGAGAATATAATCAATTTCTTTAAAAGGTGCAAATATTTACTGTCAGGAGAGGGGCATTTTAGAAGATGGGGGGGGGGGGAGGGGGAAGGTCTGAGCTCTTCTTCCTACCCCACCTCCTGATGATCGGGTTCAGGGATTTCAGTCCCCCTCTTCCTCTCCACCAAGTGTCTAAGCCCTGCCTCTTACCTGTCTGTGTGTATGAGCCAGGTTGGGGGATACTTGCTCATATAAAAGCGGCGAGGAGTCCTGTGGCACCGTATAGACTAACCGAAGTGTTGGAGCATAAGCTTTCGTGGGCAGAGACCCACTTCGTCAGATGCATGCATGCATCTGACGAAGTGGGTCTTTGCCCACGAAAGCTTATGCTCCAACACTTCGGTTAGTCTACATGGTGCCACAGGACTCCTTGCCGCTTTTGCAGATTCAGACTAACACGGCTACCCCTCCGATACTTGCTCATCTATGAGGATCTGACTCCTTCCATTAATCTACACTTGGCCTCTGCTCAAACACTAAAAGCAAAATATCGTACTTGTAAAATTTAACAACCACTTCGGTCTCTTTTATACCTCCTTTATACTTGCACACAGGGTACCACTTAAACCCTCTCTTTTTTACCCTTTATTAAATCCACAAACTGCTTTCATATCCGACCTCGTTACTGACAGTACCCATAATGAGAAGACCCCAGAGCTCTTCTACTGACACAGCTTATACAATTCTATACTGAAAGAATGCAAGTTGGAACCTCAAGCTACAGAGGTACCTTTTTCCTTTCTCTCACATGGGGACTCAGACACTGATTTCCTCATACAACAGAGCTTTCAGAGCTTTTTTTTTTTTTTTTTGAACTCTTGTTTATTCTTCCACTGTTTATGCATCTGACATGCTGAAAACCTCTGGAATCCATGTAAATAATTCCTAGTGGCTAACTCTGTGAGGGCTCTTACCTTAACTCTTTATTTGCTGGTTTTCAGAGGTTTGTTTTGTGGAACTCCATCTGTGCTCTTCCAGAACATTATCACCAGGCAACCATAACGCTTTGCTAACAATGTTGTTTGCCATAGTAATTGGAGGTTTGGAAGAAAGGAGGGCACAACACAGATGGTATATTGTGTTTTAAGGGTGCACGGTTACTATCAGTTGAGGTGATTCATGTCATAATCCCCATTCCATTTACTTATTACGAACCAATAATGTCCTTGGTCCTGTTAGAGCCCTAGACTTTGGACATTGGTTAGAGAGACATGCAGGCTAGATTAAATGAGCTTATCCTTTTTAACACATCCAAGTTTTGTTCCTACATAGTTATAAATGTACATATATTGGCAGAGAATTTAGGATGCTAGAGAGCACAGGTGGGGAAGCTTTTTTGGGTTCGGGGTCACTGACCCACAAAAAAAATCAGTCAGGGGCCTCACACAAGTGAGACGCTCCTGACTAAGAAGACACTCCCCACGTTTCCCTTGCACGCCAGAGCCTAGGCAGGCCCAAGCTAGTAGATTTTGTGTGCTCCAGCCCTGGAGGTGGGAAGCTGGGGGGCTGGAGCACTAGTGCAGGCTCCCCCAATGCTGAGCCTCAGGAACCAGATCCAGGCACCGCATCCCGCCCCCGGCCTGAGGTTCCCACCCCCGCTATAAAGTGTCATTTCAGTTTGAGGAACATGCATTATGCTATTTTTATTTTGTCTAGAAATTGAAAAAATTCAGAAGGGGGAGACAAAGAAGGATGAGGAAGAGAACTACTTGGATTTGTTTTCCCACAAGAACATGAAACTGAAGGAACGTGTTCTGATACCTGTCAAACAGTATCCCAAGGTGAGGGCCAGAACATAACTGACCAAGTCTACCTGATCTGCCTGTAAATATAAGATTTTACATGCTATGCTTAGTGAATAGTGTCTTTCTCTAAGTGTAATTTTAAGTTATACTAGAGTGCTCTTCGATTGCTGTGGAATTTCTCCTATGCAAATTTTTAGTATCTTATTTCTAACATTTTGGATTTCTAGACTGTCAAGTTAAAAATGTGTCAATTGAGTAGTTGCATTCTTTCATTACCAGAGTACAGTTTCTTCTTTAGCTTGCTTTTCATGCTTCAAAATTAAGACTCCCTCTAACACTTAAGAATTGCTGTCTACAAAATGGTTGGAGTCTCATAATTAGAATTAAATAGACTGAGTTAATTGAGCATGAACTGCTGGCAAAATAATATCTCATATAAAAAGAGCAGGCCAGCCAGTTGTTAAAATTATTTTAAAGTTTATTTCCACGGGACTTTGTGTGATGTGGGTGTGGGTTGGGACTGGATGACATTGGTTAAACTTCCAGTTTTACCGTGTCTGCCAGTTCAGTTTTAACAGCAACCATTATTAACCTCCTTAAGCTTTGGGACTAAATGTGTTTTTCTCTTATCAGTTTAATTTTGTTGGGAAGATTTTGGGACCCCAAGGCAATACCATCAAAAGACTGCAGGAAGAAACTGGGGCCAAGATCTCTGTGCTTGGAAAAGGTTCAATGAGAGACAAAGCAAAGGTAAGGGCTTGGAAGTGTATGTAGATCTACAGATATAGATTGAGATTCTCAAGTGATAAGCAAAGCATTTTACAAAGGTGAAAATCATTAGAACTCAGGGATGCTGATTTCTGTCTCTTGCTCTATCTACCTCCATGTATATGTTACCTCATAAAAATGATGGTTGAGCTGAACTCCTTGCAAAAAATATGGCCTCTGGTAACTGGTTAACCTTTAACTATTTTTTCTTCTGAAAGCTGAACAACAGATTTAAAGAATTGAGTGCAATTGTAGCTTGGTTACCACAGCCTGGTCTGCAATACATGGTTAGGTTGATAAAAGCTGCCTTACATTGACCTAGCTGTAGAGATATCTTAGCTTACATTTGACTCCTGCTGATGTAATTGCCTGTCTACACTGGTTTAGTAAATACCACTTCTCTGAGCAGCACAGATTCACAGTCAATGTAATTTGGACAACATGGTGTCCAGTGTAAACACTGCATTGCTTACCTTGACTATTGTTGGTTTTCAGGAGCTATCTCCGAGCCCTACACTTACAATACAATAGACACAAGCACTCCTTTTCAGGATTCACAGTGCTGACGAGGAACCAAGTGTGTGCACACGAGCAATGCAAATAACTATGGTGGCTGTATGCTGAGTTGAGTCGACACAATTTTATAATGTAGACGTGGCCTTAGTGCCCTCCTTAGCCAGAATATGGGAGGGCGTTCACAAAAGAAATACATCCTTAAAAATCTTTCCCCTAAGTGAAATCCTCTAGACGCTTATTGATTAGCTGACATTGTAGGTTGCCAATGTATCTGTCTTTCTCTTTAGGGAATAGCAAAGTGCCAGGAAGATTTCTGAATAGAACAACAAATATTTAATTCTGTGCTGAAAGCTTGGTTAAAATACAGAGCTAGGATTTCACTGAGTTTTTACTTAAATTTTGCAAGTCATCTTTACGTTTGTAGAATTTTTTCCAACTTAGTACAAATCTGCTGAATTAATTTAGACACTTAACAGTAAAATTGAATTGGCACTAAAGTGTTGCCTCCATTTTTCATTGCAAAGCAGTGCCTGGAGGGAAGGAGTGCTGTTGAAATGGAATGATGTTACTTGTATCTGCTAGAAATCTTCTGGAAGAAGCAGTTAATACATTAATACAAGTACCAACACCTCTTTTGTATGATGTAAAAAGGTGGAAGGGGTGGGGGAATAGGGAACTGCTCTTGGTAAATCATTGGATAAGAACGTTACTGCTGACATGTGACTTGAGTCCTGCTGTGCATTTGAGAGTAGGAAGCCATTACAAAGGAAGTGATAAAAGCACTTACACAGAAGAAATACAATTAGATGTTAATGGCAAACCAGTTTAGTACGGCTGACTTGTACAACAAGCACCACAAAGTGTATACTACTGAAAGCTGCAGTAAAATTCATCCAGGCCAAATCACAGTAAAATCATTAATAGCCTCTTAAAACTTTCTCGTCTGCCTTTTCAGAGGTGTTGAGCGCACTCACAATTTCCACTGACGGTAATGGGAGCTGCAGGTGTTCAGCGCTTCAAAAATCAGTCCTACTGTTTTGGGAGACCACTTCTTTTATATGTCCATTTATGACATTATTCAAGGTGCACTCTAGACTGCTGTGTTCTATAAATTCTCCTGTTACACTGCTTCACTGTGACAAACTATTCCTGGTCTGCGCGCGCTCAGCTTCTAGCATACAAATTACTCCCAGCTGTATTGTGAATTCTCTAGCCAGTTGCTCCTGAATTATTTTGCAGAGTGACACCAGCAAAGTTGCAGACATATCCCCAGAAGTGTCTTGTACTGCCTAGCACTTTACAAATTCATAAAATCCATAATTTAGTAATAGAAAAGTGTATGCACAAATTCTGTTGTCCCAAATTAAATTTCCTAAACATACTGGTTTAGATAAACTAGGGGGCCGCACCCCCTGCTCACCTCGCTCACCAGCCCCCCTCTTGGCCGGGGCCTGGTGGTGAGGTAACCCTGGCCCCAGCTCTTCACTCCCCCCCCCCCACCCCACCCCCACCCACAGGGTAGGGCTGGGCAGAGGCCGGAGCAGCTATGGCCATTCCCCTAGCCACTGGGAAGGAGAAGGCTGAGGCCAGGGCCATAGACAGCCCCAGCTCTCCACGTTGGGCTTGGCTCCTGTGGATGCAGAGTGATGTGATGACATCACTGTTGTCCCACAGGGAATTTTTTTAATATGTAGAGAGATTAATACTTTTTTTACTATTTTATTACAAGTAATGAGGCATAAAAATCAAAATGAATTACAAAAACAAAAGGGAAAACACAACTAATACCTAATTGAACAAGCTAAGTGAATTCAAAGCAAAGGACTCCAGCCATAAGTTCCAACTTTTTCACTCCCTGGGCCTTTCAGTAAGGATCTCTCCCAGTCCTGTGCTGCTTGCTTGCTTCTTCTGATGTTGACACTGTTGGTAGTAGAGAGAGAGAATTTGTTCTGATAGCTTGCTCTTGTGTACAAGAAAAAGCAATAAGAAGTCATCTTGGTTGGTGCACAAAAATCACCTAAAGGTGGGGGTCAGTAGACAAAGCCTGAGGAGGGGAAAGAGGAAATCTCAGCTGTTTCTTTGTCAAGCTGTAGATTTTTACCCACATCCTTTTTCCATCTTAACTATTAGCCCACTTAACTAGGTGGTGGTCATCCATTTGATTTATTGACATTGGGCTGAGGTGTTAACTTTTTGGTGGGGGGGGTGGAGCTGGTTTTGTCCTTGGCCCTCAGACTTGGAACCTGTTTTAGTAGTAATGTAGAGTAAAACTCTACATCTTTGTATACAAACCTACTGCACATATTTCACCAGGACAATAATGATAGCAACTTTGCAGGGATTACTATTTTCCAGCCATGTCTGACCGTGGATGTCAATTTTAGCCTGCTAATTAATGCTTAGAAACATGTTTAAGGAAGTATGTGGTTTCTCTGCACCTTGTCTGGCTTCACAATGTTGAATTGTATTTTTTAGGAGGAAGAACTGCGCAAAGGAGGAGATCCCAAATACGCTCATTTAAATATGGATCTGCATGTCTTCATTGAAGTCTTTGGACCACCTTGCGAGGCCTATGCTCTCATGGCTCATGCCATGGAAGAAGTCAAGAAGTTCCTTGTTCCAGTATGTAAATCTGGCTCTTGATGCTTTTTAGAATAGAGCCTTGGTTTTGGTACCCTTCCCTGTGGAATATAGTATAGTTAACTTGTGCCCTGAAGGAAGAGATTTTAACCACTAACTGACCAGGGGTAGCTGTGTTGGTCGCAGGATATTAGACACACAAAGTGGGAGAAGTAATACTTTTTATTAGAGCACCATAAAAAGCATGTTGGTTTTTTTCAGCTCTAGAAATGCACTTGGTGTTACAGCTAAATACAAGGTAGAACAAATTGATTGGCATATGTAATTAACATATTAGTGAAGTGGCCAGTTAACCTTGAATGGCCTCTGACAATGTGTTTAAACACACAATTACAAATGTGTTCCTTTGTGTCATTTAGCTCTGATGCTGGCATTCTGTATAAACTTCTCTCGCCAAAAGAAGTTGGTCCTTGTCAGGTTTAGGCAGAAGGTTCTTCTAATGGCACATTACTTTACAGCTACCATGTGGTACAGGAAACTCCAAACTTTTTGGAAGCATCTGTTACTGGCTGATATGATAGAAAGAATTTGGTCGGAGCTTGTATGGCAGCTCTTCTATCAAGAGAGCAACCTTTGTTGTGCCCTATAGGGTAATTGATTTCTTGAATGGGATCCATTCTTCACTTGAAATTGCCTTGTAGAGACCTGCAGAAAAAACTCCTGGTAGCTCTTAAATAAGTGTTCCCATCTCTTATGAGTTTGACATGGGGCAGTCGATTTCAGCTGGTAACAGGCATGTTATATGAATATTTACACCATTTTTTTTAAATTTGGAGATGGTTTTCAATAACTGAGCTTTGTTTAGCTATAAAGCAATACGTTTTGAATGCAATGTCTGAATTTCCAAAATTTCAGGGAATGTTCTGGGTGTCAATAAGCAGAATCCTCTGGATTTTGGTGAAAACGAGATTAAAGAGAGAGAGATGGGGGGTACATGTCATCCCTGACTTTGGTTAGCAGAACAACAGCTTCAGCTACTTCTGTAATTCTTAGTCTAGACAAAAGAACTGACTGAAGGCAGAAAACAACTCATTCCAGCATAACAACATCCCTTATTTGAGTTCTGCACTTGTCTCAGTTGAGTTGAAAACATTACCACCCCAAAGGAGTGGACAGAAAGAGAATGAGTGGTGAAGCTGTGGGTAGGCAGCGTGGTGGGCACGCAGGGCTCCTAGCAGTGGGTGGGCTGGGGTTTGCAATGTCTCTGAAATAGAGGATGAATTGGAAGGAGTGGCACATCTGGGGGGGGCTCTGAGAGGAGAATGTGTTAGAGCTCCTGGTATGTGCAATAAGCTTAGCTCACAGAAGCAGAGTTGCTGTGGCGGCTCTGTGGAATCCCACCGGCAGAGTAGTATTGCTAACCTGATTCGTATGCATGTTTGGGGAGGAAGTGGATTAGAATGGCTTCCTCTGGGTTACCAAAACCGCCTTCTGATACCCGAAGCTGTAACCCTGGGGAGATAAGGCATGGAGCAGAGAGATGTGCTGTGTTCATGAGAACGTAAAGAATCAGCTTGGATTTGTAAATGGGCATTTACTCTTCATCAGGATACATCCAGCTCCTGCTTTTGTGTGGGTGCCATGATCAGTTTCCAGTATGTCTTTGGAGCAGAACATGGCATTTTCTGTCACAGGCATTTGGCTGGCAGGGAACCTACATTTTTCAAAAGGGGACTGTAGATGCTTTGTGACAGCTGCTGTAGCTCGAAGTGTGACTCATGGTTTTCAGCAACTGATGTTCTAACATGTTAACCTCTGACACCTCAGAGCACAATGGCTACTAGTGTCCGAGTCGACTTTCTCTGTCTCTTTTCTTCTCAGGATATGATGGACGACATCTGCCAGGAACAGTTTTTGGAGCTGTCTTATCTGAATGGGGTACCAGAACCAACCCGTGGCCGGGGGGTCCCTGTGCGAGGAAGAGGAGCAGCTCCCCCTCCTCCACCAGTTCCTAGGTATTTTTCAAAAGTAGTGATGCTGGAAACAGGAACTCTTATTGCTAGCAAGATGACTAATCTTTTCTTTGAGCCTGAACGCCAATATTGGAACTTCCTGCTTTTATTAAATTGGGAGTTATGGTCTTGTTCCCTCTAGCAGGGGGTGTGATGGAAATGAGGTGGTAATACTTTTAATAGAGGTCACCGAATGTTGTGTGATTTGAATTGCGATAGCTTTGGAATACCACCTTGCTGGAATCGCATCTCATTTCTGGAATTATTTAAAGGGTAAAGTTGAAGTCTAAAGCTCCTTGGTCCATGGTTCTCAGTCAGCGGGCCCACCCATGCAGCTTGTGTGTAACTGTTTGAAAGCTTGATGATGTTATCCTGATACTGCTTGTTTGCTCATTGCGTTGGACTCAGTCAGTGATGAACCTGTGCCACGCAGTGCCAGTAGAACTAGCGTTTATCCCAAATGAAGGATAAAAAGAGAAGCCTCTTGCTGGTGTCTGAATGTGTTTTACTAAAAGGTGGTTAGTCATCCCTTCTTTGGACTTCGTAAAGCCACAGGCTGTCTACGCTGCCCAGTCTTCTGCAAGAACATATGCAAACGAGATACAGCGATTAATATCACTGTGCCTCATTTGCATACTTAATGAGCCGCCATTTGCGCAAGAAGGAGCTGTCTGCACTGCTCCTTGTGCAAAAACCTCCTCTTGCACAAGAGCCATTCTGCCTGCAAATAAGTGGCAGAACGGCTCTTGCGCAAGAGGGGGTTTTTACGCAAGAAGGAGTTCTGGAGACTGCTCCTTCTTGCACAAAAGCCCCCTGTGCAAAAGTGGTGGCTCATTAAGAATGCAGATGAGGTGCGGTGATATTCATTGCTGCACCTCATTTGCATATGTTCTTGCACAAGACTGGGCAGTGTAGACGTAGCCCCAGGGTTCCCTTGTTATGATAGCTGATAAGAGAGTACGTTGGCTGTGGAAAATTTGAGGAAAAGTTCTGGGCTACTTTTCTTATAACCAGACAAGCTCTGCAGATTCACACCTTTTTAAAATGTTTAGAAGTGGTGACTTGGGTATTCAGCTACTGTCTGCATTTTCCTATGGTAATGTTTTATATGTGTAGTTTTATGTAGCATTTTGACTCTTACCAGAATTACATTATAATCCTATTTATGCATTTAGTTGTCAACTTTATAGCATGGGTAATTGTTTATGAATGAATTCCTAGTATATTGACAGACAAGCAGTATTCATTAACTGCTATCTTGTATATTTAGAACATTCTGGCTTTTGCAGAGTACATATGTAGCTATTTCTAATCCTTTTTCTTTTTAGAGGGCGTGGTGTGGTGGGTCCTCCTCGTGGAGCCCTGGTGCGAGGAGCACCAGTTAGGGGTGCCATAGCTAGAGGTGCTACTGTGGCCCGTGGTGTACCTCCTCCTCCAGCAGTAAGGGGCGCTCCTGTACCAAGAGCTCGTGCAGCAGGCATTCAGAGAATACCGCTTCCTCCTCCACCTGCACCCGAAACTTATGAAGATTATGTAAGAAACTTTACTACATATTCTTTCCAAGTAGCTAGAAGACATTTATAGATCCTGCAGGCACGTCTGCACTGAAATTAAAAATCTGACTGGCCTGTGTCTGCTGACTCAGGCTAAGACTGTTTTTAATTGTGGTGTGAGCACTCTGGCTGGAGGCCAAACTCAGACATCCATACTGCAGTTAAACATCTTGCAACCTCGAGTTGGCTGGCACTGGTCATCTCGCTGCAATGTAGGTATACGCTAAATCCTGAGTGGAGAACCTCAGGCCCGGGGGTTCAATCAGGGCCCCTCCCCCCAGCATTGGGGAACATGCAGTGGTGCTCCAGTCCCCCTGCTGTTGCACCCCAGAGTTGGAGTGCACACCATCTACTAGGCTGAGCCCCTGTAGGCAGTGGTATGCGAGGGGAATATGAGGACTCTCTCCTTGGTGAGGGCCTTTTTTTGGCTCTTCACTAGACCCAAAAAAGGTTCCTCACCCCTGCCCTAAACGTTGGGTATTAACAAAGCAGTTGCGATTATCAATGAGTCTGCGCTATGGCCCTTGCTTACTAACAAACATAGATTAGAAAGTGTCTTATAGAAGCAGAGGGTACTGGAGTCTTCAGACCCATGTAACTGTGGTAAGAACTCCCCCTTCTCCCCCCCCCCCCCAAAAAAAAGTCCTTCCATCTGGAAAAACTTCCTTGTATTTTCCATTGGCTCAGGTTAGAACCTAGTAGGTTCTGTCTACCTGTAAATCCTATATTGGGTCACCCAGTTATGAGACTTCTGACATACTGTGGACATAATGCAGCCTTGGATGCTTTACAGGAGTCTGGCATGCCTTGTGAACATGATTTAACATTCTCACCTTCACTGTAAGAGACAGGTTCCCTCAGGATATGCTAGGATTTACCCATTCATCTGATACTCCTGGGAGGATTCTGTACCAAAAAATTAAATTCCATGCCAATTCTGCATATTTTATTAAAATAATGCATTCTAATCTCACCAGTTTCATTTGCTTTGGTAATTTAAACTACAATACAGGAAAAAAGCCAGAATTCAGCATTTTCTTAAACTCATGGAAGCTAGGTTCCAAACCCCTGGTAACTAATAACTTGCATTCCAGTTGTAATTTAAATGAGACACTAGAATCATATCACACATCATCAAACAGCCAAAAAGTCATTTTATGTTGCTTAGACTTTCAGATGAGTCCTACAGTTTTGCTAATCATTGCCCTGGATCTGTCTGGGTACTTTGGGAAGTGCTTGGTTCTGATTGTCCTGACATTTTATTGACTGCTTGGTAAATGTTTTATTTACCCTCCAAGTCCCCCTTTTTTTTTATTTATTTAAATGGGTAAGTAAAATAAATCCTGAGTTGTGCTCTAACCCTCTTGTGCAACTTTGGCATGAAAAAAAGTGAGAGCGCATAGACCTTCCTATCTGAGTCCCTTACTGTCGTTTTTAAGGCTTTACATCACTCTGGCAACGTTGGGGCCTTAAAACTTGTATAGGTTTTATGCTCCTGAGGGAATTGATTGAAAATGGAACTACTTAACTCACAATGGGAATGTTAACAATGTTACTATGCAGGCAGGCTGCCATATTTCTGCCTCCAAGAATGAGATCAAACCTTTCTGCCTCCTACATAATGAAAAGCCAATACTCCTCCACGCTGATCTGTCTTGTTGGCATGCCTGCGCACCCAGCCCCCTTCTCCCTGCATTGAGTGATTTGTCTCCCTGAGGCTGCCCCAGGCAGTGGGGAAGAGGCACATGTCCCACCATAAGTTCCCTTTATGGTTTTTGTGCTAGGGGCACAAATATAGATCTAACATACATACCAAGCATTGCCTGTGTCCTTCAGGGCAGGCCCTTGGGGATGTGGATGGGGGGGGGGGGGGGGTGTAGGAGATGGATGTTCTCTTTCCTCATTCCCCTGGCCCACTCCAGCTGCCAGGGGCCTTTCCCCTGCTCTCCCTTTTTGGCACTGTAGTCAAATTGCGGGGAAATGGTTTGGGGCTGCGGGGGGGGGGGGGGGGGCTACTAACCTGTGTGCTGGCAGGCAAGATGGTGGAGCCCTAGCTCTGCTGGTCACTCCCTTAGTGGTATGGCTGCCCCCAGTGGACACTGCAGGACAGCTCTTCTTTCCTATATATGAGAGAAGCTATAAATTCTGCAGCCCCTTAGAAGCAAAGAATTCTTTCAGGAGTAATTTGAAAAGGACTGCTGAATAAACTCAGTTTTGCTATTGCCTTATTCAGAATGAATGAGGCCCTCCACATGTATCCATCCTTATGTCATTGTGTATTTCAGGGTTACGATGATACATATGCGGAGCAGAGTTATGAGGGCTATGAAGGTTACTACAGCCAGGGCCAAGGGTAAGTATGCCATTTGTATTTAGTTCCCTTTCTTCCCATTCCTGAGAGTGAATTCTGTGTGACTTTTTACAGGTATAATTAAACACATTTGTTTTAATATTTTGAGGCTAATTGTACTTTGATCTGTTGGCTTCTAATGTGTTTGGGAAGGTACATTTAAGAGAGTGCCCACTACCCTAAAAAGGAGTGGGCATACTTACCCAAAGTAGGTAGCTGAGTATCTTAATTCAAGTAAGTCTTGAATTGAGGATCTACATGAATTTAGTGGTGTTTGGAAATAAATGTCTTCACAACTAATCTAAACACATTTTGTCTTCCTCTTCCAGGGACACAGAATATTATGATTATGGACATGGGGAGGCACAAGAATCCTATGAAGCTTATGGTATGTCTGGACACACTGTCAGGGAGAGAAGGGGTTGTAATTCAGTGGGGGAATTGCTTGAAGTTTATCAGATCTTTTTGATTTAAGCATTCTGTCTTAAAGCACGAAATTATTGATGGTATTGTTCTAAAAAATGACTGGGCTGAGGGAGGAGGTCAGTGGTGAAGGAAACTTGCCTTCATGGGAGGAAAAATATTTACATTCCACAGATAACAGGTCTACATGACAGTCAAATTAAGGTCATCATGGCTTTAAGCTCACATCTAGTTTGATTCTTGCAGAAGTGGCCTTACCTAAAGTCCTGCAATAGAATACTATGTATGAATTCTTGTTCCTGCATGTGCGCCGCCCCCCCCCTTTTTTTTCCTGTCAGAAATGGGGTATTTAGGTTTCTGTCAGTTTGGGGCATTCTGTGCTCAGCAAGATCTGAACTCCCACCCACAGCACAGCTTTTACAGCGGTTTGGCTTGCAGGGATGCTATATTTTGTTGTTGGATCGAGGTGTGCAATTTTTGATTGGGGGGAGGGGGGGCATTCACTCCAAGAATTTGATAAGTGGTCAAGGGCTGCACTCTTCTGTGGTATTAATGGAGGAGGTATGGGGGTCTAGAAAGAAGGTTGGGTGCAGACAGGAGCTCGAGGTAGACAATTGGGGTGCAGGTGCAAGGATGGGGGGGGGGGTGCAGGCTATGGGACAGAGTCGTGACCCAGGGCAGGAGGAGGTTGTGACCAGGATCAACGGATTGGGTTGCAGGAGGGGCAGTGCAGGGTCTGGGAGGGGTTTGTGATCTGGGACAGGCGTACAGAGGGGGTTTGAGGTGGTGACCTGGGACGGGGTGGGGTGCCAGGCACAGGCTCTGGCTAGCAGGTGCTTACCTTAGGCAGCTCCCAGTCAGCAGCCCAGTGGACCCTGGGGCAGGCTCCCTGCCTGCCTTGCCCCTGCACACTGCTCAAGGCAGGCGGTTGTTGGGAGGCTACACACGTGTCTGAATGCCCCAAGCATGGACCAGTTAGCTCCCATTTGGCTGGGAAAGGGCCAGTGGAAGCTGTGAGATTGTGATGGGGGCGGGGGCAGCACGTAAAGTCCGCCCCCTACTCCCTGGGGGCATGCAGATACACATGTGGTCTCAGCAGTTGGCTGCTTGGAGCAGCATGTGGGGGCGCAGCAGGCAGGAAGCCTGCCCCAGCGTCCTGCTGGGCCATGGGATGGTGATGACCTGGATCTGGCCTGCAGGCCATATTTTGCCCGCCCTGAGTTGAATGAATGTACAGTGCCAGCTGTTTCCTTGTATCCCTCAAAACCCTTCCAGCTGAAACTGTCTCTGCAGTAAATGCTTCCTGGAAAGATGAATTTTAATCTAATCTAGCATTAAGTCTCCTCTTTACCTTGACAGAATTCAGTAACTGTATATGTCCTCTGTTTGGCTAATGAAAATATGCAGTTTGTAATTTCCCAAAATCTGATCTAACGCTAGTCTTTGAACCAAATATGAAGGTACAACATTTTGAGAAGTCATAGTAAAATATTTGTTGTTGGTACTTACGTTCATTATAATGTAATATTTTGAGTAACCTGAGGCTGTTCTAGCATGCTAGTTGCGAACTGCACTGCCATATATCATAGAGCGAGATTTCTGGTCTTCCCATCTTTCTGCTCAGGCCAACAAATTGGAAGTGCTGCAAAAGCAGTGCAGTCAGCCACTGGATGTACTGGAAGCACACTTTCTTAGCAGTCTTTACAGTCAGTTAAGGCACAGAATTAGTTTCAGTGGAAATCCCATTAAGCACACTTGCTTGGGCTTGGGACTCAAGTATGTTTAAGGGGGAGAAGGTGGCCAGCATGGAGTACGAGTGTTTATGGGCTTGGAGAAGCAGGGGGAGGCCTTTAGCCGCTGATTAAGCATATGAAAATGTTAAGATGGCATTACACCTCATGCTTCAGGAGCGAGCAGAAACTGAGACTTAACTGTGGTGGCATACTGGTCCACACTTTGTAAGGAATCTAAATTCAACTATTTGCGTTAAATGTGAATAAATGCTTCAGTAATGCTGAATATCTTCCATGTCTCCATTTAGAATGGCTGTTAAATGCTTTATTTTGTTGCCTGTGTTGGTCATGCACCACAAAAAGGCTTTTGTGTTTCTGCTTGGTAAGAGAGCAGTGCTGCTGTCTGGGTTCTGAAGGCCAAAGTGCTGGTAGTACACTTGGCATGTAGTTGCCATGGTTAATCTGTTTATCCACAGTCATTTCCTTTGGCCTCTGCTTTCATGAAAACAAAATTAGAAGAATAAATTGTGCAACCAGTATGGAGGCCGCTCTGAGGAAAATCAAAATGCATGTCCGACAGTGGGATGGAGTGTTAAGCTTGCCTCTTGGTGCCTGATGTCTATTCATTCCTCTGAAACAGTAACCTGTGGAGAGGGGCAGCTGTCCAAAATAAGAAAGTTGCGAGCACAAGCTATAATGAAAGCTGTGCTTGGGTATTTGGGACTTGAGCTAGCTCTAGGAGAATGGGATTTGAACTGCACATGCTTCAGTAGTTATTTATATGGCAACAGGATTTTGAGGGTGTCTTGTGCTATCCTACTGAAAGCTTTTTACCATAATCAGTTATGCATATTGGTGCGGGTATCATGTAGAGGGTAATAAAATCCTGATCTCGGGAGACAAGCATTGAAAGTGCTGAGGTGTCTCCTGGAATCCAGTCCCTAAATAGTCATTGTCCCACCCCTCTGGTACTAAAAACCCTGTTGTATCTCTGGGTACTGTATGAGGCTGCCAGAGCAGTGGTGGTGATTTTTGGCAGGCTTATGCAAGGAGACTTCCTTGCTTTTATTTTTAAAATTGAGAAATGCACTTCTTACAGAAGCATCCCGCACAGCTGAATCAGAGTTCCTGGATTATAAAATGCTGCCTTCTTGCAGACTGAAAGAGCTTTCACAGCTGTGACCTTAGCTGAGGCTGACTGCCAAAGCTGCTTCAGGAGTCCATTTCAGAGCTACTGAAATTAATCACTTGCCATTCATAGATTAAAGGTATTAGGTTTGTTCAAGTAGGAGCCTAGTTGTGGGTGGAGACTTTCAAAGGGGTTCCCATACAAATAAGTTGGAGATGTTCTTGGTAGAGAATTAATGTTTATGGAACTTGATGCTAACTGATACTGGGATCTTGTAGATAAACATTTGTCTTTAAAAGAAGGCCTCTAAAGGCCTGTGAGCCAATGGAGTTGTGGGAATATTAATGTCACTGGTCTTCACAAAGTCATGATATGAAAACTGGAGGCAGGTGTTCTGACTGGTACACAGTGCAGTTGTGCATCTCAGGCTGTTAGTGTGCTGTGCCCATTGATGTTTATTGCTCTTTTGCAGGCCAAGATGACTGGAATGGAACAAGGCCCTCCCTGAAGGCCCCACCAGCTAGGCCAGTGAAGGGGGCCTACAGAGAGCATCCCTACGGACGCTATTAAAAACATGAGGGAAAAATATCAGTTATGAGCAAACAGTTGTTACTGATTCTTGTATCTCCCAGGATTCCTGTTGCTTTACCCACACCAGACAAGTAATTGTCTAACTGTTTTTCTTCGTGGCCCCCTTTTCTCCCACTCCATCCTCACCTTGCATTCTGGCTTCTGTATGTAGTATTTTAAAATGAGTTAAATAGATTTAGAAGACCAACTTTAATTTTTTTAAGTGTGTAGATTGCTTTTCTTTGTTTAGATATAAACACAACTGTACCTTTTTTAATGAAAGTTGAGTTAAAGTTAGTTTCAAAAGTGACATGCTTGCTTAACAGTTATGAAATTAAGGTTTTGTTAACCTTTAAGTTTGGTTTTTAAGAAACCCGTAAAAGTTGTAGTTGCAGAATCCCAAAAGTAGGCTACATTTCAAAATTCAGGGCTGTTTTTAAGAATTAAAATCATAATGTAACGGTAGTGGCTGCCACCGTTTAAAAGTAAGCTCAGATGTCAAACTTTCCTTAAAAGCAGATTGCTGATGAATGTTAAGTTTAAATTTTAATACAAAGATCCTCATAATAAATTAAATAGTTTTTTTTAAAGTTAATTGATTTAAAAAAAATTAGGTTTGTAAAATTGACTTTTTACGTGGGTTTTGAAATCTAGCCCCGAACACGCGGTGTTGAGAGATGCTTGGGAAGCAGATTTTCCAGTGAAAAGGGGTTCTTAGCTTGGTTCTATGTGGAGGACTTTTAAGAGAAGAACAAATTAAACTACTACTTGGCTCTAATTGCCCAGGGTTTGAAATTAGAAAGTATTAAATGGATAGTAGGCTTGCATTCTGTAAAACTACAGATTTCTCATTTTAGGATATTTGGGGCAGATAATACAGTGCAAGTTTAAAATTGGCAAAGGTGTCAATATTTAGCAATCCCAGTAACTTGTTCAAGTATGTCTCAACACTAGCTTTATATAAAAAGGGACACTGCAGCTGAAAAAATCAGAAGTTTCACTCTGTACATAGGTTAAAGTCCTAATTGGATTTGTACGCTGTCCTCCCACTTTGTTCTTGAAGATTAAATGCTACGTGTGTAAGTCTGCCTAAATAGGTAGCTAAAATTTGTCAAAATGTCTGCAGCAGTTTGTCAATAAAGTTTAGTCCTTTTTTAATCAAAGTAAATGTGATGAATTGTCATTCTTTTGTTGAGCAATAAAATAGCTTTTCTCTTTCAAATAAACTTAAATTAATGCTAAAGTTAATGGTCTTTTTAAAATATGGAGACATTCTAAAAATGGTGTTTTTTCTGTAACTTTTACAAAAAGCTATCAACCTCTGGTGAGTGAGCTTAATTTAAAAAGGAGGGAAAAAACTTATTTTTTTCACCCCCCGGAAGTTGTTGAAAGCAGTTTGAACCAGTACTAAAGCAGAAATCTGACTTCTGCAAAACTGCAAGTGGAAGGAGTGTTTATGGTGCTGTACTGAATTGAGTGATTCAGATTTCAAATAGCCTCAGCGTCTTTGCAGACTCCAGATGGAGTCTGAAATGGCTGGTTTAAAAGTAGAATGACATAATGAAGATTGACACATCTAAGACCTAGCTATCAACAGGATGAAAAAAGGAGCTTTATTTTGTTTATGAACACAACTAATCCTTGTCTAAAGGTGATGCCTGCCTGCTTTAAGGTGGCCTGCATTTGGAAAGCCAGTTACAAACCCACAGTTGTTTTGAGAAGGGGGCAGGTGATGGCTTTTAATATCCTTTGGGGAAAGTATAATAGGTTAAAGTAAAATGCTGTTTAGAGAAATTTGAGATGGTTTGTTGTATTACCCTTCTCTGCAAAATATAAAGCTGACGGGGGAGAAATAAACTGCTCGGGGGTGAAAAATGCGCTAGAACATTAGGAACAAAACTGCTTGTAGCAGTGCATGACTGAGGGGAATACTTTAAAACAAAAAGTTGTATTTGTAGATTGTTATTAAAATGTAAATAACAATTTTCAACAATGGTTTGGAGTCAGCTTTCAGGGCATAATGTCTTGCTTGATGAAAAGATCACCCTATACCCCCCTTTTAAAGGAAAATTATCGCAGGAGAATAAGGATGTGTAAAGCTAACATGCATCGCAAAAAACAAAAGGTAACCTAAATGTCTGCTTTTAATAGCACATTTCTCTTTTACATAAACTGTGACGGCAACTTGCATAAACTTTATTGAAACAATTCTTCAAATGTTAATGTAAAATTTGAAAAAAATGTTTAAAAGTAGATGTTTTTAAAAAAAGACCACGTGCTTTTGCATAAATTAGCCATAATTTCAATAATCGTGCACTTTGTAAATGCACTGTAATGTAACCTGGGCAAAAAAGGAATCTGAAAGCTTAAATTTCAAAAATGTAAAATGACACCGAACATAGACAGTCCTGCTACTGCCAAAAAAAAAATTCTGTTCAGTTATTTAAAATGTAAAATGATGGCCCTTATAGACTCCCCACATTGATATTCACTGTGAAATGTTGTTCAGAGCTCAGCTTAAGTTGCATGTTTTCCTTCCTGTGTAATTTGCATGCAGGATCTTTTTTCTTTAAATCTGTTTTTCTGTTAAGGAAACTCACAATCTTTTCTCAATTTGCAGGAGTCCAGGGTGTTGCTGCAAATTACCTGGATGAAGATGTTTTTGCCAAACACACACTGGGTAGGTTATTGAATTTTGCATCACATGGCTAGTTAACATCATCTGTGTAGGAAGTGGTGGTGTTGCCATCTGAGGTGCTAAACAGAAGCAGCTCTTCATATGCACATGGATAAATTAGATTGTTGTAAAAGGCTAATTGTGACACTGGCTTTTGTAGTGGTCCCAGGGAGGCGGGGGTTGTGTGGGTGAATGTGCACCTGCTAGGAGCTCTCCCGCAGAACGAAGTTGTGGTGGGTCTGGGGAGAGGTTGAAGTGTGGCAAGACAAGAGCAAGGCAGTCTTTTGAGCTGTGATGTGCAAAGAGGCTTTGCTTCAAAGCCAGCATAAGGAAGTGTCGGAGGTGCTACCCCACCTTCCAGCAATGGAGCAGTTATATCTAGTAACATTCTTCACATGTCCCCTGTATATTCTCATTCTTAGAAGGGCCAGATGGTGCAGCTTGCATGACAGCACCTTTTGGTAGCAATATCAGTTATGCTTACAAGTCCTACTCCTCTCTATAGTATGTGAACACATTCTGAAGGTGTGGGCCCAAAAGGAGGCGCAGTACTCGCTGCAGCCTCGTTTCTTTCCAACCACATCAGTGAAAGGATCTGACTCTCTCCAGATCACATCAATAAAATGCCTTCTAGTTTATTAAATTAGTTGGTCAGTACCTGGACTAACTACTTCTAAAACTAAGAGTGATAATTACCTGGTACCAATACCATAATGGAGCCCAACAACAAGCAACATGGATTTTAAAGGTGTCGTGCCCAGCAGTCTTCCCAGCTTTCAGTATTCGTGATGATTGCCTGAAATGCTTAGGAGAGAAGAATGCTATGCTGTGTGCAGCATGCTTACTCCTTGGGCCTGTAAAGAGAAACAATAGCCTTTTGTTACACCAGGACTTGTCAGCCAGACCTGTGGGATTAGATGCAGTCAGAGGATCTGAGGGGAAGGATAGGGGACATGAATCTGCTCCAAGTACTGGATCCAGGAAGGCTTTAACAGTGAAGGCTCTGGCCTTGGCGGAGAGCTCCGTTTCCAAGTTGTGGCTGCCAAATCCTCCGATCCTACTCCGAAGATATTGCCTCCAGAAGAGCTGGTTCCAGCTAAGGAACATAAAGCTTGAGAGAGACTACTGGAACCAAGCACATCAATTACACAAAAAGGAAGGTCAAATTTGAAGCACATCTTACTTAAATGCTTCTTAGGGCCATTTGGAGTTCAGTGTGGATTTAAAGATCAAATGCCAGATCATTCTAAGGAGTAGATCCAAAGGAGACCAGAGAAACCCCATATGTCCACTACTAAGGTTCCAACTTCTACAGTTACGTTGTAGGTTCATGCGGTTCCACAAGAGGGCAATTGGACTATCATTCCCCGTCCCCCCCCCCCCCCCCCAGAATAGACACCCCAAGCTGGGATATTGACTGGGATAGATCTCCAGAGACAATTTTCCTATTGCCTAAATGAGACACTCTGTGCAAGAGATGTATGATTTGGTGCTAGAATGGGGGCAAGACTACCACATGCCATCATGGATGCTTTACCTCTATTGGCCAACCCCTGCTTATCCATACCATACAAGAAGGTCTGACTTTCAGCTTCCACTTAAAGCTGTGTGTCAATGATGTTCTGATTAGAGACACCCAGAATCACTGTCTAGTGTGCTCTCCTACCTGGGTACAATATATGCCTTCTGAGGGGAAGAGAATAAATGTTCCTTCCAGTTGATTAACAGCATTGAACTAGAAGGTGACTAGTTTCATCTCCAGATGAAAATGTAGCTTCAGCTTCATCTCCTTTGGAAGATTCAATTCAGTGCTGTAGATTAGTGGATATAAATTTTCATCCGTAGCTTTGGAAGAAGCTACCCGTTGACTCTTCAGCATTTTGAGTTTGACTACAAAAATAAAGTGTTTTTGCCAGTAATAGAGGTACTTTGTCAGCCAGCAAAAGCTGTAAGCACCAATCCTTTCTCTCCTCTTAACCATTCCCCCCACCCCCAAAAAAATCTGAGAAGCTGTCAGATCCCATATGAAGGGTTCTCTTGTATTCATATTTGCTCTTCAACTCCCTCATTCCACATAACACACAAAGGTCCTTTTTGCATGTTGGTATTAAGTGTGATCCATTTTCAGGTCCTATTATACACAATTTAGATTATATTTAAAGGCTGTGGGGTTGTCCATCCCCACTGAAGTCCATTTAGCAGAATTCCATGTGCAGATTGATGGCAAATCTGTGTTTTCAAATCTGTTTGTTAAAAATGTATTTTAAGGGGTTTATTGAACTTTATAGACATTGTTATAAGACCCAGTTCCTCAGGGAATTTAAACATAGTTCTAGCATAACTTATGTCTTTCATTTTAACGTCATGTGAGCGGTTTCCTATTTTGTCTTTGCACAAAGATGCCTCTTGTAATATATCCACTTAAAGAATCAGCGAGCTATGTGAAGTGATGGCTGAACGCCACCTTATGATTTTTTTTTTCCAGAAGGACAAGGTAGTCCTTGGGCTGCACCTCAAAGTACTTACATGAAAACCTGAAATTTCTTTAGTAAGTCACAGTATTAATTTACCAGCATTTCCAAAATCTCACATAAGGGAGAATCTCGATTCTGCAGATGCAAAAAACCACTTTATTTGAATAGAGATGTATGGCTAGAGCCTCTTTATTTTCTATTTTGGTCTGTTTCTGCTCAGTTTGTATCTAGGTGGGTTAGACCATCAGTGCGCAACCTGTGTTGGGGGTTGCGGCTGTCTTCGGAGGGGGAGTGGTGGTGTTTGCAGTGCTGGGCCAGCAGCAATTTTTTCCCTGGCTCGGCATGGAGGAGCACCATTTAAAGGGGCCACAGTTGTTTGGTATTCTTGTTTGTTTGTTTTTGGTGGGTTTTTTTGGCTCAACCAAAATTTTCCCGGCGATTGCGCCGGGAAAAGGTTTGCACACCTCTGGGTTAAACAATGTATAGTTGAGAGTTATAGAAATTCTTCACTTGCCCCTTCTTTTGTTCTTATGCCCCTTTCCACTAGGATAGTTGCTGTACCTCTAGCATGTGCTAAACACGTTTCCCTTACGGCACTAAGTAGACCTGCCACGTGGCGTTCAGTTCACGCATTCATGAAACACAATGTATTAGGTTTGGCAGCCAGCTCTGACTCTCAGTTTGGCAGGGCAGTTTTTTCAGCCATTGTTTAATTTAGAGTCCGTGTCCATCCCTCTCATCTTTAGCATTCTGCTTGCCAAACTATCAGAAGAGTGGGAATGTGCAAAATACACTCTAAGGAAAAATAAGGTTGTTTACTTGTATCCAGGCTACCAAACCTTGGTAGGTTTCTGAGGTTCAAGCTAGCTGCTGGCTGTTTTTTATTGCTTCATTTTGTTAGATATTTGCACAGGCTTCTCTTAGGTTTTCAAGCCTGACCACAGCTTGTTTAGCTAAGAGCTTTGGAGGGTTGCACATACCCCACATCAGCTGATATTGGAGCCTTGCTATGTTAAGGATGTAGTCTCATGTTTCCTTTGGCTGTCAGTAACTTTCACCATTGACAACTGGCATGCTCCCTCTGGTGGACACTGATTATCATTCATTTGCTTATCTTGTGGAGGCATTTTGTTGTCTGCACCCCACTGCCCTCCTTGCAAACCTAGTAATTTGTTGGACAACCCAGCCTTCACTCAAAAGCAACTGACAATTGAAGACATCAGTGGCTGAACTGTTTACAAGACAAGGTGGGAAGAGCAGCCCTCTAAAGCTTGTAGTTTTCAGGCTTCTGGTCAGTTTCTCACTGCATTTTGAGACCTGGGAGTGAGAAACTTGAACAGAATTGCAAAGTAATAGTCTTATTAATTACATTGCCTGTAAAGCACTACCTTGTTGCACAATGAACAAAACCCCTGATTGTATAGAAGCAGATGAGTAAGGAGACAAATTAGTATCTCTAATGCTATTAATATGCAGTAGGGAAGGAAGGATGGGAATCAGTGTGGTGTTGAAATATTACATCACCAGTCATTTATATTCATGGTCCATTGGTGTTAAATAGATTGATTGGGGAAACAATTTATATATTGGTGATTTCCATGGTTCATTTATTCAATACATATTTTTGCAATGTAATTATAGTATTTATTTCTATTGTTGTACCAATTATTTTCCCATTTCTTTCTTACTAGGCACAACCTTTATATCCCGAGGAAAAGATGTGATAAAGACCACCTGTTATGGTGCAAATTTTTATCCAGTAGAAGTGAATCTTGTGACACTGCCATTTGGAATGTTTACAGCTTGTCTCTACCTTACATTTCCTGCATATGTTGCGTGTTTGTGGGGAAAAAAACTAGTGTTATGGAAGAATGTAAATCTTACTGTAAATAACTTATTTGCAAAAACTGGTTTGAATATAGCATTGGTATAATCTGATCTTTTGAGTCTACTATATGTACTGATTTTAGAATTATAATATGAAAATCAGATTATGATGTTTTTTCTGAAAGATGCTCTAGTTGAGCCAGAAATTATGGGCTTACCATGGGACTAAGTCCAATTCTCTGGCCTGTGTTTATGCAAGAGGTCAGACTAATGATTTCTTCTGGACTTTATATCTATGAATCTATTAAAAGTAATTGTTCCCTCATACCATCCCATTTTTCCATCCAATGTGGTTCTGATCTAACAAATGCCTCTGAGTGTTTTACCATAATAGAATCCTTAAGGTCCAAAAGTCATCTGTACCAAAGGAACTCCTCCAAGGGGTTTACGGTTTTTATAGATTACAATAACACCTAGTGGTTCCAATCAAGACCAGGACCCTATAATGACACCATGATAGTCAACGCCTGATCCTAAGTCTATTGTCTTTATCGATGCAAAATAAATGTGGGAAACTGAAGTGGGAAGAGGAAGTGATAACAGTAGTAAGGTGAGACTAGAAGTCTGCATTTTAGTGAGTGTCTGTCTTATTTTACAGCTCCACTGTGATAATATTACTGTTCAAGAAGGGAATAGCTATCGGCTATACCCCTGCCTTCCAAAAATCACGTGGGCATGAGATAATCTATAAGGTGTCCAGCAGAAATCATGGAATGATATAAGGAGAGGTGAGAGACACCAGCTGTGTCACGTTCCTCCCTGGCTGTCTGGATATGGAGTGCCTGTTAAGGATTAAAGCACTGTGGTTGGGGGATGCAGACAAGAAGAGGACATACAGAAATCTTTCATTATTAGTAAGCTGGATGAAGAAGGGGGACAGTTGTTTAATACCCTACTCTGTTTTGAGGGAGAGCTGGTTGCAGGGCATAAATCTTGGTAAGACTAGAGCTTCTGACACTTTACATGTATGTTTAGACTAGTCTTACAAAGTCAGAGGCCATCTCTTTAATGTAGCTGTAGGGTGGTCAAAATCAAGCTCTTAGAGTGCTGAATGTAAATACTAACCCTCTTTTCCTCCCCTTCTCCCCCACACACCAGTAATGGAGTTTGCTGATAATTTTGCTAATATGACCTAGCCCTTGAAACCTTCCAGTATTACACTTTGTTAGTGTCTGTTTCTATCTTAAAATGCTCCATTTTGCAAAATGGGCCAGTCCTCCTGCTGTCGGATTTGTGGAAACCATAGAGTAAGATGAGCTGGTTTCTCTCAATGTGAACAGGAACATTCAATCTCACGACCTAACCTCACCTGTCTTTCAGAAGGGGCCTCTTTATGTAAAGAGGACCTTGAAGCCTGCTGCTTCACTCACTTCAGAACCTGGAAAGGAAGTGGTAACTGTCAGCACTGAAATGCGAAGTGTACCTGTTTCCCAGTTAAAACTGCTATTTCCACTTTTAGCTATGCAAGCAAACCCAGTAGGAGGTTTGCTATAAAAACACAGGTTGCTACCTTAAACCTCATGGTTTGATGTGCAGTGAGTAATTGCTATCCCCAATCTTTGCAATTATATATGGAACAGAAAATTTTAATGAGTTAAATAGGCCTTTGGATGTCTGAATATTAATCTTCTGTGCTTAACCTTCATAAAGGAACACTAGGCTAGAACAGCAGATCCCTTTCACCATCTGGTACTGTCTTGCTTAATATAAGTTCACTGATCCTATAAACTGTGTTGCCTCCAGCCTAGACAACAGCTGATTCCTATTCCTATAGCATTCCATCATCTGCACTATAGCATCAGAAAACACCCAATAAGTCAGGAGGTGAAATTAAAAAAAAAAAAAAAAAATTGAAGACAACAGTCAACATGATTCGAGGCAAATACTAATTTAAAATTACTATTGCATAGGTAAGAGCTAGGTTCCTTAGCAAGCCTGTTTGAGTTAATATTTAGCAATGAGTTAAGTTAACCATACTATTAATATACATTTATAGTTATTTCCTGTAGATAAAATCCTTGACTAAATTTCTGTGCCTTCAAATGTAAAATTTTTAAGTTTCTTGTCCTGCAATTACTGCTCTTCCCTGGAGCTATAATTCACAGAATCTCTATCCAATCCCATGGTAGATGGGATGGCAGTCCTGGATATAGGGAACAGATGCGATAGAACATAGAAGAAAATACTGCACATCTTTCCAGGTGGTACATTTGACACATCACTGAAATGTCTATAGTGTATTAACATAGCCAGTGCAATGAAGGCTGTCACACATTGAATGTCATAGTCACAGACTATGGAGGAATGCAGTGTGACTGGGAGAGATTGGAAAGATGAGGGATATGAGGCCAAAAGGCTGCTGTGGTGGTGAATGGATTAGATTGTTGGGAATTTCACAGTCCTGGAGAAGAAAAATGAGATTGCAAAGGGCCAAGTGCTTGGCTTTTAACTCACTTAGAATTCTCAGGCAAATAAGTTAATTTAAGGCTCCTTATTCTTTAGAAATCCATGTACCTTTTAAGGTGCTGAGTTTGGCCAGGAGTTAGCAGTCTGCACTGGGACAAGTATCAGAGTAGCCGCCATGTTAGTCTGACTCGGCATAAACAAGTAGTAGTCCTGTGGCACCTTATAGACTGACAGATTTATTGGCGCATGCATCTGATGAAATGGGTCTTTGCCCATGAAAGCTTATGCTCCAATAAATCTTAGTCTGTAAGGTGCCACAGGACTTCCCGTTTATGCAAAGTCTGCATTGTCCTTTTCAGTTCCATACAAGTAGAAAGTCAGAACTGTAAAGCAGTTCTCTCCATTAGAGTTATTCAGCCAGGTAGGCTTTTGTTTTTGAGGGGCATAATATTTTAATTAGCTTGATCTTGGTGTTAGAATGCACTTATATACTGGGGAATCTCAAGTTAATTAGACAGGGAAGTAATACAGGGCAGGAGAGCAGACTCAAGCTTCATCTCTTGTCCCCTGTCCTCTCTTCTTTCTCCCCCCCCCTCCCCCCATGACTAAGCATCAGCATTTTCTGTTCTCTTTACTGTGAGTCTCATGTCTTGGCTCTCAGAGAGCTTGCTGCTCAAGTCAGGAGTTGCACTGGAGCCATTAACCTGTGCCCCATCTTGTGCCCGAGGAAGAGTGCATTCTTAGGGTCTGTCTAGACTACATGCCTCTGGCGACAGAGGCATGTAGATTAGGCTACCCGGCATAGGAAAATGAAGCGGTGATTTAAATAATCACCGCTTCATTTAAATTTAAATGGCTGCTGTGCTGAGCCGCTCAGCTGTGTGTCAGCTCAGTGCTGTAGTCTGGATGCTCTGCAGTCAACATCAAAGGCATTTGTCGACCTCCCTGGTAAACCTCATCCCACGAGGCATACCGGGGAGGTTGACAAATGCCTTTGATGTTGACTGCAGAGCATCCAGACTACAGCGCTGAGCTGACACACAGCTGATCAGCTCAGCACAGCAGCCCTTTAAATTTAAATGAAGTGGTGATTATTTAAATCGCCCCTTCATTTTCCTATGCCGGGTAGCCTAATCTACATGCCGCTGTCGCCAGAGGCATGTAGTCTAGACATACCCTTAGAGCAGGAAGAAGTGGGACACTGCAGCTTTGGTCTTTCAAGCAGCTGTTAAAGTGCAGTTTTGTTATGAAGGCACCAGATGTACCTTATCCTATGGCTGTTTTAGTCTGGAGCTGCCTGGCTGCCACTTGGAGATGAAAAGTTGCAGCCAGTGTTCTATTATATGTCCCATTTTCAGATTGCCTAAGAAAAAAATTTTTTCTAACCATTGGAATTTTCTTTCTAGCTGTCATAAACTCTTCTTCCTCACCTGGGTTGAAATTACAGTAATTTTAGACCTTTTGTGTCACTTTGACTTGAGCTGCTGGGTTGCCCCTAGCCCTGAAATGGCTTGGGTTTTATATTAGAAACTATACCCCCCCCCCCCCCCCCCAAAAAAAAAGTAAAGCTATTTATTAACCTTTCCCACTTTTCTCCCATCAGTTTACAACCTATACAGGGCCCTGCTTGTACTTCATTTATAACAGTGAAACATAGTTTAAACACACAAATCCTGCAGAAACATAAGTCTAGTACAGACTAACACAGAGGCTGACCACAACTGGGGAAGGCTCTTGGACTGACTTCCCCAGAGTCGTTGGTGGTAAACTTTTAAATGGTTGCTAATTTATGTAGCTGTTATCTGGCATGCACTCTTCTCTCTATCTGTCTATCTATATCTCTTTGTAGAAGACAAAGGAGGTTCTGTATGGTACATGTTTTTCCCCCTACTTCCACTGAAAAACCTACAGCAGTCCTAGTTTTCAAAAACACAGAGGTTGTAAATACAAATATATCGGTCCCTGACAGGAAAATACAGAGTGTCTCTATAAAACTTTTTTTTTTTTTTTTTTTTTTTTTTTAAGGAAGACAATATCTGAGTACCTTCCTTGCTTCCTGGCAGCTTTTCACTCCTGCTTCTGTGCTGCACCCCCTCTTCTTTCCCCTGAAATACACAATAGAGTTGAAAGCAGCAATGAAAAATAGCTGCCCTGTAACGCATTTTCCTGGCCTGTACCCTCACCTGTGCTGTGGTTATTTAATAGAAATGGCATAGTGCAGGAGCCACGCCTGCCAGGGCAAAAATTGCCTGCCTCAAGCGCCTATTGAAGGCAGGGTCTAGGGTGGAAGCCAGCAATGAATACAAGGCAGATACCAGCCTAATGCAGCTGGGGCAAGGAGATGCATCGCCTGACTGTCTAGCACCTGGTGAGTTATTTCGGCTGCCGTTGCCTGGGGTCTGTCTACATGTAAACTGGGTCCAAAAGTACACGGCAATAGCTATTGAGGCAGTGGGGTGTAGTGGCTGCAGCTGCGCCACTGCACAGTCGTGAATAGGAGTGTCTGGTGATTACAACGGGGGCGGGGGGGGGGGGTAGGAACCCAGAGCTCCTGGGAGGGAAGCGATGTCTAGTGGCTATAGCGCAGGGGCTGACAGCGATGTGGGATTTTGCAGTTGGGGGGGGGGGGTTACAGGGAACCAGCACCCCCTCCTCCCCCGGCTTCGGGCGCTGCCGCACGCTGCGTGCCTCAGTTTCCCCCTCTGTGCGGCGGGCCCTGCGTCCCCCGCTCTCCCCATCCGGGGAGGGGGCGGAGCCAGCCCCTCCCTCTCCGGGGCCTCTGCCCCTTGGCGGGGCGGGTCCCGCTGGCGCGCGCCGAGGAAGTTTGTCCGCTCCTGGCCGCCGTCTCTCCCCTCCTCCTTCCCTCGCCAGGCCCCGCCCGCCATATTGTCCCCGCCGCAGGCCGAGCCGCCGCCGGAGCGGAGATGGGTGAGAGGGCTCGGCGCCCCGCCCCTCGGCGTAAGAGGGGTGGCTCCCGCCCCCCCTGCTACGAGTCCCCCCCGCGGTCCGCCCTGCCCTACCCCACCCCCGCCTGGGGCCGGGCCCCCGTGCGGCCCCCTCCCCCTTTCGTGCGCGGGGGGTGGCCGCCCCCCCCCAGCAGCTGGGCCTTGCTGCGGGGGGGGCTCTAAGTTCCCCCCCCCCGAGGTGTTGACTCGGTGTCTAGCCCGTTCATTGCCCCCCCCCCCCCGGGATGGCCGGGGGCGCTTATGGGGGGAGCCCTCGCCGCTGAGTGACCAGGCTTAGGACGAGCCCTTCCCGCGGCAGGCAGGGGATGCTGCCAAGGCCATAGCAAAGAGTCGGGTGAGCGGGTACCTTCGTGGAGCAGAGGCCCAGGAGTGGATAAGATGCGGCCCGGGGGCCGGATGCGGCCCGCCAAGCCTTCCTATCGGGCCCGCCCCACTGGACCCACAGGCAGGGAGCAGCCCCAGGCCTCAGAGCCGCTGGCTGCTCCCTCTGTGTCTCTGCGCTGGGGGTAGGGGGAAGCTGCCTGTGCTGCGAACCCCCCCCCCCATCCACACTCCCTCGCGGACCCCACACCCTCTTCTGTACCCCAGTCCTCTACCCCGAGCTCCCTTCTGCACCCAACCTCCATCCCGGACCCCGCACCCCTTCTATGGAAAAGTGCAGCCCTTGATCTCTTCCCAAAATCTTAGGGTGCCCCCTCCCATCAAAAATTATTGTCCACCCCTGCGCTCCTCTTTTTGTTTGCCAGAAGCTGGGAAAGGGCGACAGGGGATGGATCACTCGATGGTTTCCTGGTCTGTTCATTCCCGCTGGGGCACCTGGCATTGGCCGCTGTCGGCAGACAGGACACTGGGCTAGATGGGCCTTTGGTTTGACTCAGTGTGGCCGTTCTTACGGTTTAATTGAGGGACTTGGCTGTTGAGCCTTAATTTCTATCCCAATTAACAGAATTCGGTTAAGGGAGAATTAAAGATAAATAACACAACAGTGTTTTAAGCAATCATGACCAAAAAAAAATCTCAATTTGCGCTCTCTTATTAAATGTGTTGTTGCCGTCTTACTACTTCCACAGGCATCTTCCAGCTAGGAATGTAAGCGACTAGTCACTTCCCCCCTAACCCTGCTGCCTCTATCAGGGTCAGCAAAGGGGGGGGGGGACAGGAGCTGGTGCTGGGGGGAGCTGGGCTTAAAAGCAGGTTTCCCCCAGCACCGTCTTCACAGGGGAGGCAGAGGCAGAGCGGGGAAATGGTGCCAGTGGGGACTGCTTGAGTCCCTGTTTGCCCCATGATCCCTGTGGCACCCCCACTTGCTGCCTGTATGAATGGCGGCGGGGAACATGAGCTGGTGCTGAGGTGAGCCATCTTAAAAGCTGGTTTCCCCCAGCACCGTCTTCACAGGGGAGGCAGAGGCAGAGCGGGGAAATGGTGCCAGTGGGGACTGCTTGAGTCCCTGTTTGCCCCATGATCCCTGTGGCACCCCTACTTGCTGCCTGTATGAATGGCGGCGGGGAACATGAGCTGGTGCTGAGGTGAGCCATCTTAAAAGCTGGTTTCCCCCAGCACCGTCTCTAGGGTGCTTATCAGAGGCAGCAGTGGGGGGGATAGGAGAGGCTGCTGTGAAGCAGTCCCGGTGCAGGGGTCCCAGCAGGGAGCTGTCCGCCACAAACAGAGGCTGCTGGACTTAGTGCGAGCTGGGACCAAGCAGTCCCAGCTCGCGAGGACGCTGCACCTCTGCATTTTAAATGTAAAGTCGCAGCACGGGTGGTTCCCAGAGCCAGCACAAGCCAGGACTGCTCACTTCCGGCTCGAGCTGGCTCCTGGAGCTACCCCTGCTATGGCCCTGCAGAGTGGTCCTATTGACTAATCATATAGTCGATATAAATTGTATCGACTATACGATGAGCTGGGTAACCACAATTTAACATGCTTAGTTCCGGCCATGACAGGATTTAAAAGTTCAGCCTAAAAAAGCCGATTTTTTTGTTGTAAGAAAGATTGAAATTATTATTTATATCGTGGTGGTACCTCAGAGCCCCAGTCATGAACTGTACAGATAGTCCTGCCGCGAAGTGTTTAGTCTTTGCCCATCGGAAGGAAGCAAAAATGGCAGATGCCCAACTTTTTTCTTCTTCAAGGCCTCTTTAAAAGAGGAAGAATGGATTTGTGGTTCAGGCATAAAACTGTGATTAAAACTGGATTATATTTGCAGGTGGTTGTAACCTTTGGGCAAGACATTTAACCTTTTCTGGCCAGATTCTCAGAAGTATTTCGCTTCATAACTTCCATTCATTTCAATGAAAGAACCCAAATACCTCTGAGGATCTTTTTTTTTTTCAGATTGTTGTAGTCTCATTAATCCCAAGATATGAGAGAGTCGTAGGTGCAGTAGTATCTTTCACTGGGCCACCTACTTCCTTTGGTGAAAGAGACAAGCTTTCAAGCAGCACTGAGCTCTTCTTCAGGTTTGAACCCCTTTTCTACATTGCCCCATCTGTAAAATAGGTATAACACACTAGGGTGAACATAAGAATAGACATACTGAGTCAGACCAAAGGTCCATCCAGCCCAATACCCTGTCTGCCAACAGTGGCCAATGCCAGGTGTCCCAGAGGGAGTGAATCAAACAGGTAATGATCAAGCGATCTCCCTCCTGCCATCCATCTCCACCATCTGACAAACAGGCTTAGGGCACCATTCCGTACCCATACTGGCTAAGAGCCATTTATGGACCTAACCTCCATGAATTTATCTAATTCTCTTTTAAACCCTGTTATAGTCCTAGCCTTCACAACCTCCTCAGGCAAGGAGTTCCACAGATTGACTATGCGCTGTCTGAAGAACTACTTCCTTTTATTTGTTTTAAACCTGCTGCCCATTAGTTTCATTTGGTGGCCCCTAGTTCTTATATTATGGGAACAAGTAAATAACTTTTCCTTATTCACTTTCTCCACACCACTCATGATTTTATATACCTCTATCATATCCCCCCTTAGTCTCCCCTTTTCCAAGCTGAAAAGTCCCAGTCTCTTTAATCTCTCCTCATACGGGACCCGTTCCAAACCCCTAATCATTTTAGTTGCCCTTCTCTGAACCTTTTCTAATGCCAGTATATCTTTTTTGAGATGGAGACCACATCTGTACGCAGTATTCCAGATGTGGGCGTACCATGGATTTATATAAGGCCAATAAGATATTCTGTGTCTTATTCTCTATCCTTTTTTTAATGATTCCTAACATCCTGTTTGCTTTTTTGACTGCCGCTGCACACTGCATGGACGTCTGTAGAGAACTATCCATGATGACTCCAAGATCTCTTTCCTGATTAGTTGTAGCTAAATTAGCCCCCATCATAGTATATGTATAGTTGGGGTTTTTTTTCCCAATGTGCATTACTTTACATTTATTCGCATTAAATTTCATTTGCCATTTTGTTGCCCAGTCACTTAGTTTGGTGAGATCTTTTTGAAGTTCTTCACAGTCTGCTTTGGTCTTAACTACTTTGAGCAGTTTAGTATTGTCTGCAAACTTTGCCACCTCACTGTTTACTCCTTTCTCCAGATCATTTATGAATAAGTTAAATAGGATTGGTCCTAGGACTGACCCTTGGGGAACACCACTAGTTACCCCTCTCCATTCTGAAAATTTACCATTTATTCCTATCCTTTGTTTCCTGTCTTTTAACCAGTTCTCAGTCCATGAAAGGATCTTCCCTCTTATCCCATGACAACTTAATTTATGTAAGAGCCTTTGGTGAGGGACCTTGTCAAAGGCTTTCTGGAAATCTAAGTACACTATATCTACTGGATCCCCTTTGTCCGCATGTTTGTTGACCCCTTCAAAGAACTCTAATAGATTAGTAAGACATGATTTCCCTTTACAGAAACCATGTTGACTTTTGCCCAACAGATTATGTTCTTCTATGTGTCTGACAATTTTATTCTTTACTGTAGTTTCAACTAATTTGCCCAGTACTGACGTTAGACTTACCAGTCTGTAATTGCCGGGATTGCCTCTAGAGCCCTTTTTAAATATTGGCGTTACGTTAGCTATCTTCCTGGCATTGGATACAGAAGCTGATTTAAAGGATAGGTTACAAACCATAGTTCCGCAATTTCACATTTGAGTTCTTTTCGAACTCTTGGGTGAATGCCATCTGGTCCCGGTGACTTGTTACTGTTAAGTTTATCAATTAATTCCAAAACCTCCTCTAATGACACTTCAATCTGTGACAAGTCCTCAGATTTCTCACCTACAAAGGTTGGGTCAGGTTTGGGAATCTCCCTAACATCCTCAGCCGTGAAGACTGAAGCAAAGAATTCATTTAGTTTCTCCACAATGACTTTATCGTCCTTAAGTGCTCCTTTTGTATCTCAATCGTCTAGAGGTTCCACTGGTTGTTTAGCAGGCTTCCTGCTTCTGATGTACTTAAAAAGATTTTGTTATTACCTTTTGAGTTTTTGGATAGCTGTTCTTCAAACTCCTTTTTGGCTTTTCTTATTACATTTTTACACTTAATTTGGCTATGTTTATGCTCCTTTCTATTTACCTCACTAGGATTTGACTTCCACTTTTAAAAAGATGTCTTTTTATCTCTCACTGCTTCTTTTACATGGTTGTTAAGCCACGGTGGCTCTTTTTTAGTTCTTCTTCTATGTTTTTTAATTTGGGGTATACATTTAAGTTGCGCCTCTATTATAGTGTCTTTGAAAAGTGTCCATTCAGCTTGCAGGGATTTTACTTTAGTCACTATACCTTTTAATTTCTGTTTAACTAACCTCCTCATTTTTGCATAGTTCCCCTTTTTGAAATTAAATGCCACAGTGTTGGGCTGCTGAGGTATTCTTCCCACCACAGGAATGTTAAATGTTGTTATATTATGCTCACTATTTCCAAGCGGTCCTGTTACCTCTTGGACCAGATCCTGCGTGCCACTCAGGACTAAATCTAAATCGAGAATTGCCTCTCTCCTTGTGGGTTCCTGTACCAGCTGCTCCAAGAAGCAGTCATTTAAGCTATCAAGAAATGTTATCTCTCCATCTCGTCCTGAGGTGACATGTACCCAGTCAATATGGGGATAGCTGAAGTCCCCCACTATTATTGAGTTCTTTATTTTGATAGCCTCTCTAATCTCCCTTAGCATTTCATAGTCACTATTACAGTCCTGGTCAGGTGGTCGATAATAGATCCCTACTGTTATATTCTTATTAGAGCAGGGAATTACTATCCATAGCGATTCTATGAAACATGTTGATTCATTTAAGATTTTTACTCCATTTGATTCTAAATTTTCTTTCACATATAGTGCCACTCCCCCACCCGCACGACCTGTTCTGTGACATTAGTCTTTGGTGCTTTGAGGTGCTAAAGGAGTAGGAAAGTTACCTGCCTACTCTGCTCCAAATCCATGTGTGTTATAAATCTTTCCTTTTCAGTTTGAAGGACTGAAGAAATAGTTAAACAGTGAAGAGTAATCAGCCTCTCAGGGCAGCCTCCATACCCTTTGTTGTTATGGCAGGGGGAAGGCGGGGCCCTAACCGGACATCTTACTGCCGAAATCCTCTTTGTGAAACTGGGGCTACTGGGGGTACTGGACATTCCACAAGTTCATCGGTCACTGGTGTGCGCTCACGTACCAGGTAAATGTGCATCCCTTGTATTCCTTTATGTACTGTGGCCGCTCCTCCTCTGTGAAACATACAGCTTGAGGCTGGTTCATGTTTTCCCATACCTTACCGTAGCCGTTTTGTCAGTGGTTCAGTGATTTTTGTTGTTATTGTTGGTACATGGATGTCAGGTTGCAACGGTCTTGGTTATCCATGGCAACTTCTCTGGAGTATGTTTTTTGTCATTAACACAAAATAGCAATAGGGGGAAATGTGGGTAGCGATACACTCAAGGACTGCCAAGTGCTTGGCACATGATGGTTAGCTACCCGACAAGAGTTTTAAAGCACTTGAAGATCCTTGGGGAGGGGAGTGCTATAGACAAAGTTTTATCTAAAAAATGGCTCCAGAGTCCTGCTTGTTAAGTCAACCATTTCCAGCAGTGCATGACAGTTGATGCACTTCTGGGATAGTGGTTCGTTAGGGCAGATGGATTTTCTTTCACAAATCCTAAACTGGTTGAATGGTGACAGCTCAGCTGTGGATTATATGCTTTCGCTCTCAGCCTGACTTCTGTGGGGAAAGCACAGAGGTGTGGGGAGGAGAGGGGAAGAGGTGGAAAATCAGCACTCGAATAACCACGTGATGAGCACTTCATAAATCCCTTGGCTAGAACATCCTTGACCCTGCTGGTGAATATCCCTTAATGTACTCCATGATTGTGGCCCTCGGCTGAGATCTTTCTTTAATATTATTTATAGAGCCGTTCTTCAGAGCATTTTATAATCCATATACGTATAGCAGCCCTGATGTGCAGAAGGCCTTCTTGGAGATGAAGGGCAAGCCCCTGTGATGAGCAGGGAAAAGTCTTGGCAGGGTGAGAATCTTACTCATAAAAAGTTCCCCCTTAGATATCTAGTGTCCACACAGAGCCTATGAGGCATCCTGTCTCTGTCTTCTGGGCACCTATATCATAGAAGCGGTGTTTCCAGCAGGAGTTCCAAAGGCTGAAGGGCTGAATCAATCCTGCGAGTTTTGGGGCTTTGAGGACTTTGGAGCTAATGCTGTGAATGTTAAGTTTTCAATTCAGTAACACACCTGAGCCTCTGTATAGCTATACTATGGATGTGAACAACTAGTCGACTATCCAATAAGCAAATGCTTATCAGATAGTCAACAGACAAGTCAACTAGTCACTCCCTCCCCTACCTCCCCCCCCCCCACCGCTTTGCTGTCTCTATCAGAAAGAGGCAGCAAAGGTGGGGGAAGAGGTGCGGGGTACTTCAAAGCAGCAGCGCTGAGTGGAGCCCAGGGTTAGCTGAAGATTCCCCCGCTGACCCCGGGCTCCATGCAGCGCTGTCTCTTTGAAACGCTGCGGGAAGCATGGGGGGGGGGGGGGGGACACGACTGCTTGAGTCCTCAACTGGCCTCGTGTTCCCTGCAGCGCTTTCGCCTTTGAAGTGTAGCAACAGCCCTGTGGCTGTTGCTACACTTCAAAGGCAGAGGCGCCCTTATCAACTAATCGAATAGTCAATGCAAATTGCATCAACTGTTCAATTAGCCAGTTAATCTTAATTTAACATCCCTAATCTATACTGCAATCAGAGGTATGAATGCAGCATGTGTGGACATACCTGAGCCAGTTTATATCTAGCTAGCTCCAGTATCAAAAGCAGTAAGGTCACGGCAGGACCTCTCAGCCCTGCGTAAACACCCCAGGTCCTGCATGGCCAAGGACAGCCTGTGCTGTCACCCACATTGCTGCAATTCCATTGGCGTTGTTAGAGCTGGCTAGTTCGTTTGGGTAAGACACTGTCATGGAGTCAGACTCAGTGCTCTGGCGTGCTCTGAATGAAGTCCGTCAGGACTCTAATGCATTGTCTCCCCCCTTAGGGCGCACTCTCACCAGGGCAAGCCTTCTGGGCTCCAGTGCCTCCTGGGTCTGACCTCGCAGCGTTTAGCACCCCCGTTCACAACATGAGCTCCCCACAGTGAGTCCACCTGGGGAAGCCTTACGTGCCCCACCCATCACATCTCTGCAGTCAGCAGTGACTCTCAGCCGTCGAGGTAAAACAGAAGGGTCATTAGAAACACCATAGAACAGATCTTGTTAGCACAGTAAGCAAGAACATTTGGCAAAGTCCATCATGAGGAGTGGGGATCCGTAGCACATGGCCCCTGGCTCCCCTCGGTCCAAACCAGGAGACTGACCAGCTTGCAGCAGCGTAGCCTCCGTCACCACCCTCGGTCCTGTCTCCATGCTTTGTCTCTTTTCTGAGCAAACAGGTCATCTGGTCTCCACCTCTCTCTCTGTTCTCCAGCACCTTTGGCTGGCTCCTTGAAGAGGACAAGCTCTGACAATCAGAGTTGCCAGGATACAGGGTGTTTAAGGCTTTCATTCTTCACAGTCTTACATTTTGAAGAAGTTTGGATTGATTCTCTTTTTTTTTCCTTCCCTTCACAGAAGCTTTTCTGCTGTCACTATAGCTGTGACTTTTGTGGCTCTGGAGTGCGATTTTTAATGGGAGTTTGGCATCTAATGCTCTGAAGCCCCTTTAGAAATCCAAGATCTAATTACTGAGTATTGCTTAGGGATCATTCACTGGATGCACCTTGCTTGACTTGCATTTATACCCTTCTCTTTGAGTGAGTGGTCCATAGCTGGAATTAGACCTGTGGCATAAGAGACTCTCTGGGAGAATAAGAAATCCCTTTATTTTATGGCACCGAATCTGCATACACATGACACAATGTAAATAAGCAGCATGAGGCAGAAATACTTGCAACTAACTATAACAGTTGTCCCTGTAGGGCTGCATGTGTACAAGCTCTGCTCTCAGACCTTACTCAAAGTGGAGGAATCAGATGTCCTGGTGCTGCAGGCTGACCTGATTTCAAATATTGCTCTTGCTATACAAACCAGATGCCATGCCTATACCTGGCAAAAAGGTATCAGCATATCCTGAGCGTTAGAGATGTAAAAGCCTGTTTAATTGGTTAACCAGCCAAATGTTATGGTTAACCAATTAAACGGGGGTGCATGTGTGTGTGCTCTAGCCAGGCTGCGCTGGAGCCGCACTCCTGCTGTGAATGGGGGCTGCTCCAGCCGGTTAACAGTTGAGGCTAAAGCAGCCCCCACCTGCAGCAGGCCTTGGGGGGCTCCTCCAACCCCACCAGTAAACTGGTTAAACATTCACATCCCTACTGAGCCTGCAACACTACTTCTGTATGTTGTCTTGCCTCTACGTGCAACAGGTATCTTCTTCATATTGGTTGTACCTGTTCTTTGCAGCCTCAGGGGTAGCTTTGAGGTTGGGCTTCCCATTTAGCATAGACCCGTCCATCCTCTGCAGTGTGTGTGTGGGGGCTCGGGGTGGGCATTGTTTTTTCCCCAGCATATCTCTGGAGAGTAATTGGTGGGTTTTGGTTTATGTTGGTAGGAGCGGTTCAGGTACAGGCCTCTCCAGCCCTCCTCTGGCAACCCAGACAGTGGTTCCCCTCCGGCACTGTAAGATCCCAGAGCTGCCTGTGGAGCGGAGTATCTTGTTTGAACTTCAGCTCTTCTTCTGCCATCTCATCGCTCTATTTGTCCACTACATCAATATCTACAAAACTGTGTGGTGGTACCCACCCTCCCATCCTCCATCACACACCTCACTGGTAGGTACCTGGGTATGTGCTGCTGTACTCATATAGATCCCTGGCCTCGGCAGGTACCTGCAGTCACACTCCTATATGCATGGTTGCTCTCCAGATTGCTGAGCACCCAAAACCCATTCCCTTCCCAACGGTATCTCAGTGCCTCCTACTTTTCAACAGCATCTGGGTAGATGCCCTATTTGGACAGCATTTCAGTCGAAGAGCCAACACCCAGCCTAGCCCAGCTCTCGTGACAGTGGCTTTTTCGCGGTGCTATGCAAAACAGCCCACCATCCCAGCATCCTGTCATGGTAGGGCTATGTATTGATTCACTAGAAAGTGACACAGTAGAACCTCACAGTTACAGACGGCCCAGGAAAAGAGGTTGTCCAAAACCCTGAACAAAACACACCTCCGGCTCCAGCAGTTCACGCTCTGGGCCAGGTTCCTGAGGCAGCGAGGCAGCTTCTTACCTGGGCAAGCTTGTCCTTCCAGCCTGGGTGGGAGTGGAAGAGAGATGTGGGAAAACAGCACCCCCCTCTCTTCCTGGCCAGGGGCAGGAACAGGGTGAAACTAGCACTTACTGTTTAGAAGAAAGGAGAGTAGACCCCAATGCTGCTCCTGCTCTGGCTGCATTGAGCTAGCAGCAGAAGTTCACAACTTTGCCTGTGGACAGTAAGTGGGTGCCTTGTGCATGGGGGGGATGGGTGTGGGGATAGGCAGCCCAGATGTGCTTACCTTTATAATGCAACCAGAAGACTTACCCCACGTTGCCTGGGACCGGCCTGGAGGCAAGTGGCACAGAGGCCTCCCACTGGCTCTCCTTGGGCTCAAAGTGGGGAGGGTGGGGGGTAGCGCTGCCCAGCCAGTGTGGCCAAGCTGGCTGGCCTCGTGGTGTCGGGGGCGATGATGCCCGGCCCTGGTGGTGCTCCCAGGGGAGGCAGGGGCATGGCAGTGGGGCTGGTAGGACTTCCTGTCCCCTCCCCCCCTGCAGTTTGGCGCTCAGGCTGAGAGCTAGAGAGAGTTGAGGTAGAGGGGCCACTTACCTGGGCCAGTGGCCAGCAAGATAGGGAGCCCCATCTTCAGCTGGCGGCTCCTTTCCTGGTGCAGCTGCCCCAGTGGTCACAATTCAGTGTCACTGTCCTCTGCGCTCGCTGCCCCCTATGGTGACTGTGCAGTATTGCATCCCTCTGAGCCGCCCCACCCCTTTCTGTGTTTTCCTGCCACAACCAAACCCTGATCTTACTTTAAGTTAGGATAAGAGGAGGCTGCATCCCAAATTAGGTGGTCATAGCTGTACCATTTAGGAGGAGTTCTTGAACAAACGGACTCACAGATAGACAGGCACCTCTGAAATATAAAGATGTAGGCAGTACAGTATTTATGTTTTGCTGCTGCCTGAATGGTTACTTCCAGTTTCGCATGATGTCAGGTTGACCAGTCGGTCTGTAACTCTTTGTATCTTTGAGGTTCTACTGTATAACAGATCCAGAGAAAAAAAATGAATGTACAAGCACCCTGGCTCCTGCCAGTTTTTATTTTGAATTTATTTGTAATGTTAAGAATCATGAGATTTGGGATTCCAGCACAACACTGACTTTCTTTCTCTGAATAAAGTTGATCCTCTTAATTTCAGTCCTTGGTGGACTGGGGAGACTGCGTGTCGCATACGGGAGGGGAGAGGAGCAGAAAAGGAGATCCAAAATTTTAAGAGAAACCTCTTTCGCTACAGGAACAAGCTGTAGCTTCTCCGGCTAATAGTATTGTTCTGGGCTGAGGTGTGGAGCTCTCCCATCCTTTCAAATGCATCATGCACTGTGGCCTGTAGTTGCCTTGAACCATAATACAAAAATACGGCTTATTGAGACTATAGGTCCCAGCAGGCGATGTTCCGTCTTTGAATAGCCTGACCTCATTGCATCCTAGGACTTAGTCTCTATAGGCTGCACCTTTTTGTTAAATACTAAGGTGGCTGTAATCATCCCCACTTCATGCAAACGAGGTGTATCTCAGGCCTTTGGTAAATTGTCAGGTGACTCTCATTTGGGCAAAATGTGGACATCCTGGCACCATGTACCCTGGGCCTTCTCCTGATAATCCAGGGGAGAGGTAGGAGTAGCTTGGGTCTCTTTCCCACCATCCCCAGGGTGTTCTGCTACCTGTTGCAAAATGGGAGTTTCCTTTTTGTCATTGCAGAACTTTCATCTCATTGACTTCAACGTGCTGACGGTGACGACAATCGTCTTATCGCGCAGGCTGATCGGTGCCATTGTGAAGGAGGTAAAGCCACAGCCCGAGCTCAAAACTGTTTTATCCTTCCCAGCCTTCCCTGAGTAGCATCTGTGTTTGCCTTACTATATTGTGGGTGCTTTAGGTAAAATAAAGCACAGAAGTGTCTTTCAACTCAGTATAGAACCTTATCAAGCCAAAACGCCAGCCTCATTAATTATGCCAACTACTCTCATTGTGATGGGGGCACACCCCCTTTGGGGATGCCACCTGATGTACTGGCATTTCATTCAGCCTCTCCTGCTCCACCAGCCTGAATTTCCTTTCCCTGTTTTGCTGAATTAGGTTTTCCAGCCTCTTGCAGCACACACAGGTAGGGCCACACCCAGCTGCTGATGTAGACTGAAGTCAGCTCTTTGTGAAAGGAATCACCCAGTGCAGATGTGCACACCCCTTTTGGGAGGTGAATCCAAAATAATTCTGTCTAATAGAAATATCTGCACAGCACAAGCTCATACAATTTCGCCCTCTTCCTCTATATGAAGAGAGGTATGCACTACTTCTTGCCCACAGCTAGAAATTACATAAACTGGGCTTAATAATTAACAAAACCAATTTTATTAAAGAACAGATTGTAAGTGGTTAAAGAGATAGCAAACAGAACAAAGCAGATTATTAAGCACATAAAACAACGGGCACAAACTTGCGCTTGATTCACTGAAGAAATTAGCTACAAATAGTAATTCCTCACCCTAAATGTTGTCACAGGCCGATCACAGACCGTCTTGAAAGGCAGCTGCACTGGCCTTCAGTTTGAGATTTCAAGTATTATTACTCATGAGATAGATGCCCTTCCATTCTGGGATCAGCTCTTCTGCCCCAGTTCAGTTCTTGCTTCTAGGTGTTTTCAGACTCTCTTTGGGCAGCGTGGCAGAGGAAAACCCTGATGATGTCGCTCCCTGGCTTTATGTAGTTCTAATGTATGGTGGGAATCCTTTAGTCTCCCAGTGGAAAAACACTGGCATTTTTCTTTTGTTGTACCCAAAGGGTTACTTATGGGTGCCATCTCAAATAACACATTTGAAGTACAGCTATGTGATCCATATTTCTAACTTTAGATACAGACATGATACAGGTATACAAATTAGATAATCACATTCAATAAATCACATTTCCAGTGATATCTTACATGAACCATCTTGCTTAAGGTACATCTGTTATGTCATATCCATATCATAAGCATATTTTCATAAAGAATATGGAGTACAGCAACACAGTGTGCTCTAGCTGTTATTGCTGTAGAGCCATCAGTAAAACAACAGTAAGAGATGTCTGTGGGTACTCTAAGCCCTTAGAGTGCTGTATGTTTTCAAAGGGCTGTGCTGACAACCAAGTGTAAAAGATTCTTGGAATGGAATGATAAATTTAAAAGTAAAAACCAGATGATAGATAGTACTTCCTACAATGCTATCGGAGCTTGAATATAGGACAGTGTTTCTTAAACTATGTTCCGCAGAACACTGGTGTTCCGTGAACAACTCACAGGTGTGCTGTGACCTCTTCTTTGTTTTTGTTATTTCTTTTGTTTTTGTCTTTTTTTTGTCTGACGACAAATTTTTTTTTTTTTTTTTTAAGAAAATTTTCATAGGTGTTCTGCATTAAAAAAATATTGTTTGGTGTTCCGTGGTGTCAAAAAGTTTAAGAAACACTGATATAGGGTGTAGTTTGGATGTACTGGAAGCTGAATGTAAAATCAAGTGTTCCGACTCCCTTATAAACCGCTTTTTTCCCTGCCCTGTTCTGAAGGGTTTTGAACTGACTGCAACATAAAATCTAGATGTGGTTTCCTATTGGAAAACTGATTTATAGGGATGTCTCAATCCATTACTCATATGAGTTTCACTATATTTACGTGTATTTGGTTACTGAATTTCTGGTGGTGTTTTGGACTATAGTAGGTTGGATTAACCTAGGGCTGTCAATCGCAACTCAAAAATTAATCATATTTAATTGGATTTAATTGCGCTGTTAAACAATAGAATACCAATTGAAAAATTATTAAATATTTAGGATGTTTTTCTACATTTTCATATATATGTTATTCTGTGTTGTAATTGATTACAGAGTGTATATTTTTATTACAAATATTTGCACTGTAAAAATGATTTAAAAGATAGTATTTTTCAGTTCACCTCGTACAAGTACTGTAGAACAATCTTTGTTGTGAAAGTGCAGCCTTCAACTGTAGATTTTGTTACATAACTGCACTGAAAAAAACAAAACAAGGTAAAACTTCAGCGCGTACAAGTCCACTCGGTCCTACTTCTTGTTCAGCTAGTCACTAAGACAAACAAGTTTGTTTACATTTCCAGACGATAACGCTGACCTCTTTTTATTTACAATGTCACGAGAAAGTGAGAACAGGCGTTTTCATGGCACTTTTGTAGCTGGATTTGCAAGGTATTTACGTGCCAGAGATGCTAAACATTTGTATGACTCTTCATGCTTTGGCCACCATTCCAGAGGACATGCCTCCATGCTGATGACATGCTCATTAAAAAATAATGCATTAATTAAATTTGTGACTGAACTTCTTGGGGGAGAATAGTACATGTCCTGCTCTGTGTTACCCACATTCTGCCATATATTTCATATTATAGCCGTCTCAGATGGTAACCCAGCACATTTTGTTCATTTTAAGAACACTTCCCTGCAGATTTCACAAGATACCAACATGAGATTTCCAAAGATAACTAGAACTTGACCAAAGGTTTAAGAGTTTGAAGTGCCTTCCAAATCTGAGGGATGAGGTGTGGAGCATGCTTTCAGAAATGTTAAAAGAGCATCTCTGATGTGGAAACTACAGCACCTGACCAACCAGAAAAGAAAATCAGCTTTCTGCTGGTGGCATCTGAGTCAGATAAAGAAAATGAACATACATCAGTCCATACTGCTTTGGCTTGTTATCGAGCAGAACCTGTCATCAGCGTGGATACACATTCTTTGGAATGGTGGTTGAAGCATGTATGGGCATATGAATCTTTACCACAACTGACATGTAAATATCTTGCAACAACAACTACAACGGTGCCATGAGAACGCTCATTCTCTCGTTCATTGTAGCTGACCTTGTAAACAAGAAGCAGACAGCGATGTCTCCTGCAAATGTGAGCAAACTGGTTTGTCGGAGTGATTGACTGAACAAGAAGTGAACAAGGGCTGAGTGGACTTACAGGCTCTAAAATTTTACGTTGTTTTATTTTTGAGAGCGGTTTTTTGTACATAATTCTACATTTGTAAGTTCAGCTTTCATGATAAGGAGACTGTACTACAGTACTTGTATTAGGTGAATTGAAAAATATTTTGTGTTTCACAGTGCAAATACTTGTAATCAAAAATCAAGTGAGCATTGTACCCTTTGTATTCTGTCCTGTAATTGAAATCAATTTATTTGAAAAAGTAGAAAACATCCAAAATATTTAAATCAATAATATTCTATTGTATAACGGTGTGATTAATCACAATTAGTTTTTTTTAATCACTTGAAGCCCTACTTTATCCTTTACTAAAGAATGATGTTTGGCTCCTTTCACTTTCCCTTCCTCTTTAGTTATTCCAGCTTCCTTCAAAGAAGAAGCTGAATAAGCAACAGATTATATTGCTGGTTGGATTTAGCTGACTTCAGAGGCTTGCTGCATTAAATTGGAGACTGGAGGTTTTTCCTTCCCACTGTGTTCAAGAAAGCAAGCTGCTCCTTACTTGAGTGGCCTTCAAGGCTGTAGTAGACAGATGACACACCAGGGCTAGACAAGAACCCAGAGGGGCCATTCCTCTCCCCCAGCAAAATGGGAAGTGTATCTGAAATCTGTGCCCAAGGTTCAGCTTCTTGATCTTGAAGAGTCCAAATGCAGATTCTGATCTAAACCAGGCCCCTCTCAGCTGGCTGCAGCCATATGGTATCTAGAGATTGAGCTGCCTCTGTTACTGTGCGGTGCTGGTTCAGCTGGACTGAGTAGAACTCATTCACTAGTTGTGCTGCTAGTTTTTCTGTTTGCTTTCCGGAAGGAGGGTAAATTGTCTAACTCCTGCTCTGCTCTTTCTCATCTGCAGGCTTCACAAAGTGGCAAAGTCTCCCTGGCACGTTCCGTTTTCCTTGTGATGACTCGGTTTGCAGTCCTCACTGGGACAGGCTGGAGCCTGTGCCGATCAATAATTCACCTCTTCAGAACCTATTCGTTCCTCAATCTCTTGTTCCTGTGTTACCCGTAAGTACCTCTCTTCTCCCAGCTGTGGTTTGATGCTGAACTTCTAAACCCGCCTCTCCAATCAATCAATCCCGGCAAGATGTAGCCTGAAAGTAAATGAGCACTTGATTTCCTTGAAACCGAACCTTTCACTCTATCAGTTGATCAAAACTATATTAGGTGAGCTCTTTCTGGGGCTAGGCATATGTCTTTCCTATTCTACTTGAATGACCTGCCCAGGCTAAGTAAACCAGAATTTAATTGCCCACAGTTTTGTAAAAGGACTGTCCACATTGAGATTTGTCAGGCTGTACAAATAGTTAATTTCTCAAACTTGTCCTTGGCTGCTCAGTTCCCAGAGCTTCCCACTTCTTTGTCTTGCTCCATAAATATTTGAAGCGCGATGGGTAGAAACAAGCACTTTTCCCTGCCACTTATTGACCAAATCTGAGGAATCCGGTTCTATTTCTGTGCAGGCAGCAGTATTTCTTCCCCAGTTTGGCAAAGGTTTTCCTGCCCCATGGTGAACAGAGGAGGACTGAGTGTTGTAAGCAAATGTGATTTCAGGCATCCAAATCACTCTGTGCCAATGAAATAAGGAGCATCTCAGAAAAGTAAGGGGCCATGCCCAACCAGTTTTTAAGGTGACCCAGGGTAAATGAGATGAGGCAGTGAGCCTGTATGTGGGCAGACGTAAGATGCACCACTCATGGTGTTGGTGTGGATAGTGCCTAGATGGTGTGATTTTATCTGATAGACATGGGTGCAGAAGATGAGTAACTTTCAGGGAGGAGAACCTAACTGCTGGAAGTGTCTCCAGTTAAATCAGGAGCAAGCAGTATTAAAATTGACCGGGCATCTTTGGCAGTGCACATCCCAAATCAACAGGGCACATTAAGTATGTGGTGTCTCTAACTCCCAATAGATACATGGCCAGGGCAATATGGCAGTGTCCCTCGAGCTGTCCCTTTCTAGATGCTGGGTGGGAAGTGGCTCTCATGATCCTGAACTTCATTCAGAAGAGAGAGTTGGGTACTGACACCTCCTCTGTCATGGTAATGGGAGTCCGACTGGGGGAATAGAGGACCGTTCGTTACAGCCTTCTTGCCCCTGTCCTTTTCCAGGTTCGGCATGTACATTCCTTTTCTGCAGCTGAACTGTGATCTTCGAAAGACAGCCCTCTTCTCCCAAGTGGCTAACATTGGCCCTCAAGAGACGGGGGAAGTAAACTCCAGGAGTAAAGACTACCTAACCATTTTAAAAGAGACCTGGAAGCAGCATACCAAACACATATATGGCATGGAGGCCATGCCCACCCATGCCTGCTGCCTCTCCCCAGACCTCATCCGCAGTGAGGTGGAGTACTTGAAGATGGACTTTAACTGGAGGATGAAAGAGGTGCTGGTGAGCTCCATGCTCAGTGCCTACTATGTGGCCTTTGTGCCTGTCTGGTTTGTGAAGGTGAGTGCCTTACATGCTTGTGTGCCCGCTGCCCTGGCAGGCGCTTCTGTAATTCCTCCCTCTGGTGGGACAAGCAAGGCAGGTTGGTATGAGTCATTAGCAGAAGTAGACACTTGGTCTGTGGGAGGTGGGGGTGGCTCTCACGAGGTTAGTTCTCCCCCGGTGCATGAAAAGTGGGTGCAGTAAGTCGAAGGTCTGGTTTACACACAGATTCCTATAAATCAGTGTGCACCTGGCTTAGATGGATTTGCTTAATTCTAAATTCTCCTGTGATGTGGTTGGCTTTGTAGAGTAGGAAGGGTCTGAATGTTGTGATGCTTATAAGAAACAGAAAATCATGAATGTAACATAATAAATACAGAATCCTACAGCGTGTTTCCGCTATCGAACGCTATGATTATCTCGAGTTGTGCAAACTTCTGTCTATTAGGGTGAAGCTGTTTTTCCCCTAGAGAGTAGGGATGTTAAATATCGGTTAATTGAATAGTCTATTAACCTCATGAATTTTTATTGGTTACTCAACTATTCTATAGTCCCCGGGGGTGGGGCTGGCAGCCAGTGTGCTCTGGCCCCACTCCTGAGGAGCTCCCTGCCACCCCACACTGCTGCCTCTGTATCAGAGGGGCAGCAGCACGGGGTGCCAGGCGGGAGCTGGTCCGTGAGAGAAGCCAATTTAAAAACCAGCTCCCCTCACGGTCTGGCTACCTGCCGCCCTGTGCTGCTGCCTCTGATATAGAGGCAGCAGCGTGGGGTGGCAGCAGCCCCTGTCCGGGGGTGGGTCTGAGCTACCGGACCCAGCGTGAGCTGGAACTGAGCCAGGCTGCCTGCCTGCTTGGCTCCTAATACACTTTAAATGCTGAGCTGCAGCAGGGGTAGGTCCCAGACCCGGCATGAGCATGCTGACCAGCCTGCTAAAAAATGTACTGGTGAGAGGGGGCAGGGAATTGCATGTAGTGTATAGCATTAACCGATAAGCTTTTGCTTGTCGGTTAATCAACTCTGCTATTACATCCCTACTAAAGAGTTGCAGAATTTTCTCTTTGGTTATGGCCATGCCAGCTTTTCATGCACTGTAATGTCTTGTGGGGGCAGATCCAAGACCAGAATAAAACTGATTTTCTTTTCTTTCCAACCTCTCCTTAGGGAGAGGGTAGCTTGTAATAGAGGGGACTCTCCTGTGTCTATTTTACTGGATTTTCATAGTACATTGTACATTATAGCAAATGTATTCGGATGAACAGAGATTGGAGACTTCGGGGACCTGTTGTAATCTGAACCATGCCTCTGGCTTCATGCTTGTCACTTCTGCAAGCCATGGGACTCGATCTCAGAGCCACCTGTTCTGAAAGCGCAGGCCCGCTCTTATCTGAGCAAAAGGCGAGTCATCGTGGTGGGGTCCGAGCATAGGAAAGTGACTGTGCCCAGTAGGTTCCTTTCACCCAGCGGGGCCTCGATTTCACATCTCAAGCGGTCAGAAGTTTCACCTTTTCTTGCTGCTGACTGTAGGGCTGGAACAGCTCCTGCCCTGCTCTGCTTTCCCAAGCAGATGTAATTGCTGCAGCGAACGGGGCTGGTTCATGCCTTCCGACGCTGCTGTGTGGGGCCAGGGTGTCCTAACGCCTTGTCCCGTTGTGTTCATGCTCCCGACAGAACACTCAGTACTACGACAAACGGTGGTCATGTGAGCTGTTCCTGCTGGTGTCCATCAGCACCTCGGTGATTCTGATGCAGCATCTCTTGCCTGCCCGTTACTGCGACCTCCTCCACAAAGCTGCAGCGCACCTGGGCTGCTGGCAGAAGGTCGACCCAGCCCTGTGCTCCAATGTGCTACAGCATCAGTAAGGAACCTGCTCCCACTGGCTAGCATGGGTTTGTTCTCTCTTGTGTGCGGGGGTGGGGCGCGCCTCTCCCAGGCTGCTAGTCCTTTGTGGGACGGGAGAGATCTTAGCTCAGCATCAGGAATAATGAAACCAGACTTGTTTCAGGTGGCTGCTAATCATCCTGACACGCTCTGGGCCTGATCTGCCCCATCCACAGCTGGGGGAGAGGGATAGCTCAGTGATTTGAGCAATGGCCTCCTGAACCCGAGGTTGAGAGTTCAATCCTTGAGAAGACCATTTAGGGATCTGGGGCAACTCTGTCAGGGATGGTACTTGGTCCTGCTGTGAGGGCAGGGGACTGGTCCTGATGACCTCTCAAGGTCCCTTCTAGTTCTAGGAGATAGGTATATCTCCATTTATAATTAATAATTTAAACCTCTGATGTGTTGGTGAAAAGTGGCTATTAAACGCTGATGCAACAAGCCAAAGTCTGCCCTCACAAATCACCGCACCTCAGTGTCTTAGCAAATGGTTACAAGAGTCCTTAATGACGGACTCAAGGGTTAAGACTGTGGGTGGTTGCATTGCTGTACACCGCGTCCCCCCCCCCTCCCCCCTGTGCTAATGGGGGAATGTCATTGACTCCTCTGGAGACACTCTGTTCAGAGCCATTGCCGCCTGATCCTGTCATTCTGGAGGTGGCTACTATAGGAGTCGGTTTCTCTTGCAGGTGGACCGAAGAATGCATGTGGCCCCAGGGGGTGCTGGTGAAACACAGCAAGAACGTGTACAAAGCTGTGGGCCATTACAATGTGGCTGTGCCATCTGATGTCTCACACTTCCGCTTTCATGTAAGCTGGCGGTGTTCCTCCTTCTTTATGAGAGTGATTCCTTGCACAACAGCGCACGCAGATAGTCCCTGCCCCAAAGACCTCAGGGACTAAACAGACAAGAGAGACAAAGCTGGAAGCCAGGCAAGCCCAGCGAGACGGAGTGATTTCCTCGCAATCATGCAGCGGGGGAGTGACAGAGCCAGGAATAGCCCCTGGTCTGAGTCTTAGTCCTGTGCTTTCTCTGTTCCTATCCTGAGCACAAAGGAGGGCGGGGGGGCGCGCGGCGCGGCTCGTTTCAGAGAAGGACCTCTGTGCACATGTCCCGGAGATCAGATCACCAACGTTTTTTTCATTGTGCGTGAGAAGCGAGTGTGCTGCTAGAGGCAAAATCTTAGGGCAGGTCTACACTACGGAGAAGATTGACCCTCTGGAGGTCGATCTTCTAGCATTCGATTTAGCGGGTGTAGTGTAGACACCCTCCCGCTCCCCCCATCAAATGCTGAGGGCAGCCCCCGCCGGTCTCCTGTACATCTCATTCTATGAGGCGTAAGGGAAGCTGACGGGAGCATGTTCTGCAGCGGCTCGGCTAGACTCAGTTATGCATTTTGCGTTGCTGGGTGGCGTACCTGAAGCCAACCTGTCTGGTCTAGTGTAGCCAGGCCTTTGTGTGTTAGCTCCTGGGGCATTCATTCGTGGTGTGTCCCATATTTTCCATAGCATGCTCAAGGTAGAACTAACTTCCATGTGGCTCCTTACCCTGGCTCTTTATCCTCCAGTTCTTTTTCAGCAAACCCTTGAGGATCTTGAACATTTTAATTCTGCTGGAAGGAGCTGTCATCTTCTACCAGCTCTACTCCCTGATCTCATCAGAGAAGTGGCACCAGACCATCTCGCTGGCTCTGATCCTCTTCAGCAATTATTATGCCTTCTTCAAGCTGCTGCGTGACCGGCTGGTCCTGGGAAAAGCTTACTCGTACTCTGCCAGCAGAGACTCAGAGCAGAAGCTCAATTAAATCACACAGCTGCTCAGCTTGTATTACAAAAAAACCTGAAAAAAAAAAAACCACAAACAACCTCAGAGCTTTGTATTTTTGTTACCACTGCTTTTTTTCTTTGATAACTGATGTAATTAAAAGGAAAAAAAAACATATTTTTGTACTCCCAACAGCTGTTTGTGTGTTTGTTTGGAGAGCAGGATCAAACAACAAAGTCTTCCCCTCCCTGCCTATACTTAGAGGATATCGCTGTTGAAACAAGTGATTCTGAACCTTTGCTCTTGACAAGTGCAAATGTTGTTTTTCTGTGGGCGGGGAGGATGTAGGGAGGGATCAGGCTACGGGATCAATGAGGAATGGATAGATCAATGGGATCGTGGTCCAAAGCTGCTTGTTGGTTGGGAGTGCTCGAGTCTAAGGCCTTGCCTACAGGAGGAGACTGAGTGAAAGTGGCAAGGCCCTTTGGGTGGACACTTTCAGTTTGAGTTTCTTACTGTGATTTAGCTTAAACCAAAATACTCCTTGTGGTTAGGGTTGCCAGATGGTTTAACCAAAAATACCGAACACCCCCCCACCAAAAAAAAAAACCCACCAGGAAACAAATTCTGTTGAGGAAAAAAAAAGGGCGGGGGGAGACAAAAATTGTTGAGCAAAGAAAAAAAAACCTGACAGCAGTTACTAAGCAAAAATAAATATATTTTTTTTTAAATAAAAAATCAGCATGGCCCCTTTAAGAAGAGGCTTTTTTGCCGGCGGCCACTTTGTTTTTCTGCCAGCCACAAGACAAGCCCCTGCAGAACCAGGTAAGCAGGGGGGGTGGGGGGACATACAGGGCTGGGCCCGGTTGCTGAGTGTATCGTGGGGTTGCCAGGTGTTTGTTATTTTCGCCTCCTGGCAGGGAAAAAATCAGAAAATACTAGACATTTTAGGTGTCTGGTATTTTCTGAATTTTTTTACTGGACAGGAGGTAAAAATATCAGGCTGTCCGGGTCAATACCAGACACCTGGCAGCCCTACTTGTGGTGGGGCAATTGCCCCACGTGGGCCTAAAAGGGCTGGGGAGGGAGCCTGTGCAGGGCCCTGGCCAATCAGGGAAGGGTTTAGAGGAGCCAATCAGGGTGTAGCTTGCTGGGGCAGCCCTGTATAAAAGGAGCTGCTCACAGAGCGTAGGTAGTTAGGCCCAAACAAGGGAGGGGGCAGGACCGGTTCCCAGAGAAGCCCTGCAGGGCAGGGCAGGGCAGGGCAGGGCAGGGCAGGTGAAGTGAAGGGGAGCTAGAGATAAAGGCTCCAACCTGATGCCTGCCAGGCTGCAGGCTTTGTGACGGGTCAAGTAGGAGCAGGGGTCATGAGGGAAATGGCCCAGGGAACTAGAGGCAGTTAGAAGAGGAGGGCAGGACAAGGCTGCCGCCAGAGGGTCCCAGGGTCAGGACCCAGAGTAGTCCAGACCTTACCCCATAGCTTGCCTGGAGGGCGTGGTCCATACAGACTCTGGCTTGCCCCTGTGACAGATGGGGTAGGCTTGGGGGCTCTGTGGCCAGCTGTAGACTCAGGACTGCCGATACAACCCCCGGAAGGGGATGAGGGACCACCGTAGTGGGCACTGCCGGAGGGCAGCGAGTGTCCTGAAGAGGGCGCCGTGGTCCAGGAGTGATGTGGGTCCAGAGTGAGAACATGGAGTAGGGACGGAGGAAGTGCCAGCCAGAAGTGCTGCGGAAAGAACTAATTACCTGGAGCTATTAGCAGGAGGTGCAGCGGTGAGTCCTGCCCCGGGACACCCCCATGTAAGGGGTGTGCATGACTTTAACTTCATCTATTTAGAACCAGATGATTGGGTCAGTGAAAATGTCTTGTCTCTTAGGCGTTGACGAAGCCATCTGGTTTTTAAATCCTATTTTAAAAACCAACACGTCCTGCTTTCCCTCCCTGAGCCCATGTCCACATGACCAGCTTAGGCTGAATTGATTATGGTCAAATTTTAGCGCCCGGTTTTGTAAAGTCGAAGTGCATGTCTCCACTGTGCCCAAGAGTTCGATGTAGTTCGATGTAGTGTGGTGGCTACCGTTGACTTTGACAGCGGTGCACTGTGGGTAACTATCCCACAGCTCCTGCCGCTGCTTTGCATTCTTGCACCTTTTCCTGTGCCTCTGGAGAGCAGCAGAGTTGAAAGCTCTGGCCAGAGTGGTCATATTGGGGCACTGTGGGACACCTTCCGGAGGCCAAGAATGTCAACTTTCACATCTGGTACAGCTGTGTTGGTCTGCAGTGTTCCCTGTAAGCTGGGTGCTTGTGCGACCACTCGGGAGAGATTCAAATGCTGCCCAGCTGATTAACAGAGCTCCCACCGTGAGATTTTCTGCTTCTACTGGTGGTGCACTTTAAAAAAATTATTCTGCACATGGATGGAAAAAATCTGCACGCGGATGGAACGGATTAGTGGGAACATTAGTCCGGCAAAATGGTCCCTGATTGATGGAGCTGTGCTGGCATAAGCCCCTAGCGTGGACACCTGTAGCAACAACATTGTTGTCATGTGTATAGCTTGGTTTTCTTGGGAGGACATGGGGTGATGCTTTTACTACAGTGCTACAAAGTGCAGCTTTGCTAAAGGGGAGCTTTGCTACTGAAGCATACCAGCCAAGCACTCTTTGGCTGTCTACACTGGCGGGTTCTTGCACAAGAACCCTTGCACAAGAACACGTCCACACTGCCATGGGCTTTTGCGCAAGAGCATCCATGGCAGTGTGGACGCTCTCTTGCGCAAAAAAGCTCTGATGGCCATTTTAGCCATAGGGCTTTCTTGCGCAAGAAACCCCTGCCGCGCATCCACACTGCCCCCTTTACCTGAGTGAAGGGACAGCCCTGCCCTTTCCATGATGGAATTCACAAGCCATGGGAGCTAGAGGTTTTCATGAGAAGACCAGCCTGGACATGCCAGCTTTGAAAAAGAAAAGTGGGCGTACATGAGCAAAACAGGGCACCAATCTCTTCAACATACTCTTGGCCGCTTACCTTTAATAACCGCCTGAGCGCTCGCCCAATGGCAAGACCAAAATGCCTTTTCCCAGTTGTGTGTTGCCTCTCCAGGCAAAGCCGGGGTAAGTGCCACCGGTACTTCCACAGCAGCTGGCTCGGGTCAGCAGGTGGAGTGAATCTGCAGTACACCACTTACGGTGCATCTAGACTGCAGGGGTTTTTTTTGTTTTTAAATGGCTGTTTTTCCAATAAAACTTCACTTACGTCCACAATGCAATCGCATTCTTCCAAAAGAAAATTGAACGAACACAGGGGTTTTTCTGACATTGGTAAACCTCCTTCTATGAGGAAGAACTCCTTTTCCAAAAGAGCTCTTTTGGAAAAAGGCGTGTGTGGACGGGGAAGAGGGAGTTCTTTTGCAAGAAGCAGAAAGAGGAAAAAGCACAGATGCCCTGGGGGCCACTCTGTCCATAGCAATTAGCTTAAATGCGAGATAACATCCATTCAGTGTGTACGCTATCTTTCGAAAGAGCGTAAGGCTGTGTGTGGACTCTCTCTTTCCGAAGAAGTTTTTCTGGAAGATCTCTTCCAGAAAAGCTTCTTCCGAAAGAAGCCTGCAGTCTAGACATACCCTTAGTGGTCCTGACCTTGCAGCAGGCACACTGAACGACAGCCTGCGAGGACTCCAGAGGATGTGATGTACGACACACATCTTCAACCGAGACTGGTGAGTGGGCCGCATGAGTGACGCTCCATCTCCGTGGGCTGCAAGATTGTCATCACCAAGACGGTCTCCCGGGCCGGGGCTGTTTTCCTCACGGCGCTGGCGTCCCTAGAATGTGCGGGAGGTGCCGATGGCCCCGTTGCAGCACAGGGATTGGCTGCAGAGGGGGCGCTCGGCTCTCACGCCCACTGTTGTGTGCAATTGGCACGCACCTCCCTTCCCGGGCCTGGCTTTACGGGCACGTCACTTGAGTAACACTGGTAGGAAAAAAACGACAAGGCTGGAAACCAGCCGGATCAGGCAGCCCTGCACGTGAGCAACGGTAACAAAATGTCTCGTGGGCCCCGCGTAGAACCCACCCGGGCCGCAGGCTGCTCTCCGCTGTCGTACATACGGCAGATTGTCGTCTCTGGCCGGAGCAGTGTTCAGCCCCTTCTGAGCCGGGGGAGAGAAGCTGGTGAGTTAGCCCTGCAAAAGGGCGGGTTGCAGCCCCAAGGCCTGCCCGTGGGAAGTGCCAGCTGCTGGCACTAGTGGGCGGCAGAGAGCTGCTCCTGGCCCAGTCTTTCATCGCGGATGAATGGCCGGCCCGCACCTCTCCGTCAGACCCAGGCTACCGTCTGGCTACAGTCGGGGAGGGGGAAAGTGACGGGCGCCATGTGAAAGGCCCGGGACCCGGTGTGCCAGGGGAGGGGAGAGGGATGGGATGGGAGGACACAGACCTCCCAAAGCCCGAGCCACCACCCTGGAGGACGGTCCGGGCTGGAACAGCCCAAGACGGGTCCAGGTTAGCCACTTCCCTAGCGAGCCCTTCACAGGAGCAATTACCAAGTAACTGCAGAGGCAGCTGCCCCAGACACCTACCCAGTCATGAGACCAGACCTCCATCCCGAAGCCCCCCAGCTCTGCCACTTGTACCCCGCCCGCACTTGGCCAGGAGTGCCCAGGAGAAGGAAATGCTGCCTGCGCCCCCACTTGAAGTCCACTGCCTTGGATTGGCAGAGGGGGGCAAGCTAGCCTCTCCAAAGCCTGGGGAGCCTGGGTTCCCCCCGGAGCTCCACCCACCTGCGCTGCAGTTGTGGGACGGGTGCCCTGAGGGCTGGGTGCTGGGCAGCTGTCCCAGAGCTTTGGCAGGCCCGCAGCCTGGTGTCAGCCTTGTCCGGCAGCGCCGGAGGCAACACCAGCCCAGCCCCTGGTGAATGGCTGGAGGGATTCCCCCCCATCCTTAGAACCCATCACTTAACTCTGCCCTGCTTGGTGTTAGAGGAACAGAGCCACAGTGGCCAATGGGCAGGGAAGAGCAGCCAGCCCCTAAGTGCAGGGAATGAGTTCACGGGGCGGGGGGGACCACAGCTGGGCGTGGCACGGCTGGATCGCTTCAGCATGCACAAAGGCACCATCTTAGCTCAGAGGCGTGTGCCAAATGGGCGAGCCTAGCCACAGGGTGCCCCATAGGGGCAAGCCTGTCTCTGCAGGCTGCGTCCATCCAACCTAGCACGGCCCATGCCTGGTCCGGGGCTGGGCCCTCTCTGGGTGCTGCCGGAATGATGCGAATCTTACTGCCAATACTGTGGCCTCACAGCTGGGCCTGGGGCAGGGGACCGAGTCTCCTGGATCAGAAAGACGTTCCTAGTCATCACGCCCAGGAACGGGCCGGGCTGTGATCCATGTTCCCTCTAATCTTTTCCATCCATGTGCAGAATAATTATTTTTTGTGTGTACTAAGGGATGTGCGGATGTGCACCACCAGTAGAATTGAAAAAAACAAACCCCTAACTGTGGGTGCTCTGCTAATCAGCTAAGCGGCATTGGAATCTCTCCTGAGCACAGTCGCCCCACTTACAGGGAGCATTGGCCGCGATGCCTCTGAGCGATGCATTTCATGGTGTGCAGCAGCAAATTCTGGCCCCTGCGCCTGCCCCAGTGCCCAGCTCCTGGCCAGACAGGGTGGCTGGTTCCAGGGGCACTTGTTTATGCCCAGCTCCTGGCTTTGCTGCCTGTAGGTGCTGCTTGCTCACCCTGCCGCTAGGTGGCCCTCATGCCATGTGCTAGTCCCGGCACTGCAACAGATGGCACTTTGTTTTGCCAGCCTCTAGGCAGGGGGACAATACCGGGAAGGCTGCCTGCCCCCCATTCCCAGTATCCATTTGCTTTACTTGGTCTGCACTGCCAATCGCTTTCTTGCAGCACCAGAGCCCTGAGCAGTGCGATGTAGCCAACACGCGGCCAGTGTACCCTGGAAGCTGGGCGCTTGTGCGGTCACTCAGTAGAGCTTCCAATGCTGCCCAGCCGATTAGCAGAGCACCCTCAGAGAGGGGTTTTGATTCTGTAGGTGGTGTACATTTGCATATGCCTCAGTGCACATTAAAATTATTCCGCATGTGGATAGAAAAAAATCTGCTCGTGGATGGAAAAGATTAGAGGGAGTGCTGCACGCAGCTCAGGGGGTCTAGCATGAGCCAGCCCCATACAAAGCATCGGGCTCACATTTAACATGGGTCACAAGTGCAGCGAGCCAGGCGGGCTCAACTCTTGTACCTAGCACTGAGATTCCTACAGTGGGCACACGGTACTAGTTCTCCTGCTTCCAGCTGTTAATGTGCACTGTAAAGACACGAAATACACCACACGTACTTCCTAGAGGTGCTTGTTTGCAGCAGGACGGGTTTGGCGCCAGTGTTCCCTGTAAGCGGGGTGCTCGAGGCGCTGCTGGGGAGAGATCCACTGCCACCCAGCTGATTGAAAGAGTGCCCACAGCTAGGTTTTTGTTTCTACTAGTGGTGCACATTTGCATGCACTTCAGTGCGTATAACAACATGTATTCTGTGCCTGGGTGGAAAAGATTAGAGGGCACCATGGTTGGCGCTGCCAGGGGGAGCCGGGCACTTGCACATCAGATGTGGCCTTGTTCCCGCTACCAGCAGTAGCTGTGAATACCCGATCCAGTGCATGGTTAGCCCCAGCACCTGAAGTGGGGAGACCCCTCCACTCCCTCTGTGCCCACCTGAAGCAATAGCCCCCCGGGGCTGCGGGAGCTAGGCCACAAGCTAGTGCAGCCTGCGAGCTGCTCAGCCCTGCTCTGGGCTCTGATGCAGGTTGCGGAGGCCCTGGCAAGCCTCAGGATGGGGTGGGTTGCTTAGTCCCCCCTGCCTCTCCAGTCCCAGCACCAATGCCCGGCTGAATGATCCCCAAAGTGCGAAGCCAATGCCAGCCTGCTAGTATGAGCCTGCTCTGCTGCCAGTTGGGGAGCAGTGGTGAGCCGCCTCGTGCAAGGACACTACCAGACCGGCCGTGTGCTCAGCATTTCCCCTGCTGCAGCTGCCCTGGGAGAGAGAAGGGCCTGGACACAGTGAGTCTGCAGGCCTGTTCCCCTTTGCTCCTATCCGGGTTTGAGCCATAAGAAAGCGCCCGAGGCAGGGGAGGCCAGGGAGCCTGGCTTGGCTCTGCCCTGTGTGTTGCCTACAAGCCAGGGAGGGGAGATGGCCCTTTGGGCTACCAATGGCCCCGTAGAGGGGTGGGCCGGCCACCGGCCCCAACATGCTCTGTTCCCCCTGCCACTCGCAGGGCTCCGGCTGGCAATCTAGGCCATCCGAGCACCATCTGTGCCGGCAAGATGATGGCAAATGAAATCAGAAAGGTCTGAGCCCAGAGATTAACTATTTAACGCCCATGTTTATTCCACGGTGGGGCGCAGGGCTCGGCGAGGGGCAGGCGCGGGCGGAGTGGGGCTGGCCCTTCCCAGCCCCTGGCGCCGCCCACGGTGCCAGCCCTGACCCTTCACCACCCCTGCACGCACCCGGGGGAGAAACGTGCTGGGGAGGGGACCCACTGGGCATGCAAGCTGGTCTCCCCCGGGCTCCTTGCACTGGCCGGGTCTGAGCGTCCGGCATGGCCCCTCAGGGTCCCAGATGGCCACGCTGGCCCACTAGGGAAACTAGCTGGAACAGGCCCCCCATTTCACATCCCCAGGCGGCAGAGCCAGGCCCGGGTCACATGGCCCTTCCACCCAGAATGGGCCGCAAGCTGCGCCCACCGTGCTCTGCCCCGGGGTGGGCGCCATGAGCCTCACCCCCCCCCCTCCAGCCCCATGGGGTCACCTCCCCTCCCTAGCCCCCAGGACTTCTGGGAGGCAAATGAAATGGAGCGGCTGAGGGATGTGGCAAAGCCCAGCCACTGGCTGTTTCCACAGCAACGGCCGGGCTCTGATTTATTTCCAGGGTAATTAAAAATGCCTGGAGCAAAGGAGCAGCACCCCTCCCCACCCCCGCCCTGGGCCCCCTCCCCCACAAGCCCCACAGCCCTTGCACGCCCCACCCCAGAGCCCGCCAGGCCAGGCAGGCTCGCCAGGGCCTCACAGGAGCACATGGGGGGGCCCCATGGGAGGGGCCCTGAAGGGAGCATGGGGGGGGGGGCGCTTTCCAGCCCTCCCCTCCCGTTCTCTGATCTCAAGACCTGCCTGCAGTTTGCATTGGGCGGCAGGCCAGGCAACGCCCAGCTGGTAGGCAGTGACCCCCCAGCCCCCCAGAACGGCTCCAAGGGCCCGGGACACCCCCCCCCCGAAATGCTCCTGGGCTCCTGGAGTCAGACGCTACTGCGCAGGGTTCCCGTCCCCGAGCTGTGCCTGCTGCGGACAGGCCAGGAATTCGGCTCCGGGCAGCTTAAGAGCCAGCCCCCCTGCTGGGCCCCCACCTGTCTCCGAGCCGGTGCCCTCGCCCGCCGGAGGGCAGCTGCCAATCACGGCCCAGCAGGGACCGCATGGAATTAAGTCTGCTTCTCGTGGAGGGGAGCAGCCCTGCCCTGGAGGGGGGGTTCCCAGCCCGGACCCAGCAACTCAGCCCACTTCTGGCCCATGTGCTGCCCACCCTAGAATGGGCCCTTCACGCCCTGCACCCCCACTCAAATCCCGCGCAGGTCGGTGGTGCCCGGCAGCCGTTCCCTCCCTTGGCAGTTGCATGTGATGAGGTGGGGAGGTCTCTGCACAGTCCCCAGGGCAGAGGTGCCCTAGTCCCCTCGCCCGCCTCCCAGGTCAGTGGTGAGAGAGAGGTTTGCAGGCTCCAGGAAGTAGTCTTGGAAGGAATCCAGCAGGGGCAGCGTCAGAGCCCGGCTCGCCACCCCGAGGGAGGGTGAGAGACACTGGCAGGGCTCCCCGGGCAAAGCAGTCGGGCCGGCGGGCGCCGCGGCTGCGCTGGGCAGAGACATCCCACAACTACCAGCTCGCATGCGCCTCGCCAGCAAGGCCCTGACCGGCCCCCTGGGCTGAAACCTCTCAGCAGCCTTAGGGAGGGGGTCAAATCACACAGTCCCCATGGGGTGGGACATGGCTGCTGCTTGCCAGTGTGCGGCGACCTCCCCACCCGGCCCCCCGGCTGAAAAGGGCCCCACAGGCACTGAAGAAAGGAGGGGGGGGAGTGTGGGAGGCAGAGGGTCTTTGCCTGCCGATCTAGGATAGGACAGCCCCCACTCTGTGCGCAGAGCTGCCAAGGCCCCACCCCGGTCACTCGCTCTTCCTCACCCTCGCTCACTCTGGGGCTGGGGCACGGGGCTGGGTGTAGGAGGGGGTACGGGCACTGTACTGGGGCAGAGGGGCTGGGGTTGGGGTTAGGGTTAGCGGATTAGGACTGGGGTTAGAGTTAGCGGGTTAGAGTTGGGGTTAGCATGAGCCCTCTCTGTGTGAGAAGTGCTGTGGGATCTGCCGTGGCCCTCAGTGGCCGGGACTTGGGCTTTCCATCCTCTCCCAGGCCAGGCCACATGGCTGCTCTGAGAGCTGGAGCTAAGTGGCCCGTCCCCAGCCGCGTGCTTCCATCCCCACGTACATGGCAGCCGGATCGGCTCCACGACGTTTCGCACACACGGGCCACACTCACATCCAGCGTCACTCCTGCAACGGGGGCTTGTGTGACCCCACCCGGGGCAGCCCCGGGGGATCCTTGAAATGTGGCAGGCCAGCAGCTTTTAGGGTTAGCAACCAGGATCCCCCCACCCATCCCAGGATCCTTTTGGCGTGGGGCGGAGGAAAGGCTGCGCTGCAGAGGCGTGAAAGGATGTGCCGCCACCCACCTCCCGGCCAGCTGGGAGTACCAGCTGCTGGCACTAGCAGGCAGCAGAGAGCTGCTCCTCCGGCAGGGCCGGGCTGGCTCGGATCCCGCAAAGCTCCACTCCAAGAGGCTACTCTCTGGAGTCAGGAGCCGGGAAAAGTGATCCGGGCCCTGAGAACAACCTGGGACAAAGTGACCCTGCCAGCTGGTGTGTAAGGGGGAGGGGAGCAGGGTGGGGGCCATGCAGAGCTCCACAAAGGCAAACACGCCAGCCCCGCAGCCAGGAGGAAGGATGGGACAGGCCTGGGGCTGGGGCAGCCGGAGACACTTCTCCAGACCAGACTCAAGGGGAGCAGTTACCCTGACAGCCTGGGAGAGGATGGATCTGAGTAACTGAAGACCCACCACAGCCATGCCCCACCCCCAGCACCCAGAGAACAAAGCCAAGGAGAAGGAAACTGTCCCCAGCCGAGCTGCCTCCTACAGAGCTGCACCGCGGGTTACGGGACAAAGCCAATGCCATGTCCCTGCCTGTCCGCTGCCGGATGTAAAGTGCTGTTGTACAAACCAGCATCTTCACGCACCAGAGGGGAGAAGAGCAGGGCTGCAGCCCCCAGTGCACCCGACAGGGAGGGGCCTGCTATCCCCCCATGAGCTGCAAATCTGGGACTGGTGGCAGGTCATAGAATCACAGAGCAGTAGGGAGATACCACAACCTCCCTAGGCAATTTATTCTAGTGTTTCTCCACCCTGAGACTGAGGAAGTTTTTCCTAATATCCAACCTAAACCTCCCTTGCTGCAGTTTAAGCCCATTGCTTCTTGTCCTGTCCTCAGAGGCCAAGGAGAACAATTTCCCCCCCTCCTCCTTGTAACATCCCTTTAGATACTTCAAAACTCCCACTACGTCCCCTCTCCGGCTTCTCTCTGCAGATAACCTTATTGTGCTGTTGCCCCCTGAGCACGGTGCCTCCTGCTGGAGATGCGCTGACCCGGGTCAGAACAGTGACAGGCAAGCCTCCAAACAAACAAAAATCAAACAGCCCTTCCCTGAAGCAGTGAGGCCGCAGCACATCTCTGCATCCGCCCCGCTGCAGAATGGCTGTGAAAACGGTCCAAGAGAAAAGCCGTCTGTGGTTTCTATGCCATGAGGAGGCCCGTACGCGGCAGTCACCCTGGAGGAGGAGGTTGATAACGCCACCCAACCCCCAAACAGACAGGGCGCACCTCATCTCTAGAGCCGGCTATCCTGAGCGGGACAAGCCTGCAGTCAGTGTGAGGTTTTTACAAACCACAGGAGAACGTGGTGGGTTTGCCATGTACTGTGCAAAAAAAACGGTGCTGCCAACTTCGTCCCAGGAGCGCAAAGCATGAGACAATCAAAAATTAATGCTAGACAAATGTACGTCCTGTTCCTACAAATCAGTCCTCCTAAAGTCAACCACCAGGCCAGCCGAGCAAACAGCCCCGCCCAACCAGTGAACAATACTCAGGGCATTTGTCAGACACCTAGAGACAAAACAGTCACCTGGCGGAACAATCAATCTAATCAACAAGACCCAGGTTCTGCTTGCGGGCCAGCAAAGGACCGGGCTACAGTGACATCTACAAAAATAGAGCTAGGCCCCCTGTCAAACACAGCCTCCATGATCCCCAGCTGAGCACAGGAGAGGCAAAGCACCGCGGAAGGCCAGATGTGACCAACAAACTCGCAAGAAGAAAGACCATCGAAGATCGAGCCAAAGATGTCACGATGCAGCCGATCCCAGAGGTGTTTCTTCACTCCAGCATCCACAGCGTGGGAGATGGCAGCTCTGAGGGAGGGTCTAAGAGCCTCCCCCTTACAAAGTAAGGTGGGAAAAGCTCTGTGGGGCCCCAGAAGGGTGGAGAGAGACTGCAGGAACCGAGCCCCCCAGCCCATCTTGCGCCCCCAACAGATTCGAGGATTGGAAGGGTGTGGAGTCCTATCGGAAGCCCCGGCCTGGTGGGACATTCCAAGCTGCCTCCCAGCAGGCTGGTGGACCTGGGGCGCAATGGAGGTTTGTTGTGATGTGTGGAAGGCAGATGAGGAAGGCAAAAGGGGCTGGGAAGGGAAGGCGGGGAGATGGAAGGAACCAGGGTTGCGGGGCATCCGCTGCTTTAGCAGGAGAGCGGCTTCCATTCGAGCAGACTCAAAGCCCTACAGTCGCCCCGTGTTTTATTACTCCCTGCATGCTCCCTCCCATGCCCCCTCATGCGTGTGTACGTTCTCACGTTGCTCTTGTGAACACACCAGCAGGGACTGGTTTGGAGGTTTGGGATAATGGCCACACATTGGCCCGCGGGTGCGGTGCCCGTCTGCCGCGAGGCGCCTGGGTAAGCAATGCCACCACCTGAATGAGGAGTGGAGCCGCTGTTCTGATGTGGTTAGGATGACCAGCAACGGACCCAGGAGGGGCAGAAGGTCCCTAAAAGTGGGGAACCGCCAGTGCCCAAATGCCCCCGCACCCCTTCCCTCCAGTCCCTGGTCTGGTGCTGCCTCATCCTGCCCCCCCTGCTCACCTCTCTCTGCTCTTCTCCCCAATTGCTCACCCTTACAGCTGGTAAAAAGTGGAAGGATGCTGCTCCCCCCCCCCCCCGCCAAATGGGCCCTGTGGACCTCTGGACTCCAGCAGCCCCCAGCTCTTGCTGTGAGCTGGAGCCTACTTGGAGTTGGGTGTGGAGTTCTACGCCGCATCTCTCTCTGTCCTGGCCCCCCTGCGTTCCTCTCCTGCCCACGGGCTTGGTTAACACCTCCTGGGTTAAGTGGGGCTGGTCTTTGCAACCTAACGCCAGCGCTCTGACAAGATGCTGCTGCCCCTTCAAACCTGGCTGTTGTGACCTGGTGGGTTTTGGCCTGAGGACTCCAAAGCGCTCCCAGTTCAGGAAGAGCTCAGGACGGCGGGGGGGGGGGGGAAGGGGAGAGAAGCAGGTTGATTGGTGTATCGCAACAGAGATGCCAGGAGAGGGGCGCAGGGCTGGAATAACCAGGGAAGCTGCAGACCAGGCCCGAGGTGCAGAGTGATTGTGGTTTCATGCGTTCAAAGCCAGAGGAGTTTCTCCATCTGCAACGGTGGCACCATCTCTCCAGGGCGTGTTCTGCAATGGGGCTGGCAACCAGTTTTCCTGATGCTCAGCTGTTTCCAGGAGCAGGGAAATCGGCAGCTCTGGGTCAGTTTGCTAGAGTGGCTGGGAGGCAAGGTGTCCCCAGACAGTCGGGCAGCATCCCGAGCCATCCAGGACTTTCCCATCTAATGCAGCCCAGGGAGTACGTGCGAGTGGGCTGTGCTTTGCCACAGCCCCCTGGAAAGGTCTTTTGATCATGGGGGTTGTTCTGTGTCACCTATTCTTGGAATGTGCAAGCCCTTGCTCTGGCGTGGCATGCGCCTGACAACAGGGAAACCCCCAGGTGATTCAAAGACGGGGTCAGTTTCTTCCAGGGTTTTCCCCTCTGGCTCTCGGCTGACTTCCCCAAATGTCAGTCTGTGTTTATAAAGTTTGACCAGAATTCCTGGCAACACACAGGCAAACGGGAGAAAGGGGTTATCTTCTGTCAACTGAGAAAGCTGACCTGTTCTGCCACTCCCCTCCAGCTTACCTTGTGCATGTGATCCAGCTCTACTGTGTATGTACACACACACACACACACTCTGAAAGTGGAATTCCCCCATCAGTGGGCTGCAATGACATGTGCACACACACACACACATACTGGATTTTCCCCTTTGCTGGCTCACCTGGTGCATGTGATCCAACTCTAGTGTGTACACACACACACACACATACTGGATTTTCCCCTTTGCTGGCTCACCTGGTGCATGTGATCCAACTCTAGTGTGCGCGCACACACACACACACACACACACACACACACACACACACAAAAAAAGGAATTCCCCATCACTGGCCTGCAAATTGTACAATGCAAATACAGCAGCCCACTGACACAACCTCCAGTGAGCGATTCCCTCTTCCCTCCACCCGTTCCCTCAGCAGACGCACTGCTCAGTGGCCCCTGAACTAAGGATGCTTTGGAGCAGTGATAGGCAACCAAGGCCTCCTTCATCTCAATGGGCCACAGGGTTGTCGTCACCCAGACAGTCTCTCGGAATGAGGCAAGTTGCTCACGGCGTTTGGGTACCTGGAATGCGGGGCGGGGGGAGTGCTGACTGCCCCTTAGCAGACCTGGGATTGGCTGCACAGGGTGTGCCCAGCTCGCACCATCCAAACTGGGTGCAATCCGTGTGCGCCCCTCTTCCCGGGCCTGGCTTTACGGGGGGGTCACTTTAGTGATGCTGGTAGGAAAAAACCCAACATGGACTGGAATGAGCGGAATCTGGCAACCCCGCACATGGGCGCCAGCAGACAAAATCCCGCACGGGCCACACACAGAATCCCGAGGGGCCGCAGGTTACCCACTGCAGCGGGCGCTGTCTGGGGTTCTCTGCTCCGTGTCCCCATCTGGTTTCCTTATTTTGAACCTTTGATCCACACACCCTGACCCTTTTGTCATCATTTGTCCCCCGAAATCAGTTGGGCCTGGGTCTACTCGCCCCTCCCTCAAGGCTGGGGAAGGGGCTTTGAGAAGTGGGTGGGCTGTGCCCGCCCACCCCTCCCATCACTTCAGGTAGCGCCCCAGTGCAGCCTAGATCTCTCTGGTGTGGTTATAATGTCTCCTGATTCTAGACCAGAGGAGGTGCCATGTCTGGATGAGGCGGCATTCCCAGGAAACCAGGGCTAGTGAGAGCTGGGTGGATGCTTCTCCTCACATGTTTGCTTCCAGGCTGTTTTTTTCCCCCCAGGCATAAAGGACTGTGGGATATGACGTAAAGCCTTGCTCCTGCTGCTTTTGTCCCTAAAGTTCATTATCTTCAATACGGAGCCCGCGGCAGAAATAATGCAAGAATATACTGCTTTGGAGCCCTGTCTTGGGAGGCAGGGGAAGTGGCAGGGTAACCCAGATGCCCCCTTCCCCAGGCCTGTCTGGCCTGCCCTTCCGCTGAGCCAGGCAGCTCCCGGTGGAGCAAACGACCCTCCAGGAGCAAAGCGGGGTGTGTGTCTGTGTGTGGGTGTGTGTTTCCAGCGTTAACTTTGCGTTGCTGGGCAAGTGAAACCCCATCGCCCCCAAAGCTGGCAGGAGGAGGCGCTGGGCCAGAGAGGCGGGGTGGGGTACCAGGCTGACTGATTAGCCCTGAGGGCATCTCCGCTGCGGCCTGTGTACTGGAGGGGGCAGCCTCATCAGCTCCCCTCAGTAATGGCCGGAGGGAGCTGATCAGCCAACTAGGCCCAATGTCTCTCTGGACTTTGCCTTCCGTTGCCAAGAGACTGGCCAGGACCAGGGTGAGGCAGGGGAGGGACTGGTCCCTGCCTGTGGCTGCACCAGCTATAGCTGGGAGCCTCCGGGCCGGGGCGGCTCAGCCGGGGCAAGGGGATGGGTAGTCGGAGGGATGGGCCGAGCTCCTGGAAGCCAGACACTGGATAGGCTGCAGCCTGCCAGGAGCTGGGGATGCAGGATGACAGATCCCGGAAGCGGGTGCATAGAAGCCACCCTGTGATGGCTGCGGTGAGCTTCCTGAGAACCAGCCCCATAGTCCATCCCCACAGCAGTGCCCTGGGGGATCCCGGAGCTCCGGGCGCCCCCCACAGGGCCCTGATCTGCCCCCTTGCGCCGTATGCTGCGTCCAGGGCTTGCTCAGGGACACTGAGGCTACGTCTAGACTGCATCCCTCTGTCAACAGAGGAAGGCAAATCAAGCACTTCGAAAGTGCAGATGAAGCCGGGATTTGAATATCCCGTGCTTCATTTGCATAAACATTGGTGCCGCTTTTTTTCGAAACGGAGCTTTTTCAAAAAAAAAAAAAAAACGGCAGTCTAGATGCGGATCTTTCGAAAATAAACCCTTTTTCGAAAGATCCTGTAAACCTCATTGTATGAGGGATAAGGGATCTTTCGAAAAAGGGTTGTATTTTCGAAAGATCCCCGTCTAGACTGCCATTTTTTGGTCGAAAAAGCTCCGTTTAAAAAAAAAGCAGCAGCCATGTTTATGCAAATGAAGCACGGGATATTTAGATACTAGCTTCATTTGCACTTTCAATGTGCTTAATCTACATCTCTCTGTCGACAGAGAGGTGTAGTCTAGACACAGCCCAAGTGACGCTGTAGCTCCTTCGGCTGTGTTGGGAGGAGGGGAGCGGAGCGCAGGCCGTTTAGCGAATGCCTGCTAACAAGCACGCTGCGCAGCGGGACGGGGCACCCAGCCCTTCATAAGGCGCTCACTGGGGGCAGACTGCCCGAGGGGGAACTGCCCCCAGCTGGCACATCCCAACCGGCCTGCCCACTCCGTCCGTGTGGGATTCCTCTGCCGGAATTTCCCTCCGCTTCTCCGGCCCAGGGGGGAACAATGGGCCAGACACGGCCTTGTCCTGCTCAGTCCCCATTTCCAGGCTATTGACACCCGACTGGGGGGCGGAGGGGGGATGAGGAAACTTTCCAACCTCCTGAATGGCTACCATGGAAACCACAGGAGAGGCTGGAACGTCCCCATGGGAACAGCTGTCGTCACCTTCCCCCCCCCCCCCGTTTCACACAGATTGGAGGGGGTGATGGCTGGAGAGCAAAATGTTTCCCTCTCTAAGGGGGGGGACGGATCTGCGGTTGTAAGGAGAAGTTGGGGGCTTCGCAGTTCAGGATTCAGCCCCTTGGGGATGGGATGGGGGAGAAGTGACGCACTGTCTGGAAGCTGCAGGAGGAACCCCTCGGGTGTGACACCAAAGCAGTGGAGGGGAGGCTGCCCAGGATGGAAGAAGAGGTCAGCCCCAGCACTAGGAAACAACTAGCTGGCCAGGCACATTGGGCAAACTCACCGCCCCCCTCCAGGCCTGGTATGTAGGACGCAGGCCTCTGTGGGGAGGTGCAGTGGGGGGATTGGAGCACACCCCCCCTCCTGTGACCCAGGAACAGGCCTGGAGAGAAAGGGTGGGATCTCTGACCAACAGCCCCTGACACCGTGGCCTTTCGTCCGAGGGTGACTCTGTGTCTCTGGCTCACACACCTGCACTTTGGCTTCCCCCAGGAGTCCTGCATCTCTGAAGAGCCCAGAATGACTGAGTTCCTCTCCCGCTGGGAGATGGGCAAGGACCCGGCTGCTCTCCAGGATTTCTGGAGACAGAGACAGCCCAGCCCTGCTCCAAAGCCCCTCAAACGCCCAGGGTCATAGCACCCCCAAAACACAGCCAGGACAAGGATCCCGAGGAAGCCACAGGGCTTGAAATGTTGCCTTGGTGTCCCCCCACACTGAGGGGAGGTGGGTTGGGGAAGGGGGATTCTGGCCCATTGAGATGAGAAGCATGATTAGGGGTAGAGCAATTAGTCCATCCTGTTGGCTGGATTCCTGCTCCATGAGCCTGGGAATTGACCGAGGAATCTCCACAAACCCGCAGGTCCCCTGAGGAAAGGAACCAGGCGGTCAGGAGAGTCGCTGGGACAACAGGAGGTGGGCACTATAGGTGTCAGTTACTGCTCTGAGGGAGCTGAGGACCAGTGTTCCCTGGAAGCTGAGCGCTTGGACAGTCACCCAGGAGAGATTCAAATGCTGCCCAACAGAGCACCCATCCCGGCAGCATGTGTTTCTACTGGTGGTGCACGTGCCTGGTGCACATAACAAAATGTATTCTGCACATGGTTGGGAAAAAAATTAGAAGGAACGTTGGTGATGACCCTGTGTCAAGCCGAAGTCACTGACCCACACGAACTGGGGCAGTCTGAACCCCTCACTTGCAGAGGCGTCGACAAGCCAAAGCTGATACCGGCCCATTGCTAAAAGGCTCAAGCGAGCCAGGTGCTGCGAAGAGGCAGAGGGGCGCTCCAAGGAAGCAGAAATGTCTGAAGTCTGCCCCTGTGATGCTTCATCTCTGACGGGGAGCGCCATCCCCCGCCTCTGGCAGAAAATGCTGGAAGCAGAGTGTTCTAGACGGGGGTGCTGAGGCGCTGGTCGGGGGGCTTGGAGAGCTGGGGGGCTCCCCTCACTAGGGAGTGGAGGCCCGAGGGGAGGTGATCCAGCCGGCGAGGGTTCGCCCTGCGGTGAAGTGCTTTGAGCTGCTTGGATGGGCCTAACATGGGTCATTCTGAAGCCGCCCTGGCCCGAGGAGGCTGGAAAGGTGGCACCTAGCAAGGCCTGGAGCAGCAAGGCCATGGCCTCTCACCACAGTTTCCTAAATTCAGTGGCCGAGCCTGCCTGTTTCCCCCTCATTCCAGGGCGCTCAGAGGCCTGTCCCTTAGTGCCACCCCCGCCACGGCAGAGCACAGGCAGGTCAGTCGCCCTTCGCCTGGAGGTTCGAACCGCCAAGGTGGGAGCCAGGCTCCTGGCATGCGGGGCAGGTAAGCTTTAATGGCCCCGTCAGTTGCCAGCCCACAAGTGGAATTGGTCGGCGAGGCCCCAGACTTCGTCAATGGCCTGGGAGAAGCAGGAATGCCAGGCCCCGGCATCTCTCGGTAAAGGCCCAATGCGCCGTCCATCCAGGAATCCATCCCTCTGCGGAAGGGCTGGGAAGCGGCAGAGCTGGAGAGTTTTCTCCCTTTCCTGGGACCAGGGGTGGAGGGGGAAGGCAACCCCAACCCCCACCCCTTCCACCTGAAGCCACGCCCCTTCCCCAGAGACCACACCCCTTCCTCTGAGACCACACCCCTTCAACAACCTCGCACCCAGCCCTCAAGCCTAAGCCTTCCTTACCACCCAGAGGTTGTCGCGTGGTGATTCCAGCCCTCCCCAGGGAGCGAGGGTGCCCTGCCGTGGCCCCAGCCATCCCGACCCCTGCACCGTGTCAAGCCACCTTGGGACAGGGTTCTGCAGACAGAGCTTTGTGCTGGCTGCGCTGGAGAAGACAGATTGCCCGGCCAACCATGCCAGGGGCCTGTCCGGCGAGCACGCTGGCCAGCCGGACCAGTTTGATGGCCAGTGCAGCCCGGGGGCTTCCGCTCCAGCTCAGCTCGGCATTATCCCTCCATAAACAGCGTCTCCGCTAAGCAAACGGGGTCTAAGCCGCTAATCCCTACTCTGTCTTTTCTGCCCCGCCGAGCCGCATGGTTCACATCCCCAGGAGCCTCCACCAAGACCGTCACCTCCCCACCCACCCACCCGCTCGCTTCCCTTCCACATGCCCCACTATTGCCATCCCCTGACCCAGAAAAGCCCCTGATCCCAGCCGTCACCGTCTCGCTCGCTTCAGTTTCTTTTGTTTCAGTCCGTCGGGACGCAGGGGGATGGGTTTGGCTGCCGGCTGGGTGCAGATCAGGCCACTTGGCAGCAGGGGCTGAGGACTCCCTCCGGGCACATCCATAAGGACACAAGCTTCCTCCCTCCCCCCTCGGCAAATCAGGAAAAGGGGATCAAATCCCCTCCCCAAACACATCAGACCCTTCAAAAGCCCCCAGTGGTGCTGCCCCTGGTGGGGGAAGGGCTGCAGCTGGCCACAGGGAGTCCAGGCATATGCCAGAGGAATCTCAGAACTGCCAGACTGGGTCAGCCCAAAGGTCCATGGAGCCCAGTGGCCTGTCGGACGACAGGGGCCAACACCAGGTGGCCCAGAGGGAGTGACCAGAACAGGGAACCCTCAAGTGATCCCCTTCCTGTGGCCCATTCCCAGCTTCTAGCAAACAGAGGCTAGAGACGCCCTCGCCGCCCAGCAGTGTTCCCTAGAAGCTGTGCGCTTGCGTGGCCCACCCAGGAGAAATTCCAATGCTGCCCAGTTGATTAGCAGAGCTCCTGGCACAATTATTCCGCACACATATGGTGAAAATCCACACCTGGCTGGCAAAGATGAGCAGGAACATGGCTGCCCATCCTGGCTAATAGCCATTGATTGATCTAGTCTCCATCAGTATAGCAAGTTCTTTTTTGAAGCTTGTTAGTATATTAACCTTGATCTCCTCTGGCAAGGAGTTCCGCAGGTAGACTGGGAGTTCCAGTGGTGGTAGCTCAGAGTTTTGAACACCACCGAGTGGCTGTGGATGCAAATGATGTGGCTGTAAGGAGAGGAGTGAGGTGGGGATACAGGACAGCAAGGAGCAGAGCTCCCTGCTCACTCCATGAAAGCGTTCTGTCCTGCAGTCTGCCCTGCCTTTGGATCTCTCTCTGACCTGAAGCTCCCTTCGTGAGCCCATCCTGAGCAGAGAGACTGGGAGCGGGACTGCAGTCTGGGGACAGCTGAGCCCTTCAAACTCATTGCACCAGTGTCAGCCACATCGGAATCTGGCTTTCTGCAAGGGAGCAGCTACCATCTCCCCTCCCCTGGGCTTGGCACGGGGGCATCTGAGCCACTTTGGTGGCATCGGTTGGAGCTCTCCAAGCAGAGAAGAAACAATCCCCTGCCCCCTCCTCCTCTGCTTAGCATGAGCCCCTTGCTCAGGGCTCAAAGGCTGGCAGCACACAGGTGGCTCCTAGCAGGGGTTCACCTCCGGGCCACTTCGACTTGCCCAGGGCCTCTCAGGCCAGCCCTGCTCTGCCAGCAGGAGACACAGCACATCAGGGGGCCACATTCAGCCCCAGCTGCTTGCAGGTGCATCTGTGTCCATGGGCGGCGGGTGAAAGTCCAGCTGGGGAAGGCAAGCACCAGCCCTGCCCTGCCCCTTCTGCACAAGGCCCCGCCCCTGGAGGCAAGGCCCGCCCACCTCAGCCCAATCCTTCCTGGCCATGTGAAGGGCGGGGGCGGCCCAGCAGCCAGGGAGCAGGGCTGCTGCACCGCGGCCCCAGTCTTCCCCGGAGGCGGCCCCAGCCTTCAGTGGTCGGGTGCATAGGCAGTTTTGGGATGGCTGTGCCTTCCCTTGCTAAATTACTGGCCACCCATGGCTGTGTCCCTAATGACAAGGCTGAATTGGGCCCTGGGTCTTTCCTGGTTGCCACACCTTGACTGTGGAAGCATCCCCTCTCTGGCTAGCTAGGTCTCCTCTCCGGGTCCCCCCTTGCTTTCCGCAGCGATCTGCTCAGCTGTGAGTCCCAAGGCGGGCCCGGAAGCATCCAGGGAGAGAGTGAAGGAAGCCAGCTTCATCTGACCTGACCCTCCCTCCCCGTTGAACCAGATGATGCAGCCACGGTGAGCCAGTTCCTTTCCCAGCACAGACCACACTGTTGGCTGACTGCAGTTTTCTCACGCTACTTAGCTCCGAGGGGTGGCCGTGTTCGTCTCTAACTTTGGAAAAAACAGCGAGCCGTCCCGTGGCTCCTTAGGGTATGTCTACACAGCAAAGTTATTTCGAAAGAACTTTCCTAGCATCTACACAAGCCAACTGCTATTTCAAAATTAATTTGAAATAGCGGAGGGCTTATTTCAAAACTGGTAAACCCCATTCCAGGAGGAATAGCGCCAATTTTGAAATTGCTATTTTGAAATAAGTGCTGTGTAGACGCTTATTTTGAAATAGGGGGCATCCAGCCCTTCCCAGGGTGCCCTGCTGGCTGCCCTGGCCACAAGGTAGCTTCTGACCTGATGCCCTGCTGGAACCAGTTCCGGCTGGCCTTAAATGCGATTCAGCATCCAATCAGTGTGGACGCACTATTTCGAAATAGCAGAAAGCTATTTCGAAATGCATTTTGTGTGTAGACATGTTATTTTGAAATAAGATATTTTGAAATAACTATTTCAAAATTAGATATTTCAAAATAACGCTGTAGTGTAGACACACCCTGAGAGACTCACCACAACAGAGATCCAGCGTCAGGCGCTTTCGTGGGCACAACCCGCCCATCAGATGAGCAGCGGCATCTCATGCAGCCAGTGGCATCTCGCGCACGCTAAATCAGCTACCTGGCGCGGTTCACTCCATCCCCAATCCAGTAGCTCCCCAGCCCAGCAGCGGTGTTTAAATATTGCCTCAGTGGGAAGGAGAACAGAGCGAGAAGCTGCCCCTTCCCCCGGGGCTCCCAAGATTCCCCTGTTAGGAAGCAGCAACCCCATCGTCTTGTCCAGGATACTCGAGAGGAGCTGTGTTTGTGGACAGAGCTCGGTGGGCGGGAATGATGCACTTACATCTCACCTGCACGTCTGGCATACAGAACCCCCTAAGAGCCATCGGGTGAATAGGACTTTTGTGCCACTGTGATGTCAGGGCTTTTTCCAATATAAAGAGGTAAAATGTCACACCCCTCACTGCCCCCGTGAGACCTGCAAAGGCGTTAAGCCCGTGAGCCAGGCAGCTGGAGCAGCCTCCCTCTCTGTGCTCAGAGCACTTGATAAAACAGCGGCCAAGCGTGCAGTTAAATGACTTGCCCAAGATTATACAGTGAGCCTGTGGCAGGACCAGGAAAAGAGAAGCCCAGCATCCCAGTGCTAACTACAAGCTGAACCTCTCTAGTCCAGCACTCTCTGCTCCGACAACCTTCGTGGTCCAGCATGATCTGAGTTAGCTGGATGCCCATTTAGCATGGGTGTGGCCAAGTTTCCTGGGGTCCCCTAAAGTTTGTTCACAGTCACCAGTCCTGGCTTCAGCACTCTGTGCTGTTCTTTAGCTCTAACTTACCCCTAAATTTTCTCTCAGAGCCCAGTACACAGTGGAAGTGCTGGTAATGCTGCGAGACAATACTGAGCTCCTGTGGTCTGGCAAATTCTCTGGTTTGGCACAAGTCAGCTCCCGAGGGTGCCAGATTAGAGAGGTTCAGCCTGTACCAATCCATGTTGCCTCCCATGAGCCACACCCTATCATATTCCAGGGGGCCAGACCCCCACTCTCAGAGCCACGTGGCGTGGGAGGGCATGGGAGCTGCTTGCTGGGGCTTACGGGCCACACCTGGCCCCTTATCTCTTCTGCTGGGCCGCACTGCTTCTGTTACGCTCCTTCTGCAAGGTGAAGCGCAGGGAAGCTGGGAGGTTACATCACTGAGGCCTGAATGGGGCAAACGGTGACTCAGTTCAGGCTCCCAGGCCTGTGGTGGCTTCATTTTCTGCCAAGGGATCCCCCACCAGGCAGCTCACCCTTGAGGGTAAAGCTCAGGCCCTTCCCCCTCCCTGCACATAACACACCCGGCCTTGTGTCAGGAGCCCAGCAGAGCTGGCTCAGCTCCCCGGGGCCTTTGCACTGTCTTCAGCCCCACCCTCTGCAGGATGCAACCCCGCGGGGGAGGGGGGGGGGCGGAGGGGAGGGAAGAGAGAGAGAGAGAGAGTGCGTATGTGTGAGTGTTTGAGAGGGTTTGTTTGTGTGTGTGTGCATGTGTGTGTTTGAATGTGTATCTGTGTATGTATATGAGCTTCAGGGGGTAGCCAAGTTAGTCTGTTACAGAAAAAAACAGCAAGCAAATGGTCTGGTAGCACTTTATAGACTAACAAAACATGTAGATGTTATATATGTGTGTGTGTGTGCATATGCGTGTGTGCATATGTGAGTGTGTCTATATGAGACTGTCTGTGTGTGTGTGTGTGTGAGCGAGAGAGAGAGTGTGTGTTTGAGAGTGTGTATGTGTGTGTATGTATGGGAGTGTGTGCATATGCGTGTGTGTGAGAGAGAGTGTGTACATGCGTATATGAGAGTGTATGTGTGTGTGTGTCTCTGTGTGTATGTGTGTACATGCGTATATGAGAGTGTATGTGTGTGTGAGAGTGTGTATGTATGTGTGTGAGTGTGTGCATATGCGTGTGAGTGTGTCTGTATGTGTGCGTGCAAGAGTATGTGTGTGTGTGTCTCTGTGTGTGTGTGAGTGTGTACATGTGTATATGAGAGTAGATGTGTGTGTGAGAGAGTGTGTGTGACAGTGTGAGTGTGTGCATATGCGTGTGTGTGTGTGTCTGTATGTGTGTGTGTAAGGGTGTGTGTGTGTGTGTCACACTTGCTTTGGAGGAGGAGGGAAGGGTGGGACATTGGGGAAGAGACAACCTAATGCTAGATGCATAGAACCACAAATCACTAGAACTGGAAGGGCCCTTGAGCGACCATCAAGTCCAGGCCCCTGCCCTCAGGGCAGGACCCAGCACCGTCTAGCCCAGAAGCCGGTTGTACTGTCCCACTAGGGCCCCACTGCCAACCGGGACCCCTTGTGCACACAAGCTGGGGTCCCAGCCTGGGGAGCTACTTTATTCCAGCACCCCCTCCTCTGCCAGAACCAACCAGGAGTCAATGGCAGGCGCTCTTCACACCCCTGGCTAGGACACCAGCCACGTGAGCGTCACAGCAGTGCCCTGCCAGAGCCAGTGAAAGTGGCGAGTTGCCTCTCTAGCCTGATGACACCAACCAACATCGCACCCAGGGGACCGTTCTCCCGGCTGGGCGTCTTGTCAGTGTCAGCCCACACAATTCCAGGGCTGCGAGCTTCCCCACAGCAGTGCCCCATCAGTGGCGGCTCCGCTTCCTGCAAGGGCAGTAAATGCACTGCGCTATGATCGGAGCAGAGGGGAGAGATGCAGGTTGTTGAGTTGTTCATGGCAGCTCCTTCCTTCCTCCGCAGAAAGCCCTGAATCCCTGAATGTTCATTTCCCCTGGGGCCAGTTTATTTGAATAGGGCTCCGCTGCTCAGCCCTGTGGCCGAGGGCAAAGAGCTGCAGTTCCTGGCACCAGAGACTTGGGTAGGTGATTGAAACATCCTGTGGACACGCCCGTTGGCGCATTCGTCTTGTGACACCTGGCGGTGAGGTAAATCTTGGCATCTGTGGGTAATCCCTGGAGACAGTCGCTGCAATTCAGACAGATAATGTGGATGGCGCATCAGTTTCTAAACCCAGAGAGTCATTAGTCATTTGGGGCTGAGCAGGTCGCGGAAGCCTGGTTAGATTCCCGCACAGGGAAGGATCAGATTTTGTGTCGGGTTCCCCCTGGGGAAAGGATCAGAAGGAAACCCATGGATTTCACACCCAGACGCACATCATTCCAACAGGAGGGGCAGAAATGTCCCTGCAAGATGGGGGGGTGAGAGGAAATGCCATGTTGGTCCGAGGATATCTAAGAGAGCAGACGGGTGGGGTGGTATCTCCTGTCGGGGAGAGAGACAAGCTTCCCTGCTTCCATGGCACGCTTCTTCAGGTCTGGGAAAGGAACCAAAAATGGGGCTGGTAATGAAATCAAGAGTGTGTCACGATAACAGAAGAGTAGAAATGCGCTCATGAAAGGCCCAGGCCTGGGAATCAGGCGTTGTGGGATCTGTTTCCCCGCTCAGCAAGATCCATCGTGTGACCTGGGATGCAGCATCCAAACCATGCGGAGCCTCAGGCGTTTGCCTGGAGGGGCTGCGGAAGGGGGATCGAGTGTGCTGCTCCTGCAGAGGGCTGTGGGGGCTAACAAAGCACGTCAAAATGCTTTGGGGGGGGTCATGTCCTCGGAGCGGCTTTGCAAGAGTGTGAACGCCAAGAAGGAAAAGGCATTGCTGGGAGAGGGGGGAGAATGTCACCAGCCTTTGCCCCCGGCTGGTGTGTTTTCAGAATGACGGTGGAGACCCCCGAGGTGGCGATGGAGACATGTACCACGAGATGGGGGAAGGGAAGGGAATGGAGAAGAGAAAACTTAAGGCAAATACACATCCGGACAATGAGATCTGCTGGGGGATAGAGCCAGGGATGCTGCAATGTGTGTGTGAGAGCGCCTTCTCAGCTTGCTGCTGGAGGAAACCTGTAAATCTCCTGCTGCCTTTCCCGTGTGCTCGGATTTCCTTCCTTCCATTGAGCCAGGGCCCTGAGGTTAGATCACAGATGCTGCGCTCTCAGCCCCCGGGCAGTGAGTGCACAGGGGCTGGGACAGCAGGCCAAAGAGATGGGCTTGTGACTGGTCCATTGATTCTCCAGCATCTGGGAATGGGCCTGCTGGGGTGAGCTCAGCCCTGTAAGGGAGGGTGATACGCGGGGGTCCTCGCTCAGATGGACACACTGGGTCTGCATTGTGTGTAAGTCACAACTCATGTTGGCCCTACAGCAGGGGTGGGAAACCTAAGGCCTGGGGGCCGGATGCAGCCCCCGACTTGCCTGGATCCAGCCCCCGAGGCTCAGCACTCCCCCCCTATCATTGGGGGACCCACACTTGTGCTCCAGCCCTCCCCCCGCCCGGCATCTCCCTGTAGGTCTGGAGCACACAAAATCTATTAGCCTGGGCCCTCCGAGGCTCTGGTGTGTGAAGGGAATGTGGCACGCGTCTTTCTCCTCCGTTGGGGGCTACATCAGGGAGGGTTTTGTTTTGTTTTGTTGCTTCTCACTTGTGTGAGGCCCCTGGCTAATTTTTCTGTGGGTCAGTGGCCCCCCCGACCCAAAAAAGTTCCCCTGCCCCACCCTAAACTCTGAGGAGAAGGTACCACTGGAGTGGGGAGGGAGGTGGGCGGTTAGATCACCTCCCCCGGTCTCACATCGGCTTTCACGCCGCCCCCAGCCACCGCGAAGAGCCTCCTCCATGCCTCAGAGGGTCCGGACCAGCCCTGCTTAGGCCCATGGATGGCACTGATCACTGGAGTGAATTTGGTTTTTCTGCTCCTCTTCAGAACCGATCCCTGAACTTATCCAATACCCGCCCCCCACCCCCAGCCCTGTTCTGCTGGGCAGCACGTGGTCTCGGTGCATGGTCTCGGCTGATGGGTAAGTGCTGTCCTGACCCCTGGCTCTGTCCTGCTCCTTGACCCCTCCAGGTCACCCTGCTGCCTGCATCCTATTACCACCCTCATCACCCTTCTGTTCAGCTGCCCGGGGACAAAGGGGGGGCGGAGGGGCTGTCGCTAGGGCGGAGAAGGCAGCCAGCGTGAGGGAAGGCCCAGGCAGAGGAGCCAGGAAGCTGGGAACCTCACTCGCATGCTACGTCCTGGGGCAAGGGCCTTAAGGACGCCACGCCCGCCGGCCGGGGGAACCACATTGTGTCTGTGTCAGAGTCGGGCCAGGCAAGGATGTGCCAACGCTCGCTCTGGTGCATTTCGCAGGATTGGAGAAGGGGGGCTGGGAATGATTTCCAAGAAACTTTGTGGAGAGTGCTTGACCAGCAAAAGACCCTCTTTTATACACAATCGCTGCGGACATATGACAGTCTGGAGACAGGGCATCCCGCCCAGACCACGTAGGTCTTTACAGGCCAAGACCAACGTCTGAACTCCCTCTGGAAGGACCCCGGGGACACGCTGCCGGGACACAGAGCCAAGGAACGATGTGGGAAGAAGGCAACGCATGGGACACAGAATTGCCAGCCCATCAAAGCCAAACCCTGCAGTGGGCAGGGGAGGCGGGACCGGCTATGAGGCTACAGCTCCAGTGGGACCAGCTCCATCCCTGACCTGGGAGTGGCATGTTCTAGAGGGAGGCGCTGAGGGGCTGGCAGCCAAAGTTTCCTTTAATCTTTTCTATCCACACACAGATTTCTTTCCATCCATGTGCGGAATAAATTTTGCAGTGTGCACTGAGGCATGTGGGAATGTGCACCACCCAGAGAAACAAAAACCTAGTGGTGGGCGCTCTGCTAATTAGCTCGGTGGCGGCAGAATCCCTCCTGAGTGTCTGCACTACTGTCCCGCTTACAGGGAACGGTGCTGCCAGCTGGTGTCATACTGAGCCTGTCCTGCCTGAGTCTCAAAGGACTATCGGGTTTGGAGAGCTGGGGGGATCGGGGGAGTGTCCCTGCAGGGAGTCAGGAGCATGGAGGGATACAGTCAGGGAAGGCTGACAGTTTCAGCCGCTGCATTTGGTTGGAAGTTACAGAGCAGGCTTAGAGGCACATGCATGGGCTATTTCCCGACACAGCCACACAACCCCCCCATAAGACTACAGGCAGGTCTGTTCTTTTCTCAACAATGCCAGCATGTGCTGCGGGTGCCAGCCAGTGTACACATCACGGCTCCTTTCCCAGGGTTTTTCTCACTTCAATCGGACCCCCAAAAAGGGCCATTAAAGTCTAGCAAATCTGCATCCACCACAGGCCTCTGGAAGGATGAAACTGATTCACCGAGCAGAGGAATTACTGCCAGCGCCCAAATGACAGTCTGCCGCTAATACGGGGCAAGACAGCTTCCTCAGTTCCACGCTGCTTTGCATCTGGCAAATCCTTCACCCACGTTCCCAGGCAGCTGCCTGCCTCGTTGGATGCCCCTTGAATTTCCGCGGGGATTCTGGACAGCGCATCTGATCACCTCAGGTCCGACCTGCCTCTCACAGCCTGGTAAACGCAGGTGCACATTCGACAGCAGCCGCGGCTCATCTGTAATGATAAAGCATGGAAATGACATGCAAAGAGCTGCAAACCCAGCATTCCGGCGGCCAATCGCCAACGCTCGTCTCAGGACAGTCCGTGGGGGAGCGCTTGCTACCTGGGCGCTTACAGAGCCGCATCGTATAAAGAGCATCACAGAACCTTCTTCCCATACACGAGGACGGACTAACCCATGTTTCCAGCAGCCAGACGCTGCCATGTCACAAATCAGGACCGCAAGGCTCTTGGCACGATGCTGCAGAACTCTCAAAGGCTGAGGTCATGCGTGCCCCACGGAAGTCACCCAACTATGGTCCAAACTTGAATGGCATTTAAACCAAAAAGGCCCTCTTTGAACATAAGTCTGTTTAAAACTTTCACTAGTTCTTGGGGACACTGGTGCAGTGTCTGAGGGCCAGGCCAGCCAGGTTAACACAAGTGAAACTCCTACAGATGGCTTCGGACTGTAGCTATTATTAGGGATGTAAATACCCTGTAAAAATGTTAAGTGGTTAAACGATAGAATTTGAATCGGTTAACCCGAATCCAGATAACCCACAGTGGACGGGGCCCGCTGCATCGTGCGGCAGGTTGGGGGGGTGCTCCCGCCTGGCAGGGCCACTGATTAACCGGTTACCCAGTGACGCTTACCAGGTAACCTGTTAACCCTTTACATCCCTGGCTATTATTCTTTGAATTTTTCAGTCCTTCTCAGCTTTCCCATTCAGTCTCTCCCCCCTAAAGCATGAACCCTGTTGGTTGAGCTCCGTTCAGGATTTAGTGAGTACCTGGTAAATGGCTGGTGCGCTGTTCTGGAGTGGGGGGAGATTTCAGGGCATAAAAGCTTCCTCTTCGCAGCAGAGATTCAAATGCTGCCCATCTGATTAGCAGAGCGCCCGCTGCTGCCAGCATGTGTTTCTACGGGTGGAGCACATTTTCACATGCCTTGGTGCACAGAACAAAATTTATTCTGCAGATGGATGGAAAAAATTAGAGGGAACATTGGTCCCCAACCCCTCCCATCATCAGATGCTGGGTCAGCCTTTCCTCGGCACTCTCTCCCTTCACTCTTATCCTTGCAGAAATCCCACACACAAAAGTACAAGAGCAATTTCTCACCCCCCACTCCACTTCCTCCTGGCCTGGGAAAATCCCTTCCTTCTTTTTCACCACTTAACAGGAATTTGACCGAAAGTGACTCCTCAGCTCAGCCCTGTCTTGGCAACGCCTTGGCTGCGCCACTTGATTTACTGGTACTTCAGTGGCAAGCAGGTCCCTGTGGGGCACAGCTGAGAGCTCTCTGTCCCCACCCCCCTTCCGTAAGTCACCTCTGAAGGAAGCTGCGGTTGCAGGGCAAGGGCGAGAGAGGGAGTGAGTCAGAGCTCTGAGAGCAAGGTTGGCCGGCCCTCCCCCTTCTGTGGGGCTGGGGGGCCAGGAGAGAGATCACGAGGAACCTGGCAGAGTAGCCCCCAGACCTCGTCTCCAACTGCTCCCCCGCTTGGTGTGGGATTGCTTCAGCCCCTTGTGCGGAGCCCCACTGGGACCCGCCTTGTTCTCCAGCCATGGGCCTATTGCTGGAGTCACGGGGTCTCCAGCCCGTCATGCCGCAGGGTCAGACTAGCTGCGCCTTTTGGTCCCGCCTATGAGATGAGTTTGGCAGCCCTCAGCTGGCTGCCTGCTGGGATGGAGCTCAGGAACACATCCCACTGGCACTCACAGCGCCCCGCAAGAGCCGTCGCGATGGAGAGGCCACGGACTGAGCGGGCCGCGGAGGAGGGATTCCCCAGCAGCCGGAGGGCGTGCATGTGGCAAGCCAGCCCGGCCGCGCGCGCCCTGTGTGGCAGCCCGGGCTTGCGAGCTGGCATCGTCCACAGACGAAGGGCCGAAGAGGAACCCCGCGCCTCCGCCTGTCATCCCCAGGGGGAAATGGGCCTGGCAGGCCGGGAGGGCCGCTGGCACCACCGGTCACTATGGCAACCCATGCGCCTTACAAGGAGGTACTGGTCTCCTATGTCCAGACTAGGGATGTTAAAGGGTAACTGGTGAAACGGTTACCTGGTAAGCATCACCCAGGTAACGGTTACCCGGCAAGCATCACCCAGGTAGCGGTTACCCGGCAAGCATCACCCAGGTAACGGTTACCCGGCGAGCATCACCCGGGTAACGGTTACCCGGCAAGCATCACCCAGGTAACGGTTACCCGGCGAGCATCACCCAGGTAACGGTTGCCCGGCGAGCATCACCCGGGTAACGGTTACCCGGCGAGCATCACCCGGGTAGCGGTTACCCGGCAAGCATCACCCAGGTGGCGGTTACCCGGCAAGCATCACCCAGGTAACGGTTACCCGGCGAGCATCACCCAGGTAACGGTTACCCGGCAAGCATCACCCAGGTAGCGGTTACCCGGCGAGCATCACCCGGGTAACGGTTACCCGGCAAGCATCACCCAGGTAACGGTTACCCGGCAAGCATCACCCAGGTAACGGTTACCCGGCGAGCATCACCCGGGTAACGGTTACCCGGCAAGCATCACCCAGGTAACGGTTACCCGGCGAGCATCACCCAGGTAACGGTTGCCCGGCGAGCATCACCCGGGTAACGGTTACCCGGCGAGCATCACCCGGGTAGCGGTTACCCGGCAAGCATCACCCAGGTGGCGGTTACCCGGCAAGCATCACCCGGGTAACGGTTACCCGGCGAGCATCACCCAGGTAACGGTTACCCGGCAAGCATCACCCAGGTAGCGGTTACCCGGCGAGCATCACCCGGTAACGGTTACCCGGCAAGCATCACCCAGGTAACGGTTACCCGGCAAGCATCACCCAGGTAACGGTTACCCGGCGAGCATCACCCGGGTAACGGTTACCCGGCAAGCATCACCCAGGTAACGGTTACCCGGCGAGCATCACCCAGGTAACGGTTGCCCGGCGAGCATCACCCGGGTAACGGTTACCCGGCGAGCATCACCCGGGTAGCGGTTACCCGGCAAGCATCACCCAGGTGGCGGTTACCCGGCAAGCATCACCCAGGTAACGGTTACCCGGCGAGCATCACCCAGGTAACGGTTACCCGGCAAGCATCACCCAGGTAGCGGTTACCCGGCGAGCATCACCCGGGTAACGGTTACCCGGCAAGCATCACCCAGGTAGCGGTTACCCGGCAAGCATCACCCAGGTAACGGTTACCCGGCGAGCATCACCCGGGTAACGGTTACCCGGCAAGCATCACCCAGGTAACGGTTACCCGGCGAGCATCACCCAGGTAACGGTTGCCCGGCGAGCATCACCCGGGTAACGGTTACCCGGCGAGCATCACCCGGGTAGCGGTTACCCGGCGAGCATCACCCGGGTAACGGTTACCCGGCGAGCATCACCCAGGTAACGGTTACCCGGCAAGCATCACCCAGGTGGCGGTTACCCAGTAAGCATCACCCAGGTAACGGTTACCCAGCAAGCATCACCCGGGTAACGGTTACCCGGCGAGCATCACCCAGGTAACGGTTACCCGGCGAGCATCACCCAGGTAACGGTTACCCGGCAAGCATCACCCGGGTAGCGGTTACCCGGCGAGCATCACCCAGGTAACGGTTACCCGGCAAGCATCACCCAGGTGGCGGTTACCCAGCAAGCATCACCCGGGTAACGGTTACCCGGCAAGCATCACCCAGGTAACGGTTACCCGGCGAGCATCACCCAGGTAACGGTTACCCGGCAAGCATCACCCAGGTAACGGTTACCCGGCAAGCATCACCCAGGTAACGGTTACCCGGCAAGCATCACCCGGGTAGCGGTTACCCGGCGAGCATCACCCAGGTAACGGTTACCCGGCAAGCATCACCCAGGTGGCGGTTACCCAGTAAGCATCACCCAGGTAACGGTTACCCAGCAAGCATCACCCGGGTAACGGTTACCCGGCAAGCATCACCCAGGTAACGGTTACCCGGCGAGCATCACCCAGGTAACGGTTACCCGGCAAGCATCACCCGGGTAGCGGTTACCCGGCGAGCATCACCCAGGTAACGGTTACCCGGCAAGCCTCACCCAGGTGGCGGTTACCCAGTAAGCATCACCCAGGTAACGGTTACCCAGCAAGCATCACCCGGGTAACGGTTACCCGGCAAGCATCACCCAGGTAACGGTTACCCGGCGAGCATCACCCAGGTAACGGTTACCCGGCAAGCATCACCCGGGTAGCGGTTACCCGGCGAGCATCACCCAGGTAACGGTTACCCGGCAAGCATCACCCAGGTGGCGGTTACCCAGTAAGCATCACCCAGGTAACGGTTACCCAGCAAGCATCACCCGGGTAACGGTTACCTGGCAAGCATCACCCGGGTAGCGGTTACCCGGCGAGCATCACCCAGGTAACGGTTACCCGGCAAGCATCACCCAGGTGGCGGTTACCCAGTAAGCATCACCCAGGTAACGGTTACCCGGCAAGCATCACCCAGGTAACGGTTAACCGGCGAGCATCACCCGGGTAGCGGTTACCCGGCAAGCATCACCCAGGTAACGGTTACCCGGCAAGCATCACCCAGGTGACGGTTACCCGGCGAGCATCACCCGGGTAACGGTTACCCGGCGAGCATCACCCGGGTAACGGTTACCCGGCGAGCATCACCCGGGTAACGGTTACCCGGCGAGCATCACCCGGGTAACGGTTACCCGGCGAGCATCACCCGGGTAACGGTTACCCGGCAAGCATCACCCGGGTAGCGGTTACCCGGCGAGCATCACCCAGGTAACGGTTACCCGGTACCCTGGGAGCAGGCCCCGCCTGCAGCCCAGCCACAGGCAGAGGGCTGCTCTAGCCCCATTGGCTCCCCATGTGGGCTGGGAGCCAATAGGCCCTGTGTGGGGCCGGCAGGGGCAGTCACAGCCTGGGCGCTGTGTGGGGCAGCCTCCACAGGGGGGAAGCAGGGGGGCTAGGAACGGCTGGGTTGGAGCAGCCCCGGCCTGTGGCGGGGACCACTCTAGCCCGCCTGCCCCCTGTAATCGGTTACGCTAAGCGTCAGCACTGCGTGTAACCATTTAAACGGGGTTTCACATCCCTAGTCCAGACCACGGGGCAAGTCCCGGCCTGGGTAAGCAGGGTACATTCAACAGCCCAGTTACACTGGCACTGAACAGGCTGGATTTGAACCAGTCCTGGCATAAAGCACAATGGCACCTCGTGGTCTCGCGTGGGCCTACAAGTCTCCCAGGATGCTCAGTTACCTGCACAGGTTTGCGGCACTTTTACAAGACCCAGGCTGAGCCCCCGACGGAGAGAGCAGAGCTGCCAGGCTGAGCAGGTGCCCGGGGAAGTGGGCTGGGTCACGCATTGCTTCTCCATGAGCTGACGCTCTGTGCATACGTGTGAGTGTCCTGCTCCCGCCGGGGAACAAAGCAGAGCTGGGAATGAGCCGGGCCCGCTCACCCCTTAGGAATGACGGCAACAAGACGGAGCTGAAATGAAAAGATAAGAATCAGTGAATCAGCCCCGTGTCCCTTGGCAGGGCTGTCTACTCCCATGGGCCCTGCCCTACCCACACTCAAGTCAAGACAGAAAAGACACTCAGAGGTTTCCCAGCTCTGTCGCTGACCTGCTGTGTTAATAAGCCGCAGGATTAAAGCAAACCAAAGGAAGTTTTTCTTCACACAACTCTCAGTCAAGCTGTGGAACTCCCCGCCAGAGGATGTTGTAAAGGCCAAGATTAGAACAGGGTTCCAAAAAGAGCTAGATAAGTTCCTGGAGGAATCAATGGCTATTAGCCAGGATGGGCAGGGATGGTGTCTCTAGTCTCTTTGCCAGAAGCTAGGAATGGGCGACACTTGATTATTTCCTGTTGTGTTCATTTCCTCTGAGGCATCAAAAGACAGGACAGCAGGCTAAAGGGACCTTTGGTTTGGCCCACTATGGCCGTTTTTATGTGTGACTGGCACACATCACGATCCTGCTGCGTGCCTCAGTTTCCCCTGCCACCTTTTGGCTGTCTCATCTGTTTAGATAAGCTCTTCAGGACAGGATTTTACTGTGAATGCCCCGGGTCTCTCTCAATTGAGCCCCAAGCGCCGCTGGAGTCACTAGGAGCTACTATTATACAAATAACAACAAGCATCAGTTTTTGTCATTAACATTTTGATCATCTGAAAGGCAGTCAGAAAGGAGGCAGCATATTCTCGTGACCAGGGCACCTGATGGGGAGCTCTGGGTTCTGTCCCCCCCTCCGACACTAACTCTCTGCGTGACCTGAGGCAAGGCACTACGTTGTGTGGTGCCTCAGTTTCCCCCTCTCTAAAATGCCATCCTTGTCTGGCAGGCTGTGGGAGCAAGGCTATCCAGCACTGGTGTTGGTGTACCCACTAACATTGCACGTAGGCAAAGAACACAGGCTGGAGGCTCCTTTTGGGCGCAAGGAAATCACGGCTCTCTCCGGCGAGCCCGGACCCCATGAAGCCATTCCCGTTGGCCACGCCGCAGTTGTTGCTATTTATGGCGCAGTGACCGTGGGGAGTGGAAAGTCTCTTCCCGGCAGCGTGTTCCGCGCAGCCTTGTGGCAGGAGCAGCGGATGAATGAAACCCACCTTGTTCGCTCCGTCCGGGCCCCGCTCGCTAGGTAGAATTGGAACATCACACGTGTCCTCTTTGGTTTGACTGGGGTTTTCTTATACCTCCAGAGCAAGGAGCCTGTTTTGGGTCAAGGGGGGGGTCACCGACCCACAGAAAAATCAGTCGGGAGCACACAAGTGAGAAGCAAAAAAAACCCCTAAACCCTCACCGACGTGGCCCCTGACTGAGAAACAGAAAGACGCGCCCCACATTTCAGAGCCTAGGAGGGTCCAGGCTAGTAGATTTTGTGGGCTCCAGCCCTGCAGGTGGGAGGCCGTGGGGCTGGAGCGCCAGCGCAGACTCTCCAATGCTGGGGGGAGCCTTGAGCCTCGGGGGCCGGATCCAGACAATCCAGGGGCCGCATCCGGCCCCTGGACCTTCAGTTCCCCACCTCTGTTACTGCAGAGCAGCCTGTGCAATCAGGCTGTGGTCTGGAAGTTAGTCAGCCCTTTTGGCCAATGGAGAGAGGGAAACCCCAAGCTGGCTTTGGTTCTTCTACCCCCAGGGACAAGTCTGGATCCAAATCTTGTTTACACAGACCCTCCGGGCTCAGGGGTTTTTTGCTTTGGACCTGATTAATACCACTGAATTGCTTGAGACACGGGGAGTAGACAGAGGATCTCGGAGTTAATGGCTTCAGCCATTTCCCTCGATTCCCCTCCCTTGTTCTTCAGGCCTGATCTATTTTTCATGGGCTGCCAAACACAGCTGAGCCACGTAAACCGATCCAGATAACGAGCAGCCAGACAGCCCGGAGGCAGCATGGAGGCTCGGGGGCTCTAGCATCCCCCCGGAAGGAAGGATTTCTCTGCATCAGGCTGGGAGCCGCAGCTGCCGTCTTGGAGGACGCGAGCTCCCCTATTTGAGGCGTTGGAGCCGCTCCCCAGTCCACGCTGGAATGGTTTGACTGCGCCTGGTGCTGGCCCTGCCGGGATGTGATTGGAGCTGGCACGGTATGTGGGAGCCGTGCAGCCCTCGCACGCCGCGGGCGATTTGGGGGAGACGTGTCACCCGCAGACGCCGTCCCATTGGCTACCTGCTCCGAGGGGATGCTTGCCTGTGTCTGCTTCCTGTTCCCGCTCTGGCTCTGCGGGAACGGGTGCGCCCTCCCCGCATGCGTTTGACAGGCTGAGCACATCCTCCCGTGCAGCGGAGCGGACAGAGGAATGTCTGACGGGGAGGAGATACAGGGAGCAGGCAGAGCTACGCTGGGCCCACGGAGATGCCGGCAGCTCTCAGCCTGGCCTTGTTGGTATTCTGGGCAGGCTCCACACTAGCTGCAGAAACCATGGTTATGGGAGGCTGGAGGCAGCGTGTGGGCACCGTCCCCTTCTGCACATCCCTTTCGCGGCCCCGTGCTTGCTGGGCCGGGTGTGCCAGGGGGATGCTGAGACACACGCGTCTTTAACCTGAGTGGCTACGGACGGGGCTTCTCCCTCACGCCCCAGCTTGGAGCCTCACCACGGAGCGGGGATCCCCATCCCCCCACCGGCTAGAAAGAGCCTCGGGGGCTGTCACCGCGGGGTGGGGAGCCACCAGGCCCTGCACCCCCCAGCCGCAGCCAGAGGTGACTCTCAGCCGGCAGGGAGAACAGGAGGGTTATGAGGTGACAGGGACACAGCACAGAACAGACTTGTCAACACAGGGACCAGGAGCCATCAGGACAATACAGCTTGCAGGGAGGGGGGCCCAGAGCCTCTTCCTGCACCCCAAGCCAGCAAGACTCACTCCCACCCCCAGCAGCCTGGTCCCACACCCCTCCCGTGTCCTCCCTGCTCAGGTTACAAAGGGCATCGGCCATTGAGAAAGTGCTGGGGCTGGAGCAGCCTCCCTGCGTGAGAGTCACGCTCAAAATTCCCTTCACCATCTAGGTGTTGGTGCAGTGCCCTGGGAAACTGAGGCACACACCCAGGGTTACTATAGGACACCAGAACTCACATGCAACTAATAAGGTGAACGGAAACCCCCCACTTCGTCACAGAGGGAAACCAGAACATCAGCCAGGAGATTCAAGGCCCATCTTCCAGACCCCACCCCCACCCCCACCTTTTGAACACCCAGGGGGGTCCTTCGCCCTCCTCAGGCCAAGGCATTCATTGCAGCTCCGGGAGCAGAATGGGCAATACCCACCTAACTCCAATCCTGGGCCAGCCACATGCACCCGAACTCAAAGGAGGCGATGCATTCCGGGGTTCCCTGTAAGCTGACGGCTTGGGCGGCCACCCAGGAGAGAGTCAGGTGCTGCCCAGCTGATTAGCAGAGCGCTCACCGCCGGCAGCTTGTGTTTCTATGGGTGGTGCACATCTGTGCATGCCTCAGTGCACGCAACAAAATTTATTCTACACACAAATGGAAAAAAATTAGGGGGAACACCGGTCCATTCTGCGCGGCGCATCTGCTCTGCCCTAGGTCGGAGCTAACTGTGGGTGGAGCCTCACATTCTGGTGTGCAGGTGGAAGTGTGCCTCCAAATTGGGCTTGTTTAGTTTAGAAAAGAGAAGACTGAGAGGGGACATGATGGCGGTTTTCAAGTATCTAAAAGGGTGTCACAGGGAGGAGGGAGAAAAATTGGTCTCCTTGACACGATCCTCCCCAACTCTGAGCACGATCCTCCCCAACTGAAAAGCCACAACCCCCCTGGATAAGCCTGGGGCAAAAGCCGAGACGCCCAGGCTGGCTGCGGTGGGGTGTGTGGACAGTGAATACTTCGTTTCTGAGGTTTAGTACGATGTAACTGATGAGCAAGTGCCTGCCTTAGAAAAGGGCCCCGGTGAGAAATATCAAACAGATACACGCGGGGGTACGGGCGCATTGGAGCGCCCTCAGTGCAGACTACAGAGCAGGCACACGCATTGGAAGCTACTTTCAACCCTGGGCCACGGCAACCAGCAGGCAGCCATGACTACAACACCAAGGACTGAGCCACGGATCCATGTCCTGCTCGAGTGACCAGATGCCCCCTGGGTGAAACGGAGCCGGGCCAGCTGCTCCTGGGAAGCACAAGGACCTGGAGTCGGGTTGCACAGCTTGGGCCACTGGCATTGCCTCGCTCTGACGCCTCAGCCTTTTTCTGGGGTTCGGGGGGGGGGGCGGGAGAAGGGCGCGGCAGGCCCTGGGGAGGGCGGGGAAGGGAAACGGTGTCATCTTATGGTTTGAGGCAGCGGCTCCCAACACTGCCAGATGACTGAGCTGCCTTTCCAAGAGGCTGATTTGGCTTGAATACCTCCCAAGTTTCACCTTCCTTCCAAACTATTTGCTTACAAACATCAGAGCTAAGGATACAAAAGGGGCCCAGCCACACAGCCCGTTCGCCTTTCATGCTAGCATCATCAAATAAATCAGCTGGACTATCGCTGTGGGGCTTACGAATCAGCCTATCACACACAGAGCAGTGTAAACAAGCCATTGACTCTATGACCGTTCTGTTTGTACTGGCGTGGCTAGCGCTTTTTATGTTGCCTGTTGTAAAATGAGGCAACCATCAAGACATTTGGTGCACCCCGGACAACCTCTGTGTTCCCCTAGGGCAGGGGTGGCCAACCCATTAAACGAAGAGAGCCAAAACAGCAGCAGGAAAAATGCAAAGAGCCGCACTAGATTTTTTTTTTTTGCGCAATGCGACGAGCTCCCCACCAGCCCCCCAGAGTTGTTGAGGAAAAAAATAAAGCCCGCTGCCCCTTTAAAAGACAAGGCTTTCTGGCCATCTTGAATCACAGCAGCGGACAGCTCCCCTGCCCCGGTAAGCACAGAGAGCCGGGGCCGGGGACCATTTCTAGGGGCACAGGGAGGCTTCGCGAGCCGCACTTTAAGGGGGGAAGAGCTGTATGCGGCTCGCAAGCCACAGGTTGGCCACCCCTGCCGTAGGGGCACATGTACCCCTGGCTGGAAATCACTGGTTTGAGCAAACTACCCTGCACCATTGACACTGTACCACCAACACAACTGGCATGTGCCAATGGACATGCAGGGTTTCTTGGAAGCTGGGCACTTGTGCGGCTGCTAAGGAGAGATTCCACTGCTGGTTAGCACAGCGCCCACCAATAGGTTTTTTGTTTCTGGTGGTGCACACACCTGCACATGCCTAGGTGCACACGAAAAAAATATTCTGCACATGGATAAAAGAAAATCGTCCTTTCTATTCTGCACTGAGTAGGCCTCCATTGGAGTGTTGTGTCCAGTTGTGGGCACCACATTTCAAGAAAGATGTGGAGAAATGGGAGACGGTCCAGAGAAGAGCAACAAAAAAGACTAAAGGTTTAGAAAACATGAGCAATGAGGGAAGACTGAAAGAACTGGGCTTGTTTAGTTTGGAAAAGAGAAGAATGAGAGGGGACATAATAGCAGATTTCAAGTGGCTAAAAGGGTGTTACAAGGAGGAGGAATAACAGTAGTTCGAATTAGGAGCTTTAATTCGAACTACCTAGTCCGTGCCGTGAGTAGCCGTGGGCAGGTAGTTCAAACTACGGGCATTTAAAAATGGCGCCCGCCGGGAACATACAAATGAAGCCCAGGATATTTGCAAGTTCGAATGTCTACATTAGCCACCCTAGTTCGAACTAGGGTGGCCGTGTAGACATACCCTAGGAAAAACTTCCTGTTGGGGGGGGTGAAACACTGGATTAAATTGCCTAGGGAGGTTGTGGAATCTCCATCACTGGAGATATTCAAGAGCAGGTTGGATAGACACCTGTCAGGGATGGTCTAGATGGTGCTTGGTCCTGCCATGAGAGCAGGGGCTGACCTTGATGACCTCTCGAGGTTCCTTCTGGTTCTAGGACTCTATGGATGGAAACAATCCGCACATGGATGGAAAAGATCAGAGGGAACATTGGCCATGAGGACAATAATGGGTGGGTTGGATTGTTACATCTAGATCCTCCAGATTACTTGAGGCTTCTCCTCCGCACCCCCCAAAACAACAAGAACCCTGCCTCCATGTGGAGCTGATCTTCGCCCGATGGCCGGCACCACACGCAGCATGGAGATGGCTTCCCTGCAAACAGGGCTGGGGGCAGGGGTGGAAGCCCCCCCCCCCACCTCGAAGCAGCACTATTTCCTGGGCTGGACTCCTTTCTGGGGAGGACTGTGCAAGGGGAAGTGTGGTGAGGGGGAACGGGGGAGCAGCCCACTGGATTCCAAGAAGACACAACAGAGCCTTTTCCCTTTCTCCTACGCTGGGAAATTTTGTTTCCATTTCCCTTAATAGCGGCCCTTGTGCATTCCAGGGGCATTCCCCACATGCCCTGCCCTGCTGTGCTGCTGGAAACAGTCTGGGCTGGGAGCTCCCAGAGCGAGGATTTTCCCTTCTCACTCATCTGGATGAGGGAAGCAAGGTTGAGGAGCACCAGGCGTTGCATGGACGGACCAGCCTAGCGGGGAGGGGCCAATGGACAGAGTGTGGCGTGGAGAGAGGGGGGATATTTTGCTCCTGGAATAACTCCTGCTCCCTTCTGCTCCTGGGTTCGTGATTCCCAAATCCCTGTCTTCCACCCCAGGTAGCACACTGCTCAGAGCGAGCTCACTGCCAGGCTGGTGCTAACAGAGATTCTAGAGATTCGGCCTGGCTCAGAGACTCAGGGATGAGAGAAAACCTGAGGACTCAGCGCCGGGTGGGGAACTGGAGCTCATGCTCAGAGATGAGAGCCGTGATTTGCAGGGGAGACTCCGACCAGAGCGCACAGCCATCTCCCAGCTGTGGCCGGCGGTCCCCGAGCGCGACCTGAACATGGCAGAGTCCCGCCTATGCACCATCTGTCGGGGCTCCCAAACTCACGAATCCTGGGGATTAGAGAGCAGATGCCAGGTGCAGGTAATGGCCTGGGAGGAGCGAGGGACCCCAAAGCGCAGGCACTTACGGCTCATTCTGCCCCTGTGCTTAATGGAGTTGTGTTTCACACTCCAGTGCAGCACCCGGAAAGCCAGAGGCCTAGGGCAAGGCAGCTGTCGGGAGGAATCTGACCCAAGCCAAGCTGCCGGGAGGCGAGGTATCATGCCAGAGACAGAGGGGAGGGTGGCTAAACCCGCCCTGCCTGGGAGCTGCTCTGGCCAAACTGAAGTCCATGGAAGCTTTGCCCAAGTGAAGACGGCCAGATTTATGCCTGCGTGTCCTTAGCACCAACGTGCTGCGGCACGGGACGGGGGGATGCGCCTGTCTCTGGTGCAGTGACCTCAGGGTGTCTGAGCCTGTGGCATGAGGAAGAGACACCAGGCAAGCCCCTGGTGTCGTCAGTCTCCCCGGCACAAACAGATGAAAGACATTTCCCCTTTTCGGCCTCTTTCACTGTGAAATGAAACTGCTGCGCCAGGTCAATGCCCAGCAGACCAGAGACCACAGCGGAAATCTCCCTTGGCCAGACGGCTGCCCAGGTCCCTTCCCCCTAATGCTGGCGGCGCAGCAGTGGTAGTGTTAGGGAGGCATGCTGGTTGAACCCCGGGATTTCAGCAGGCCCCAGCCATGGGGGAGCTGGGGTCCAAACTGTCTGACTCCAGCCCAATCTTCAGCAAATGAGCCAATCGACCCTCCCCTTTCTGCTGGGAGGGGGCTTGGGAGAATCATGCCTGTACTACGGTGGGGGAAACTGAGTCACAGAGAGGTTACCAGCAACCTCTGCAGTAGCCACTGATTTGGAGTGCCTAGCGGAGGGCTCCTTTAATTTCCAGAGGTGCTGAACATTTACAGCTTGCATCGTATGGCTGCTCTATATTTTGGCCAACAGGCCTGGCCCATGTCTCATGTCGGGCACCCACCATGAGCGACAACTTGGGCAAGTGTTGGCCTAAAAAGACCTGCCCCAAACAACAGCATCAGGCTGGGTGCAGAACCTGGGCACCTCTGGCTCTTAGGTGTTCCGGCCTCCCTCGGAGTTGCTTTCCAGCCCTGTAAGAGCAGTTGCCAATGCCTGGATTTAACCAGGCTATCAATCAATTTTCCATCTTTGTGCAGAATAAATTTTGTTCTGTGCACTGAGGTATGTGGGGATGTGCACCACCACACACATGCTGCTGGCTGTGGGCACTTTGCTAATCAGTTGGGCGGCACCTGAATCTCTCCTGAGTGGCCCAGTTTACAGGGAATGCTGCTATCAATCCATTTCTAATGAGCCCATCACTGGGGTTTCTAGCCTGGCACTAAACTGTGTGAATGGGGCTGGCAAAGGCAGAACTTCCTGCTGTTGCCCAGGTTCTGACTGGACCAGTGTCCAAAGGAGCACAGCCACATTGGGTCAGAGCAATGCTCCCTCTAGTCCAATGTTCTGCTACAGAAGTCAGGGACAGATGCTTCAGAGGGAATGAACTGAACAAGGCAATTTTGAGTGACCCATCCTATCATCCAGTCTACTCAGGGACTCCCTGACCATCTTGGCTAACAGTCATTGATGAACCTATCTGCCAGGACCTTCTCTGGTTCTTTTTTGAATCTGTTACATTTTTGGCCTATACACCATACCCTGTCAAGGAGTTCCAGAGGTTAACGACGCATGGTGTGACAAAGGTGTGTTTGAAACCTGCTGCCTACCTACAAGAGACCTGGGCAGTAGGGGGCATGGTCTATGCTCGGCACACTCCCCACCCCATCCTGGGTTACTGACCCGGTGGAGGGCTATTCTTATTTGACTTTATTTAGGTCTGTCTGAGGCATGTCCCAGCCCTGGGGAAGACCTGAGGGAGTATAACTTTTCAGAGAACTGGAGCCCTGGCAGGAGGCTGCAGTCACTCCTCGCTCATTCACTATATATAAAGATCGGTCTGCGGTGTGGGTCCATCAAAGGCACGGACAAGCTGCTCATACCCAGAGAGCGGCTGGCCGGACCCAAGAGAAGACAGGATGATGTTTCCCGAGACGGCACTGTATGTGGCGAATTATATCCTCTCCCGGTATGTGCGCTCACCTTGCTTTCACAGCCACGTGGGATCACAGGACTGGGAGGCTAGAAAAAGGCTGGTCCAGATGGTGGCCCACAGGCCGCTGCCAGCCATCCCTTCCCCCAGCAACAGCTGCCTTGACCGTACAGATGTTGTCCTGCATTTTGGTGAATTTCAGCACATGCCTGAAACCTGCTCTCAGGGCGTCCTCTGCACAGCGTGACCTCGCCGGCACTGATTGTGCATGTGGCCCAAGGGTGTGCCCTAAAACTAGCAGCCAGCCCACAGCACTGTAAAGGCTGGGCTACACCAGATCCCCTCCTCTACCTCCAAAAAGAGGGCTGCTTTTGCCTGATGTAGGCACAGGACATTGCAACCCTGTAACTCAGCCTTTCCCTGCCCCAAAATTCGCTTTCGGTGACACAGTTTGGTTCCGCTCCTCGGAGAATTTGAATCTGAGCCCCTGCCCGGGTGTTCTTCTCCTGTCAGATTCCGCTTCCCTCGCAGCCTTCACAAACTCCAAACACAATCCATCTCTGGCGCCCCAAGGCACAGGGCTGGCTCTCTCAGAGATTTGCAGCAGGAAAGGAACCATTCTTGCTGAATCAACTGGAGACAGCTGAGCTCTCTAAAGCAGAGATCCCAGCCAGATTCTGTCGCAGGCGGTTCCGTTCTGCCTCCCCAAACTCCCCCCGCACCACTGCCGTACACATCAGATGGCCGCTGCAGCCCAGAAGTGGCTGCATTTCCCTGCTCGATGAAATGACCCCTCTCTATAATTTGCAGTGCTTTGGGTGAAAGGCGTTAAGGCCGTGCCAGAGGCGAGGGGTTCTGTCCCAGAGTTGGCCCGTCCGCAATTGAGGGAGAATCTGACTCAAACCCACTTTCTGCTCCCCAAAATGTCTGCCCCAGGGTGGGCCTCTCCCTGGGGAGAAAGTGCCCCAGGGCAGCACGTTAGCAATCCAAGGTGCAACTCCACTACGGAGATTTCCCTGGAGAACCCTCATGATATCCTCTCTCTCTCTTTCTCGAGGCAGCCAGCCGAGGGCCCTGCTACCCCTCAGAAATGAAGTGGAGCTGCCAACGTATGGGAGAAAGAATATTTCCCGGCTGCGCCCTGTGTATTCCATCCGCCAGGGCCTGCAGGATTACTGGCTCAGCCCCCAGAGGTGCCATTCCTCCGGCAGCACCTGGGCCACGCCCTGGCGGTGGCATCTTATCCTCCCCGGCAACACAGGCCTTTCCGACATAGAGTCTGTCCACTGGCCAAGCTGCTGCGGATACAAACACAACCTGGTGTAAGTAGGGCCCCCAGCACAGCATGGGGCTAGCGGGTTTTGCAGGGGGAAGAGGGAGACGTGGGGGGTGGGAGCTTCCAGGACAGTGATTTGGAACAGAACCCCAGCCCAGGATGCCCACGCGGGACCAGTCCCTTGGGACAGAGCAGATAGAACCAGACCCGGAAGCAGTGGGGTTTAGGGGTTAACACTGGAGAACAAGAGTCAGTTCTATTAGGAGCTGTCCCTTGAATGTATCATGCTCTGGGCCTCGGTTTCCCCAGCGGAGGAGCGGGAACACGTCTCGCTTTCCTCCCCGGAACGGAGAGGAGGACGAACCCCTCTGTGTTGGCAAAGCACTGTGGATTCTGCAGACGGCCGCTGCTCTGGGCAAGCTAACTGCTGCCGGGGTGGGATGCGGATGTTCTTTGAGGGGAGCTAGCTGGGGGGTGGTAAGCTGGGGTGCCCCCCCCCAGCCACAAGAGTCTGTTGCCAAGTGCAGGAGGCTGTGGGAGATGCAGGGCGGCAGCCGGATTGAAACAGCTCTGGCGTGGGATCCCGGCCCACTCGCTCACAGGGAGGCGAGGTGCGGAAGAGGCTCAGCAAAGTGGGAAAGCCACGGGGGCCTCCCCAAGCCGGACTCTGGAGCTCTGCAATGCACGAGGATTATCCCCACGGGAGCTAGTAACGGCTCTTTGCCCGGGTGCTGGTCGCGTTGGCTCTGCATGGTGGAGACCGTGAAGGAAGCTAAATCCCGGATGTGCTAGGGCAGGGTTTATTTACCCTCCGCCGGGCTCACGCCCAGATAGGTTGGGCAGGGTTTCGGGGGCCGGAGGCCGGGGACCGGTTGTGTGCTTCCTTTGCAAGCTGGGCCTGTCCCCCCCTCATCTTCTCACCCTCCCCTGCTCCCTCCCGTTCCTTTAGAGACCCTGTCCCTGGCTAGACAGGCACAAGGGCTTGCTTGGCTAAAAGAAGCCTGGCGAGGCAGGGAGATGGGCCATTCACACTACTGGGAAAGGGTTAATCAGCTTTCAATAGTTGCTGGGTAACAGTGTCCTGGCCTTCCTATAGGCTCCGCCAATGAGTGTTTGCGCCGATGAGGTCATGCTTGTCGCTTGTATTTCATTGGCCGGGCAGGCTTGTCCCTTGACAGCTGGCAGGGGAAAGTTAGAGGGGAGAAGTTGGCTGAGACCTGGTGCAAACCGGGTTGCCTAGAGTCCTGCTTGCTTGGTGCGCCTGTAGTTGAATCCCCAAGTCCCGACGCCCCAGGTACCGTGGCCCCCAGCGCCAGGGAGAAAGTCCCTGCAGGTCGGAAAAGAAAGCCACGGCCACATCTGATCCACGCCTGGGAATTCCTAGGTGCTCCTGGGATGGGTCAGGTTTAAAAAGAGAGAGCGTGCCCATGTGCGGGGCGAGGCGGAGGCTTTGTACACCAAGCAACACACCCCCAAATCAGCCAGAAATAGCAATAGCATCATCAAAGGAGCCAAAAGGCACCTGATGTACCCGAGAGGGAAAGGATCTGGTTCCAGCAGGTAACACTGATGCTGACGATCACAAACACAGGTTCTCACCGTTGGGAAGCTGGGAGGAATTTGGGCAGGCATTTGGGCCTTGTTTAATTATGGGGTCTGGATTTTGCCCTCTGCAGTTGCTCTGTTTTTGACGGTGGAACAGGTCATAGGACAGGGGTGGGAAACCTAAGACCCAGGGGCCACTTCTGGCCCTTGGCTTGCTTGGATCCAGCCCCTGAGGCTCAAGACTCCCTCCCAGCATTGGGGAGCCCATGCGGGCACACTCCAATCCTCCTGCCATCCCACCGCGGGGCTGGGGCACACAAAATCTACTAGCCTGGGTCCCCCCAGACTCTGGTGTACGAGGGGAATGTGGACAGAGTCTTTCTCCTTTTCAGGGACCACAGTCAGTGAGGGTTTTGTTTTGTTTTTTGTTTTTACTTCTGACTTGTGTGCGGCCCCCGACTGATTTTTCTGTGGGTCAGTGGCCCCCAACCCAAAAAAGGTCCCCTAGCCCTGGCATAGGAACATATCCCTGATTCCTTGTTTTTCTCGCTCTCCAAATATCATTTTGTTATTATTTGTGCTGAGGTAGCACCTAGGAACTCCAATCACAGAGCAGGTACTGGACAGACATGGAAGAGAGAGAAAGTCCTTGCATCAAAGCACTCACAGTCTAAGTATAAATCATTTCTTTCTGTCTCTCTCTCACACTTTCCCTTTCCCTGGGGGACTCACTCCACTTTCTCTCCTGTGTCCAACAGGAGAGAATCAGAAACTCGCTTTGGTTTTTTTGCCTTTGTGGTTATGCTTTTTAAAAAAATGTGCCATTAAAAACAAAACAGCAATATGTTCCAGGGATGGGACTGGTTGCCAGAGAACTGGATTCTAATCATAACATAGATGTAGCGTCACTGTGTGATTGTAAGTAAGGTCTCCCCACGGTGCCTCAGTTTCCCCATCTATGAATGAATTTACTCCTTTGTGAAGCACTGCGAAAGGTACAGCACATTATTGTTTTCTAGTGGCAATCTATTGCCTTTGTTGAAGACTAGAGAGACTGATTTAGCCAGAGTTTTAATGGACCAGACCGCTAAAAAGATTTGCAGGGTCTTCCCGAGTTCTCTGGCACCCAGAACCAGGCTGAGGGCAGGGAATGCCGCAGAATGTACTACAATAATGCTGTTTAGCTTCCCCTCTCACTCTGAGCCTTCATCTCTTGTTGACTAATGTGTCTTACTTTTAAGCTTTCTGCCCCAGTTCCAGCTTTGCCCGTTGAGATTAATGTGGGATGCTACAGCAGCAAATGACAACGGTGGCTTTATCTTTGATTTTTTTGACGCTGGAAGTTCACAGCACAGCGCTTTCATGGAAAGCTTCATATCTCGGGCAGAAAAAGGCCCCAGCCTAACCTCCAGATGCAACACCCTCCTCATCTTGGGGGCATTAGATCCAGAGCAGGATCCAAGCTTTGCATCTCTAGTGCCGGGTGAGAAGAGATAAAGGGTACAGTCAAAGTGCAGGCTTTGAGCGTGGATGCTGCATCCCGACATCTTCCAAGGGAAAATCAGTTGTTTTCTTTGTGGGGGAAGAATCAGCCCATAGATATCTCATAACAACTCCATGGAACATCATATTGCCATATTCCAAAAGGGCTAGGCTCTCCCTGGAGCGCTACCAAAGTGTCTCCATGAGCTGTTAGCAATATAGGGCTTATGACACACACCTGAGCTGTGCTGATTCCATCTAGATGAAGGCAGTGGCCTGCAAACCCACAGACACACATGGCAGATTGTTGCAAAGTGGAGGGACAAATTCCCTACCCACAAGGGAATGGGGTAGAATTTGGCTGGGTAAATCTCACCTCGAGTCACCATAATAATTCAAACAGCAGCGCCACATGTAGCTGCCAAACCGGAGTCAGCGTATGTAGATCCTTATTACTAATTACACACACACACTCATTTTGCCACCCAAACAAATTCATTTTGTGGGAGCAGGCGAGGGGGAGGGGAGGGGGAAACTAATTAGAATAAATTCAGAATAATTTGTTTCGAGTGCCTTTGCTCCTGGAGAGAACAGCTTTTGGGACGGCCCCGACCAGCCCTTGGCTTGGGGAGAAACACAGCTAAACAGTCGGCTTTAATAGCAGATTCAGAGAGCTGGGTCTTTTGTTTCTAAACCACACACCAGAATTAAGACAATCAGCGAGAAGGAAAGCTAATAATAAAGCAATCAAACAGGTGCGGGGCTGACTGACAAATGGGCGCGGGGGGGGGGGGGCGAGAGTGACTGAAAGGAAGAGAAAAACAAAGTGCTTTGCATGTCGGTTCTTTGCTTTCCTCGTCCCTCTCCCCCCTGGTTTATGCCCTTCTCCTTCCTGCCTCCTCTTAATCTTTTTTTCTCCCTTCTACCACCTCCCCTTTTCTCGCTGCCTCCTTTCATTCTCACCCTCCGCCAGGATGCCCACCCATCCTGCGGCCCTGGATGTTTCTTTCTGTAACAGGAGCCGTGGCCTTTTCTCTGCCATTTTCATGCGTTCTGGTCCCAGCTGAAGCCCGGGCTGCTCTCTCGCCATCTGTCTCGGCTTTCGTCAAGGCTTGAGGAACTGCCAGGGCTGGCAAGGGGGCACAAAGGCACCCGCCGGCCTCTCTTTAGGCTCCCAGGAGCCCTCAAAACTATGAAGGCCATCACAAGGCCCAGGGGCACGACTGCTGGGCCACAAATCAATGCCAAGCTATGGAAGGACGTAGCATCCTTCTATGGCCAAATTGCTGAATAATCCCCTTGCCCCTCGAGCCCTAGCGGGCAGCATCCGGGCTGGGAGTTAGGCTTGTGGTTATTTTCTTGGGGAGAGAAGTCATTCCCCAATTCTACATTTCTCGCCTCAGCCTGACCTGCGGTAACCCCTTGCCTCCAGGAGTGAAAATGTAGTGTCTTAATCCCTGCTACATTGCTCGGTGCCTCCGGGCTTCTGTTTCAAAGAGGCAGATTTTTCTCAGCTCTTCCCTGATCTGCCTCAACTTCACCTGAAGGGACCACCAGTGTTTTAGCTTCAGGCCCGTAAAGGAGCAGTCAGCTTCCCTCTTGCCCGGACTTGGGTCTTTCATGTGAACCAGGAGAGGTTCCTGGTGCAATGTGGACTTTTCCAGGGGGGCCAGTTCCCCGATCCGGGGACGCCCCCCGTTACAGCGTGGTTCCAAAGTATGGCTCGGAAGTCCCCCGGGGTAAGACTCCGGGCAGGGAATGGCGCATGCTGTCATCTCAGAGGCTGCAGACACAAGCCAGTGAAAAAGAAAACACTCCCCCTTACAAGAACAGATGGTGATTTATAGAATTACAGCACAAGGCGTGGCCTGAGGAGACCAGATGGATTGAGGGGGAGAAAGGGAATAAAAATGGAAGAGTAAATAGAGAGGGAACTTTACCAAGCTGGCTCCCTCCCGCTCCTATAAATATTTAACAGCCTGCGTCCCCGTGTCTGTTGAGAAATCTGAGGCCTTAGCTGCCCGCAACTCCAAAACGCGCCCTCCTTCCCTGAGAGAATTTCAGCCTTTTGCTGCTGCCAAGAGAATTCCAGACCCAAAAGGACAGCGGGTTAGTGGGACAACGAACCCGGGGGCGGGAGTGGGGGGAGGCTGAAGCATCCAGGTTTGGGTTGCCAAGGAAACTGATGCCAATGACAAAAGCACCAGGATGGTGCGTGGGTTCCTGCGGGAGCTTAGGGTAGGTGTTTCATCCTTTTGGAGGCACGTGTAATCCCCACTCACCCACAGGCCTCGAATCCCTGGGACTTCATCTTTGTTAAAACAGCTCAATCACTTGAGAATTGACTTCTATGTAAATAACCCCCAGTGATCTGTAGCAAATAAACCACACAATGCTCCAGCTGTGAAGCGGCCCTAAAACACTGGAAAAAACAACAACTGTGCAATCACCATGATCTTCTTTGTTTCCAAGCCGGCCAGTTTCATGGGGGGGTTTTTTGCCACAGCCTGTTCCAAGTTCCAGAAAGACATTCAGCACTGCTGCCAGCTCATTGGGGCTTTCAGATGGGCAGCCTCCAAAATGCAGTGCAGGACTGAGCTGGGCAGGGAATCTCGGAATAGCACCAGTCATATTTATGCAGAAGTCCTTTTATAACAGCGATGAGCAACCCTCAGCCCGTCGGGGTTCTGTGCGTGGCCCGTGAGACATTTTGTTTCCTGTTGCCCACGCCCAGGGTTGCTAAGATTCCGCTGGCGTCCAGCCGCATTGGTTTTTTCCTACCGATGTTACATGACACCCACATAACACCAGGGCCTGGGAAGTGAGGTGCAGGCTGATTGCACCCATTATGGACAGTGAGAGCCAGGCACTCCCTCTGCATCCCATCACAGTGCTGCTCTGAGGCAGTCGGCCCAGCCCACAAAATCTAGGTACGCAAGTGCAGCGAGCAAAACTGCTCCATCCCGGGAGACTCTTGGTTAGGACAATTTTGCAGCCCACTGAGATGAAGGAGGCCTCGCTAGCCTAGGGTGCCCATCGCTGCTCTATAAGCTGGGGCCTGTATTTTCCCTTGTCAGGCACCGAGGCATGTGTTAAATGAGTGTGTCCCTATTTATACTACAGTGTAAACTCATCAGTGGCTGGGTAAATGTTTATTCTTGCCTCCTCTGGTTGTGTTGGATAACAACCGCCTGGTAAGGAGCTTAGTTCAACTACACTCAAGGACAGCTGGCCATTCATTCGCTCATCCTCACAAGGCCGGTGCCCCCAGCAGGAGACTAAGGTCTCGTCTTTCCCGTGTGGGAATACTACACAGGCAAAGGCCTCCTGGCGGGAGGCAGCTTACACCGGCCAAGCTGTGCTTTTACTGGAAGAGCTTCTTCCACCACCCCCATCACCCTGAGCCAAACAAGCCAAGCCAGGGCATCTCCCCTGAGAGCTTCTGCCATCGCAGCGATGTCAGCTTGGGGTCACAACTGCTGGCTCCCCAGCAGGGCGATCCCAGCGGAAATGGTAGACACAGGCGGAGGGACGAGGCATTCCTCCAGTGGAACACGGGAAGCACAGCGCAAGGCAGCTTGATGGTGGGACTGGGTTACCTAGCAACAGTGGATTAACCTGTTAATGGGTATCACTGACATGGCAGCTCTTCTCTCGTTCTCCAGAGGCGGGGGGAGAAGTCTGCCCACATGGGCCCCCATGCCAGGGAGGATCAAAGCTCCAGCGTGTCCTGCCCGATCTCTTTGGCCTGTGACCCATCTCTCTGCTGGCCTCAGCCTATCACCAGTCTCACCCCCCCCCCATTTCCCTTCTGCAGGTGGAAATATCGCTGGCAAATTCTCAACCATTACTACCTGGGCAAGAGAGCTCGCCGCTTCATGACCCTGTGACCCGTCACCCCGCAGGGTCCCCCGTGCCGCCCACCCAGGTAAGGGAATGAGTTAGGGTGCGCTATCCGCCACCCCTGCGGGGGGGCAGGAGTCAGAGAAAGCCGGGGGCTAAACACTCTGGGACAGGGCTGGGGGCCCGTGCGGCGATTCAGACATTATGATGCGGCTCCTTGCCCAGCTGCCGACTCTGGGGCTGGAGTTATAGGCGCCGACTTTCCAGCGTGCTGAGGTAGGGGCGACTGGTGAGGGGAGACATGGGGGGGGGAACACTGGCCACATGACCTCCCCCCAATCCGGGGAAGGGCTAGGGCAAACCCACACCGCCCTAAGCCCCGCCTCTCCCTGCCCATGCTCCGCCCCCTCCCCAACTCTTCCCCGCCCCTTGCTCCGCCTCTTCCCCTGCCCCTCCCCTGAGCGATGTAGCCTGGCCGGGGAAGCAGAGCGATGTAGCCCCCGCCGGGGAGTGCGGGGTGGTTCCACCCCTGCCTGAGCGAGGCGCCAGGAGAGCAAAACAAGTTGGGGCCGTGCTGCTCTGCTTACCGGCAGCGGCGGCGGGAATATGGGGGGCCTGGACCCCTGCTGTGGGTGCCAGGTCCCCCCACCCCCGCTGGCTGCTGGCAGGCCCCTTGCTGCTCCCGCCCATGGTGTTGGGGGACACGTGCCCCCCTGGACTATCCTCTATGTGTCATCCAAGTACTGGGAGGGTTCTCATGGCTCAACTCCTGGCCTTGCCCGCACTCCATTCCTCCCCCCCAGGACCCTGCCCTTCCCCCACTCCCCTTTCCCTACGCAGAGAGCTCCTGCACACTATAAAACAGCTGATTGCGTCAGGGAGGGTATAGGAGGCAGGGGGCGGGGCGGGGTGGGGCTGATTGGCGGGGCTGCCAGCCAGCAGGAAGTGCTGGGAGCTGGCAGGGGGCTGGTGGGGGCTGATGACGTAGGACTGTGGCCCTTGGGCAACGTGCGTTGGTGAATTCTGACTCCTCCGGCGCAGGTTGCCCGCCGCCGCTCTGGGAGGTTGGAGGTTAAATAAGGGTCCTGTCCCCAGGCCAGGGTGACCAGATTGCATGTGTGACATATCCAGACAAGGGCTGGAGGGTCACAGGTGCCTCTATAAGAAAAAGCCCCCAACAGCGGGACTGTCCCTATAAAATCGGGACATCTGCTCCCCCTGCACCAGACCCAGGCCCCAGCCTCTGAATCCACCAGGAAGCACGGGGAGACGGGCGAACAGGAGCCCGACTCGTTCATGCTGGGTGCATCAGCGAGCTGGCTGGGCACCTACAGGAGGTAGGGATGTGAAATCCCTTTAATCAGATAACCTAACGTGTAACCAGTTAACCGACTAAGCAGGATGCTCGGCAGGGGACCGTTCCAGCACTCAGCCTAAGGGGATCCTGCTCCCAGCCCCACATGGGGCTGGGGCTGCTGTGGGGGGCTGCTTCCTGCACTTATTAACCATTACCCAATAAGCATCACCCGGTAAGGGTGATTTTTCCAGATAACCAATTAACTGGTTACTTGTTCACATCCCTAATGGGAGGAGGATCCACCTTCTTCCTGTCATTACTGAACAGTTATGTGACAGGAGCAACCATCCTAGAGGTCCCAAGCAGGCTTCCCTGTAAGCTGAGCGCTTGGACGGCTGCCCAGGAGAGATTCAGGTGCTGCCCAGCTGATTGGCAGAGAATCCACAGCCGCCCATAGCTGGCAGCATGTGTGTCTATGGGCGGTGCACATCCGCACATGCTTTGGTGCACAGAACAACATTTATTCTGCGCATGGATGGAAAAATGAGAGAGAATATTGGTCTCAACCCGATCGGGGCTCTGCTGTGCTAGGTACTGTACAGACACACAGCAAATGATCGTCACTGCTCCAAAGAGCTTACCATCTGAAACCTTCACTGCCCCCTTTCCTTCCTGGGGACCCCGCACAGCTTGCGGTGCCTGAGTGCTTTGAAAGTGTCTCTCCTTGATGTGAGGGGGAGGTTTGCCTGAGGAGGGATTTCAGAGCTGGCCCGGGAACCAAGTTCCTCCCCCCGCAACCCTGTTTCCATCTGTCAAGCAAAGGAAATCCCCTGTCCAGATCAGCACAATCCCCTGTTGCCCCTTGCGACATGTCAGGCTTTCCCAACGTGACTTGACGTGAGGGGCAGACTTATGCAACAGAGAACTCTGCCCCCTGCGATTTCTTCATCCCCGGGACGCCTCTGCCAGCTAGTGGCCTAATCTGACACATCTGAAGCCAGCGGACTCCCCCGGCATCCAGGGGAGGAAGTGAGCCAAGGAAGGGAGGCACACGATGAACGCATGCGCCGCTCTTCCGTGCATGTGTGAGGTCGGCCCGTGGCACGTGGCTGTGACAGCCAGAGATCCCAGCAGCCCCCAGCTCTCCCGCCAGAACCTTCTTTCGAATTGGAGCACTGCATGCTGGGACGTATAGTCTCCGTGGGACGCGTTTCTGAACAAACAACAAAGGTGGCAATCCGGGCTCTGCCGGCTGCACTTACCACTGTGAGGACTTCGCTCTTTCCTTCACCACGCCAAGGCTGCATGGGCGGTCTGGAAAGCAGTTCTCGCAATGTCCAGAACCATCGTTTGTCAATGGGCCACCAGAAACCGGGAGCAACAGAGCCGGCTGTACAAGATCTAGGAATGACGCAGGCAAAGAATCCCTTATACTGGTGAACCACAAACAACTACATGGAGCGCTAACAGTGCATCACATCTACAGTAGTGTTTTTTCCACTCCAGCTCATCTGAGGAAGTGGGTTTTGCCCACGAAAGCTCATGATACTATAGGTATTTTTGTTAGTCTCTAAGATGCTACAGGACTACTCGTTTTTAAAGTTACAGACTAACACGGCTACCCCTCTGAGACATCTAGAGTAAGGACGTCTTTAGGACACAGAGCTGTCAATCTAATGCACCTTCTGACATGGGCATTGCCAGACTAGCTCAGACCCAATGTCTTTCAAGTCCAATGTCCAGTCTCCGAATTTGACCTGTGCCAAATTCTTCAGAGGAAGGTGCAAAAATCTCATAATAGCAGATATGGAATAACGAAGACCTCACAATGATCCCTAACAGTGAGAGATCAGTTTAAGCACTGAAGGCTGACTTTTTTTATTCCTTCCAAAGCTCTTTGTTTGCCTTAACTGTTATAACTGGATGTTCTTGGTTCCCTATTGAACATCCATTCCTTCGCTCTTTGAATCTTGCCAAGTGCTTGGCTTCGGTGACATCCTGTGTCTGTGAGTTCCACAGTCTAATTCCATCTTGAGTGAAAAAACCTCCTTTGATGAGTTTTGAATGTTGCTCCCTTTCCATCTTATTAGATGTCGCCTTGTTCGTGTGTTGGGAGATGGGGAGAACAGAAGCTTCCTTCGCTAGAAGATTAATTATTTTATATATGTTTACTATGGCCCCTTTCTTTCGGCTCCTTTCTAGGGTTAACATTAGTCGTCTCAGTCTCTCTGAGAGAGATTTTCCCGGACTTCCATCTTGCTCATCACCCTTGTCTGAACCACATCAAATTATACCTTATTTGAGATGAGTGACCGCTACACAAACACACACACACCCCAGCAATTTACATAATAGCATTATAATACTTTCCATACTATCTTCCAGCCAGTTCCCTCTACACCCTAGCATCTTGGTTGCACTCTGTCAATTCCCAGCCTTAGCGGGGAAGGAGGAAAAAAGACAGCAGCTCCTTGGCCTACCCAGCCTTCTTGCTAGGAAACATTTCTGCTTGCACCGTCATGACACACACGAGAGCCTTGCCCCTGATTCTCAGCGCAGGGAGAGACGAGGCTCATCCACTGAGTCTCACCTTGGCCAGTTCTACCCAATACCTCCTAAGCTGGGACTCCACCATCCCCTTCTCGATCTCGGAGGCCAATGGTGCGTGGAGATGAGCAGCATTCCGGGGCTGGAATCCACACGCACGTGGACACACACGCACTCGCGCGTGCATTCACAAGGGTCGGTGTGCACGCGCACACTCGGGCCTACACAGCATAAGCGCACACAGACGCAGGCATGTGGGCTGTGGTGTGAGAGGAGTGAATTATCCAGGAGCAGCCAAATGGATCGGTGTCCCCAGGAAGAACTGGAGGAAGGGGGCAAACATACCAGGGCATGAGGATCACTGAGCATGTGCAGCAGGCACCCCCATCTGTCTTCCTCTTGCTGGCTTCCCGCAGGAAGCCTGGGAAGTCCTGGCAGTATCTCGTCGGGCAGACCCCGGCTCCATGTGTCGGGAGCCATCAGGGGCTGCATTCTCGCAGTCACCGCTATGAATATCCCCATTATGCTCAGCCTCCGCCCCCCCTTCCCTTCCCCAATGCTTCCATGTTGTCATTTTACACGGGGGCCATGGCGGCTGCATTTGATCCTTTCGCCACCGCGGCTGCACCTGCTGCAAGCCACGGCTGGCTGGTGGGAGCAGTCTGGGCTCCCTTCTCCCCCCCGGAGTCCCTGCTATCACAACAACATCCAGCCCCTCGCTCCTGTTTGAGGGTGGGATGTTGGATCCAGGCCCAAACCGAAATCTGAGCTCCCGCCCCCGATCTCCTGCTTCTAGGCTAAGGAAAACACTGTGTGAAAAGACACGAACCCACACCGCCCGCTCCTCACCGCCCCCTCCTCCCCGACTGTAACTTCACGGTGCGCCTCTGCCATGGGTGTACATCCTGACAGGTTGGGCTGAGAGACGCACACATCTGTAGATTGCTACGTGCAGGAATCTCTTCACCTCCCCACTGGGCTGCAGCCACTTCTGGGGTAGAGCATGGCAGCTCTCTAATGAACAGCCCCATTGCAACAAGAAACACCCATTTAGGGATGGGAAGTGAAGCACAGGGAAATGGGTTGTGTTGGCGGCATGGGCAGGTTTCAACCTCCCTGTGCCCGGCACACCCATGAGCGTTTAAACACACATGTGTCAAAAGGGACCGCGTTTCATTTTCGCTGCAAGGATGGGCCACCGTGGCCTTCAGACCGAGCACGAACCAGGATCGGGTGCAGTAGGGAGGGTTGTGGTGTTGGGAAGGAAGCGTGGCCTAATGGTTACAGCACAGGCCTGGGAGATGTATCCCCCGCTCTGCCGCTGGATCGCGCTGGGGAATCTGGCTCCGCGTGGCCGCCTTTGAGAGGGAGGGAGCTAGAGCAAGGCTGGGATCACGCTCAGGAAGGGACCAGCCGGTAGGACCCTCAGGGTCAGAGCCCCTCATGAGCTTCCTGAGAAAGAAGGGGGCGGGGAGGGACAGACACGTGAGGTGATGCCGCTTGGCTTGTGCCTGAGGAGGCTGCGGATAATCCCCTGACTGAGCTGCAGGGTCTGTCTGTCCTGGGAGGGCAGGTGTGGCTGAGCGAGAGAGAACAGCTGCCTGCCCCCATCCCCTCCCCCCTCCAGCCCTTGCTCCTTTCCCAGCTTCCTCTCCCCCGTCACAGCAAACGGTTCATCCTGCTCCATCCAGGCCTTTCATCTGACGCACTTCCTGGCAGCCCTGGAAATGGCAAGCCACTTTCCTGTCCCAGATTCCTCTCTTTTCCCTGCTCCCTCCCCCCCCCAGTGCTTCCTGCCTGCACGCCGTGAGTCACTCACCACATCCCCCACTGGTCCCCATCCTGCCACTCTGGGCCTCATCGCTGGTAACCAGCCACCTTCACTGGCAACCCTCCCCAGAGCCCTTCCTCTCCGCATGCCCTCCTGGCTTCCTGAGCCTTGGCCGGAGCCAACCATCTGGTTAACACCCCAGCTACACTAGGGGAGTGTGTACCCAGCTCGGTGCTCACCGGAGCACACACAAGGCCCCAAGCAGGCAATAGGGTTTGTCTAGAGGACTGCACAGTGATCCAAAAACTAGGAACGCCCGGGTTTGAATCCTGGCTCTGCCACTGACACCACTGTGTGGCCTGGGTCAAGCCACTTAACATCTCTGCCTCTCGCTTACGTTTCTCTGGGGGGGCGGGGCAGATGGCCGAGCCAGAATGAAACAAAGTGTGGAAGAGCCAGAGCGCTCTGTAACGGGCCTTATTCCTCAGCTAAGCACCTCTCAGGACCTGGGCTTTGCCCCCGGGAAGGGGGTATCCAGACAACCACTGCTGATCTGATTGGCACAGTCAGAGCCAGGCAGCCAGAAGTAAAGAAACCTGAGAGAGGGATCGTCCTCTTCCCCACTGATTTCCTTCCCTTTCTAGCCCCCTGCGCCATGTGCTCCCAGGAGAGGAGTTCCCCAGTGTTCCATTTCCCCTGCTTGTGCCCCCAGCATTCATTTTCTCCACCCCCCAATGTACTCCCCATCTCCCATGGCCCCCCAGAGGGCCTCCCTGCCTCGGCCTCCCTGCTTCCACCTCCCTCGCCCTGACGATGGGGGCCTGGGAGGTTGGGAAGTGGCCCAATGGGACAGCCTTGTCCCCTGAGATTTCCAGCCTCATTCTACAAGCCCAGGACGTTTGCTGAGGCTTTGGTGGGTGCTCAGGAACTTCTGCAGCCTGGTATGAACTGAAAGTGACCTCCAGGACTTGCATCTGCAGGTGCTTGGTCTCCTCTCACACTTCCCTCAATGGCTGGTCCATACGCGGGTGCTCTCTCTAAGGATGGGTGGGACGCGGCAGACGTGGAGTGAGGACAGACCCAGACTGTAAGGCCGGAAGGGAACATTAGGGCCAGCTGGTCTGATTTCTTGTGTAACACAAGCCACAGACCCTGGCCAGGACTTTCTGCAGCAAGCCCATAACTTCTCCTTTGAGCCAGTGCGTGTCTTAGAAAGACAAGCAGACTCGAGGGGATGGAGAATTCACAACACCCCTAAGTAGGTTCCAATGGCTAATTCAACAAGAATGATTAAAGGTCTAGAGAACATGAGCTAGGAAGGAAGGCTGAAAGAACTGGGCTTGTTTAGTTTAGAAAAGAGAAGACTGAGAGGGGACATGATAGCGGTTTTCAGGTATCTAAAAGGGTGTTACAAGGAGAAAAATTGTTCTCCTTGGCCTCTGAGGTTAGGACAAGAAGCAATGGGCTTAAATTGCAGCAAGGGAGGCTTAGGTTGGACATTAGGAAAAACTTCCTAACTCTCAGGGTGGTGAAACACTGGAATAAATTGCCTAGGGAGGTTGTGGAATCTCCATCACTGGAGAGATTTAAGAGCAGATTAGACAGACACCTGTCAGGGTGGTCAGATGGTACTAGGTCCTGCCATGAGGGCAGGGGACTGGACTCGATGACCTCTCAAGGTCTCTTCCAGTTCTAGTGTTCTGTGATTCTATGATTCCCTTCACTGATAACAATTTGAGCCTTATTCCTAGCCTGAATTTCTCTAGCTACAGCTTCCAAGCTCTGCATCTGACCACGTCCTTTTCTGCTCGGTTAATGAGAAATCATCTTCCTCGGGTGGGTACCTGTAGACTGCCCCGCTCCACTGTCTCTTCGATAAACCAAATAGGTGGAGCTTCTCTGGCATCTCACTAGAAGGGAGGCGTCCCAGAGCCTGAACCGTTCCTATGGCTCTTGAACGCTGTCCAGGTTTTTAACGTCCTTTGCGACATGTGGGCACCAGAGCTGTATGCAGTAGCCAGGAATGATCCCACTAATCCTGTTTACAGAGGTAACGCCATGTCCCTCCTCTGACTTGATACTCCCCTGCTGGGATGTCCAAGAAGCATGTTCAGCCTCATAACTAATGCATCACACTGGGAGCTTATGTGCCGTGGATTATCCACCATGATCCCTACCTCTTTTCCAGAATGCAGGTCCCATCTTATGTGTGTGCCCTGCATCTTTGCTGCCTAGATGTAGAACATGGCATTTGGCTGGGTTATAACACATGTGGTTCAAATGAGTCCAAAAGATGCCACCAAAGGATCCCCTGCCCTTATTATTGTTACTCCAAAACTTTGCCAGCAGTGATTTTAGCTTTCCTTCCTGCTCTTCGCTAAAGAGATTGAACAGCATTTGGCCAAAACGGGATCCCACTCAAAACACTCCCAGTGGATAAGGATTCCCCACATATCATTATTTTTGGCAAGCTATCGGTTAACCAGCTCTTAATCCATTTAAGCTATCCCAGACCCCTATCACTTCTTACATGTCCAACAGACTACAGTGATTTTATACAGAACCATTTTTTTTAATCAGATTGCAATGCAGGCCTAAGTCAAATGCCTTACTGAAGTCTAAGCCTATTACAGGGGTGGCCAACCCATTACAGACAAAGAGCCAAAATAGTGGTGGCTACAGCGCAACGAGCCGAGAGAAAGAAGTTGTTGAACAAAAAAAACCCAAACAAACTGCTGCCCCTTTAAGAGCAGGCTTCCATTGGCCACAGCATCAGATCTCACTGCCACAAGCAGCGCCCAGACCAGACAAGGAAAAAAGGTCAGAGCAGGGGAACGCAGAACAGCCGTGGGTGCGGGAGCCACAATTTTTCCTTTGAAGAGCCACATGCGGTTCGTGAGCTGCAGGTTGGCCACCCCTGGCATATTATGTTCCTGTCTTTATTATTATTTCTGTCACTGGTTAAAGCAGGAGACCAGGACTTCTGAGTTCAACTCCTGGCTTTGCCACTGGTCCACTGTGTGACCGTCTACATGCCTCAGTTTCCCCACCCTCCAGCGGAGAGAATGGCGCCAACCTTTTAAACGCCTATTTGCTGAGGAACCCTCTGATCCAAGTTTTTTTCACAAGAACTTTCGCTTATCGTGGCTTTCACTAGCCGATTTAAAAACCCTTTGCCAAAGTGGGTAACTGTCATTCTCTTCAGTTTGCAGACAGGGGTGGAGCACAGGGCTACCCGGTGAGGCGATGTCTGTAAAGTGCTTTGAGACCAGGGATGGCCTTACCATGAGGCGAACTAAGGCGGTCACCTCAGGTGCCAGAGTGTGGGGGGGGGGGGGCGCCACTAGGACCCAAAGTGTAGAAAATTGTGTCTGCTGCTGGTGCATATGTAGTCCCTCTGCAGGACCATGAGAGGAGTAGAACAGGAAGGAGGCAGAATTGAGCCTTTTCAAAGTTTTGGCCCAAGCAAGGGGACATGGAGGCGTCATTTGAGCTCCCCTCCTCACGTGCCAAAATGTTGTGGGCCGGCCCTGGTTGAGACAGTGGGCGACCAGAGCTGGACCACAGACGTGCCAAGGGTAGGGTTGCCAGGTGTCCGGTATTGTACCGGACAGTCCGGTTTTTGAGCCCTCTGTCTGGTAAAAAAAATTTAGAGAATACTGGACATGTGCAATGTCCGGTATTTTCTGGTTTTCCGGCGGGGCGCTGGATGGAAGCCTGGCGGGGGCGGGGGGAGTGGCTGGGAGGCCAGTCCCGCTGCCCCCAACCGCCCCATCCCTGGCTCCCGCCGGCCGGCCCCGCTCCCGCCGGCCGCCCCTCCCCAGGCCAGTCCCGCTGCCCCCAACCGCCCCATCCCTGGCCAGCCCCGCTCCCGCCGACCGCCCCTCCCCAGGCCAGTCCCGCTGCCCCCAACCGCCCCATCCCTGGCCAGCCCCGCTCCCGCCGGCCGCCCCTCCCCAGGCCAGTCCCGCTGCCCCCAACCGCCCCATCCCTGGCCAGCCCCGCTCCCGCCGGCCGCCCCTCCCCAGGCCAGTCCCGCTGCCCCCAACCGCCCCATCCCTGGCCAGCCCCGCTCCCGCCGGCCGCCCCTCCCCAGGCCAGTCCCGCTGCCCCCAACCGCCCCATCCCTGGCCAGCCCCGCTCCCGCCGGCCGCCCCTCCCCAGGCCAGTCCCGCTGCCCCCAACCGCCCCATCCCTGGCCAGCCCCGCTCCCGCCGGCCGCCCCTCCCCAGGCCAGTCCCGCTGCCCCCAACCGCCCCATCCCTGGCCAGCACCGCTCCCGGCGGCCTCCCCTCCCCAGGCCAGTCCCGCTGCCCCCAACCGCCCCATCCCTGGCCAGCCCCGCTCCCGCCGGCCGCCCCTCCCCCAGTCTCCCCCGGCGAGCCCCGCTGCCCCCGACCCCCCCTTCCAGCTCTGCTTCCCAGACCCCCCCTTCCTCCTGGCAAGCCCCACTTCCCTCCCGGCCGGTCCCTTCCCCCCGCCTCTCCCCGATCAGGTGTGTCTGGTATTTTTTTTGAGACTACCTGGTAACCCTAGCCAAGGGTCTAGCATCACTGGGGTGGCTCTGCCAGGCCTTCTGTTCTTCACAGGGCCCCTCCCCATTCAGGTTCCAGCAGCTCCGGTTTGCCCAGCTTTTGCTGAGGTCAGTAGCCTCCTGGAGAGAGCCAGAAGGCCTGGGATGAACTAGTGGAAGCTGTGAGGGGTCCATTACTCAGCGAGTGAGTCATGACACAAGCCTGCCAGAGGCAGAACGCGGCCTGTGTGGACGTGCCCGAGGAGAGGCACCCCAGGACGGGTGGAGGCCGATCAGGAAGGTGAGTCAAAGGGATGCGACCTGCGACGGGGCCCCCAGGGAAAGGCGCTTCCAGGTCAGCGAGGCCAGAGCGCTCCGTGGAAGAGGAAAGCCTGAAGTTTCAATTTCCTTCCTCCAGTCCAGTCAGAGGGAACGCCTCCTTCCCATCCGACCGCAGCAACGGGGGGGGGGTTCCCCCGAGATGTGAAATCGTCACTTGCCCTTCCCTCCTGTCCCCGCCCCCCAGCCTGGACTCCAGGGCCCGAGAGGGAACGCACCTGAGGAAAGGGGGGATGGTAAGGGTGCATCTTTACAAGGGTTTTGTACTATGAGGCCTGTAAACCCCGACAAAACCACAATGATCCTATAGCAGATGAACCAAACAATAGGGCTTGAAACTGGTTTCAAGCCTTTATACTGCGTCACACGTGGGGTTGTACTGTACCGGTTTCACCAGACTCTTAACTGGAGCTGGTACAAACACAGCGTAGAGACTCATCGCAGGGTGTTTTTGACCTGAGAGCCACCTCTCAGTATGGAAACAGTCCAGTGGGTTACATAGGCTCACAAACCTGGGGGGCTTTGACGCCGGCACACTTGGCCCACTAACACGTCTCCTCATCAGCTCACGTTAGCCCATGAATCTTCAACCTGTTCCCCGGGGCGATGTGGATGATTCGCCTACTTTACAGATGGGGAAACTGAGGCACAAAATGGGGCAAGTAACTTGCCAGAGAGTCCAAGTCAGAATTGGAACTTCCTGGTTCGGGTCTATCTGCTTCTGCCAGAAAACACCCGCAGCCGTGAGCTTCGGTTTACAGACTCATTGTAAGGTGCTAAATGTTCCTGGTCAGACTCTGAAACCCACTTTCCTGCCCGGCGTCAAAGCCAATGGGAGAACATCTGCACCGCTCTTTTTATTGGCCTAGCGTGAGCCCCGCGAGGCCATGTCTGTCGATACAAGAGCTGTGGCTCACTGCTCTGAGTTTTGCCTTTTTGTTTGCCGTATAGATGTACCCAATTCTGGCTCCCAGGCCTGGACTCAAACCACTAGGCCACGCTTCTCTGAATACTCCTGGCCCCTCTCTGCGGCTCTTGGTGGAGCCTTTGGAGTGGGGGGTGCCATGCTAAGACCATCATCTGCAGGAGTAAAAGTTCGCTTGAGTCCTGGGCTTAGCTCACGCTCAAGCCATGAGATTGGCTTTTGGCCACCCAGCAATGGTCCAGGGGCAGGAGGAACCGAGATGGGCCCAGCAGCGAGGTGTACAACACACACACGGCAGCATTGGCAACCCTCCGCGGGTGAGACCAGAATGCTGTTTGCACCCGCATCTCCTCCTTGCACAGTCCCTGCTTGTGGAACAGGCATGAAACATGCGTAACCACACACCCCAGCTCGCCAATGACTGCCCCAGTGGGGGCAGCACGTGCGCCTTCCTCCGAGTTCCTCATCTCGCGACGAGCGGTGGAAAATGAGGCTTGTTCAGCCTCCTCCCAGCTGGTTCTCCTGCTGGTCCGAGACGCCTACTCTACCCTGAGAGGGATCACGGGGACAGTTCACACGCCTTGGGCCCTGTGGACCTTTGCACCACAAGGGTCTGCACCGGCCTCGGAGCTGTGTCAGGGGCCAGTCCCCAGTGATGGAATGAACTTCCCCAAGGACTGGCGGCCTTCACAGACCTCCCCACCTTCTGCTCCAAGTGCCAGGAGAGCTTTGTCCAACCAGCAGAGCGGCAGGGACATATCCACAGGTTTCTAAAATCCCTGCCGGACACACAGTTTCTCTACTGCGGAGAAGATGAGAGAGAAAATAAACCACACAACCTGCCAGTCCCATCATTCGAGGGCTGGTGCTCAGCTACTACAGGGAGGGGGTGGTACAAGGAGCCAGATGCTGACACTCTGAAATTCCCAGCTCCACCTCTGAGACTAGTGGAGAGGGGGGCAGGGCGTTATCCCAGGGCTGAGATCCATGCACATGACTGCCGTGCCGATTCACCGTGCACTCTACTCGTGCATCTTCCCCCAGCCTGGGTCACTCGCTATCTATTTAGACTGTAAGCCTTTAGGGGCAGAGACCGTCAGCTACTCGGGGTTTGTACAGCCCCTGGCACAAGGGGGGTCGCCTCCTTAGTTGGCCCTCAGGCATCACTGTGAGCAACGGGATTAAACATACCCAAACACCCATGTGCACATGCGCTATCCATGGAGAGAGAAACACCCTTGTGCGTGCACAGATACATGCAGAGGTGCATTACCGCCCGTGCATGCACAAACACACAGACACAGGGAACCACAGACACAGAAAGACACACAGGCGGCCAGACCTCAGGACCACTGTGGTCAGTCCGGTGCCGGGGAGCATGTCCCTGCAGCACAAAGAGGGAGTTTCAGACGGGTTCTTCCAGCCGAGCAGCTGCCACCAGCCCCCGTCAATTCCCCATTCATCTGAGTCCCGCCAGCCTGCGGACGGGCCCTTCGGGACACTGCACACTTGTCTCTCCTCCGCCCCTCCCCCACCTGAAAGACTCGGCCTCATCCTGTCTGTGCCATCCATCGATTTTGTTGCCCGCAAGTGAGATTCACACTACTCTGCCTGCAGGAACCAGGCTGCCCCCGGGAAAGCCCCACCGCCTCGTTGCAGAGATGGAGAGCGAAGGACTTCGCCCTGATCCCTCTCCTGATCCGACTAATGCAGGGGTGGGCAATAACACGGCAGCGGTTCCCCAGGGTTAGCCCCTGCCGCTATATTTACCTGCCCTTCTGCGGGACTGGGTGATTGCAGCCCCCCCATTGGCCAGTGGGGAGCCGTGATTCCTGGCCAACAGGGAGCCGCAATCCCTGGCCAACGGGGAGCCGTGATTCCTGGCCAACAGGGAGCCGCAATCCCTGGCCAACAGGGAGCCGTGATTCCCGGCCATGGAGTCGCAATCCCCAGCCAACAAGGAGCCGAAATCCCCAGCCAATGGGGAGCCGTGATACCCTGACCAACGGGGAGCCATGATCCCCCACCAACGGGGAGCTGAGATCCCGCAGCCAACAAGGAGCTATGATCCCCCGGCCAACGGGGAGCCGTGATACCCTGGCCAAAAGGGAGCCGTAATCCCTGGACCTGTGGAGGTGCAGCTAAATACCGTGGTGTGGGGGCCTGCCAGGGCTGGTACTTGCTCAGTGGTTTGAGCATTAATCTCCTGAACCCAAGGTTGCGAGCTCAATCCTTGAGAGGTCTGGGGCAAATCTGTCAGGGATGGTACTTGGTCCTGCTTTGAGGGCAGGGGAGTGAACTCTATGGCCTCTCAAGGTCCCTTCCCGCTCTATATGTCACGCCTGTGCTAATGGGATCTGCCCCCCAGGCCATGTCCACAACCCTGCTGAGTCTCCGTTGCAGCCATAAGGGAACACAGTGGCATTGCTGCATTGGGAGGGGGAGGGGGAGCCTGGAGAAAATCCAGGCCAAGGCTCCAGAGTCTTGCTCCCGGGGCTGGGGGGGGGGGGTATATGCTCCCTCCTCCCCCCACTGCGACTCTGTTTAAAACAGGATTAGCTGGGTTTGTCTCTGGAGAGCCGGGTCCCCGCCAGGATAGGAGGTTGGTGGTGCTCAGGAGGTTGGGATGGAAGGGGAGGGAGAGGGTTCTGGTGGGGGGAAAGGGCTGCAGGCTTGGCGGTGGGGGTGGGGCTGAGGCTTCCAATGGGTGCAGAGCCAGTTGGGAAGAGTGAATGGGACCAAGAAGCACCCCACAAAAGCACCTTGTGGGACTTGCATACCTGCCCTTCCACCTCAGGACCATTCCTGCGGAGCCTGCTTGATCCCCGCGTTGGAGCTGTGACCCACACTGAGCGACCCCTCCTCTGCTGCCCGGACGCCTTCCCGACACCCCCCAGCTGGGCCTGGCTCCTGCACAAAGTGGCCCCCTGGCTGGCAGTAATGCCACTTGCAATAAAAGGGTTGAAATACTCATGCCCCATGTCTGACTGCTGGGCCCCAGGGTGGCCACTCCGGGATTAGTCACTGGTCACACTGCAGAGCCCAGGACCAGTGTGCCCTCTAAGTTGGGCGCTTGTGCTCGGTCACCCAGGAGAGATTCAGATGCCACCCAGCTGATTAGCAGGGTGCCCACCGCTGGCAGCCTGTGTTTCTACTGGTGGTGCACATCTGCACATGCCTTGGTGCACACCAAAAAATTTATTCCGCTCACGGATGGGAAAAGTGAGAGGGAATATTGCCCGGGATGTGTGTCAAAGCCCCTTGATGAGCGCTTGATCGAGGCCCAGAACTGCCCAGTGAGATCAAGGGCTCTTGCCATCCTCTGCCATGGGGCAGCCCCTTCTCCCACTTCCCGTGCATGTGCAGCAGGGCAGGGCCCAGTTAGTGCAGGAGAAAATGCTTCAGGCTCCCACGCTGCCGCAGCCCAACGTGCGTGTAGTCTAGCGGAGCAGCTACCCCGCCACAGAGCATGTATGTATGCTGCAGCATGCCGCCTGGGCTTGCTGGACAGCTGCAAATTGCTCTGACACAGCACTCCTGGGCCCCTGGAATCCTGCCCGACTGGCAGGGTGGGATAGTGAAGAAACATCTTCCAACAACTCATTTTTCCTGGGCAGGAACTTCAAGTCCCGTGCAGGACACACAGGTGGGAAATAAGGACCTGCCTGGCCCCGCCCTCCTTAGCAAACCCCAAATTCTTGGGAGGGCCAAACAATTTTAACTAACTTGCCCTGTCTCCGATCTCCCGTGGCCCTGGCACTTTTGCACACAGGAGGCTCAGCTTTCAGCCAGCATCAGCACTCATGTTCAGTGGTGTAGCACAGGCTTGGGAGCCAGGTTCTCATTCCAGCTCTGCCCCCGGACTCAGCAGCCTTGAGTAACTCACCGCCCAGTTCGGTGCCTCAGTTTCTCCACTGGGAAATGGGCCCCGACCTCTCTTCTCCTGGCATGGCTGTGAGGTTCCTTCAGTGAACATCAAAGAAGTGCTGGGATTTCCTGCCTTGTTTCTAGCCCTGAAACTTTACTTGCCACAGACCTGGGTTTGGCGTTATGGGCTGGCCCATTACAGAAGGGGCAGACCCCCAGTGAAATCCCAGCCTCGTTAGATCACTAGGAAAATTCCTCACTGACTTCAGCAGGGTCAGGATTTCACCCCCAGGTGTTCAGGGCAGACACACGGCTCCTGGGAATGGCCACTGCCCAGAGGCGCTCCTCTTTTGGGCAGCGGGGAGCAGACCGTACAAGGAAGCATTTAGCCTACGGACTTGCTCAAGAGAGTCAGAGCTGGCTTTCGAACCCCAGGGCTCCTGGTTCCTAGGCCTGTGCTCAGACTAACCCAGAGTGCAGCAGCAGCTGATGCAGGGATATGACGTTAGCTCACGCCCCCCCTTCTGATGCAAAGCCATGGCGGTTTTCAGGTCTCTTTCCCAGTCAGCTGTGACCATAATTAGGTGTCTCACAGCGAGGTGCTAACTGCTGTGTCACTTCCTCACTCACCCCAGGCGTGAACAGGCAGTTCTTGGAGCAGCCCCGGGTGGCTGCAGCTTGGAAATGCCACCTGGGAAACCCCCGAGGACTCCCCCTCATTGCATCCAGGCTCAGCGCTGCTCTGTTGATGAGGGGCATTTGTGAGCTAGTCCCTCCCCTACTGCTGGTTCCCCCGTGGCTGCGGCCGAGTTCCTGATAGTGTGAGCTAGAGCAATGTTTCTCAGTGTGCGGCCCATGGCGCCAGTCTGGGATATCTCCTTGACTCAGTTTCGGAAGTCTCAGAGCTCTGGTCTACACAAGGGCTTTCTTTCGAAATAACCCCCCTTCGGTCGAAATAATAAATGGCGCGTCCACACCACCAAGCCCGTTATTTCAATAGAACAGGCCGCTTAATTCGAAATCTGCACTCCTGCTTTTCTCAGGAATAACGCTAATTGCAAAATAGTTATTTCAAAATAGCGGAAGCATGGACACTCCGGTGCTGCTATTTGAAAATAATTACTCCCCAAAGTAATTTGAAGTAATTAGTCCCCAGCGCTTCCTGGGGCTCTAAGTCGAGGTAGCGCGTCCACCTTAACGGAGCTTGCCTCGGACTCATTTCAAGGCTTCCCCATACTGTGGACACACTATTTCGATTTTGTAAAATCAGGAGTTATTATGGCTGAGTCTAGACTGCATTGCTTTTTTCGGGAGACCAGAGGTATCCCAGAAAAGCAACACCGCGTCCAAGGAACAAGTCCGTTTTTTCGAAAAAAAATTCGAAAAAGTGGAGGCGCTCTTTTGCCATCCTTGTAAACCTCCCTGTAAATGAGGCATAAGGGATGTGTCGAAAGAGCGCTTTCTTTCGACATCTGGCACCGTGTAGATGCGCCAAATTTCGAAAGAGCCTCTTTCAAAAGTAAACTGGAAAAAGATACGTAATTTGCGTACTGCAAATTGCGTATCTTTTCCCGATTTAACAGTGCGGTCTAGATGTAGCCTAAGTCAAATTTAGTTATTTGGAAATAGTGTCCTAGTGTAGACATGCCCAGAGAAATAGCTGTGTGAGTCTGTAACTTTAAAAACAACGAGTAGTTCTGTGGCACCTTAGAGATTAATATATATATATATATATATATATAGTAATAGGGATGTAGCCATGTTAGTCTGGTCTTGCTGAAACAAAAGACAGGACTATGCAGCACTTTAAAGACTAACAAGATGGTTTATTAGGTGATGAGCTTTCGTGGGCCAGACCCATTTCCTCAGATCAAATTGTGGAAGAAAATTGGCATGGCCATATATACCAAAGGGATACAATTAAAAAAAAAAGTGGACACATATAAATTTTTTTTTATTGTATCCCTTTGGTATATATGGCCATGCCAATTTTTGTCCACAATTTGATCTGAGGAAGTGGGTCTGGCCCACGAAAGCTCATCACCTAATAAATGATCTTGTTAGTCTTTAAAGTGCTACATAGTCCTGTCTTTTGTTTCATATATATATAGAGAGAGAGAGAGAGAGAGAGAGAGAGAGAGAGAGAATCATGAGCATTCATGAGCAAAACCCAGTTCTTCAGATGATGAGCTGGGTAGAAAGTTTAAGAAGTTTAGAAAGGCAGCATGATTGTGCCTGGTATCAAAAAGCTTGAAAAACACTAAGCTAGAGCAAACATATTGTACCTATGCCAGGCCCACCAATGATGGGGGAGGGAGGGGGGGGGAAAGGGGACAATTGCCCCAGGGTTTGGGGATTCTAAAGGGCCCGGGGCTCCCAGCCACGGCCGCCATTCCTGCATCCAGAGCCCCGAATCGACACCAGAGCATTGTGAGGTGCGCTCCAGAGCCTGGTGCCAGCCAGCAGTGTACCCCCCAGCCCCGCCCCTTCCGCCCAAGGCCTCCCCACTTCTAGGGGTGTGGAGCCAGCCCCCCCCCCCCCCACGTTGCCCAGAGGCCCGGCTGATTATGAGCATGGGGTTTTTACCAGCACAAAGCCTGAGGCTCTGTCTACATTACACAGCGTGTAGTGGCCTGGCCGCATCACTAAAAGTCGGGCAGGGTAAACGTTTTTGGTCAGCACTTTTGCCAACAAAATACTCCCCCCCGACTCAGTGGGGTTCGCTTTGTCAAGGGGAAAGCACTCTTGCTGATAATGTGCCGTTGACACTTGGCTTAGCCATGACAAAACTTTTGTCGGTTGGGGGGGAAGCTTTTATAAGTGCCCGTGAACCACAGACGTTTTGTCATTCAAATGCAAGTACAGACAACACCTAAGGGCTTGTCTATGCTGGCACATTTTGTGGACAAAATAGTGAGAGCTTTTTCACTGCCATGCAAATTTTGTCGGGAAAAACACCCCGTTTTGGCAACAAAAAATTCCAGCCCTGCCAGAGGCTTTTGTCTTTCCCCCTCCCTTTGTTGTCAGCAAAGAGCCAACGTGGACTCTGTTGTTCGTTTTGTTGAGCGAACCGGCTTCCACCAGTATTCCACAATGCCTGCCCTGATGGTTCTGCTCAGAGTTTTGGGATCTCTGCTGCCCTGCAGGCATGCGCCGCCCCCTCCTCCCCCCCCTTTCAAAGCTGCGGGAAGCATCTGGCAGCAGATCATTACAGTGCTCCTGTTCTGCCCTGTTAGGAATACAGCAGCAGGCAGGCTGCTGCAGGGGGAGGGCTGGAGAGACGGCTGCGCTGCTTTGACATTCTCAGCACGGAGAACTCCCAGAGCTGAGGACATCCTCAGAAGTGCAGGTATCAGCTCTGCCTTCCCACAATACTGCCCTGTTGGATGCTCACCCACACTGCTCTGTATGTTGTCAGGGCGCTAGCCATGTGGCCATGAAATGTGGACAATGGGAGGCAGAAAAACTGCTGTGACCATTTTTCACTTTTGGTGACTTTTGCACATTGACAGCACTTTTGTCGCCAAACTGTCCCCATGCAGACACAGCCTAAGTGTGGATGCAGCGTTACCCTGATAAAGGTGCCTTGTACCTCTATAACTTGTTCCTCTTCCTGTACCGGGGCAAACTGCACCAGTAGAAACATCAGTACCCCCAACATCAGTGCATCCACACGAGGACTGTTGTTATCTGTAGGACCCGACTGTTAAAATGGCACAATTTCACGACTTGGGTGCAATCCCCCTATCCTACTCTGCAATTCCTGGGGCCTGTGTCCCAGCTCTTTTGTCTCCCCACTTCCCACTCACCTCTCATCAACCAGAAGCTACTGCCTGGTCACACACATCTGCTCAGCATTGAACCTTGGATTGCAGGCAGACTGCTCAATGTGTCATTCGACGGCAGTATCACTGTGACATTACACTGTTTAGCTTACCCCCTTCTCAATTACACTGTTTAGCTTACCCCCCTTCTCAAGTCACTGTGATATTGGAATAAGCCCGTCTAGACAGAGAGCGGGTGGGTTTTACAAGTGTAGCTAAATGGGTTTGAATCCACATCTTAGGTGACATTGAAAAACACTTCCCCATTTTGACAAGGCCTGATACTGACTTAGCAGCAGTCCATGAGAAATGGCCTTCAGCTACACAAGGGCTGTGTCTAGACTGGCGCGATCTTGCGCCAGAGCTATGCAAATGAAGCTCAGCGTGGAATATCACCGAGCCTCATTTGCATAACTAATGAGCCGCCATTTTTGCGGAAGAGGCTCTTGCGCAAGACGGAGCTGTCTACACTGCCCCGTCTTGCGCAAGAAAAACCCTCTTGCGCAAAGCCGTTATGCTGATTATTTTCAGGCATAACAGCTTTGCGCAAGAGGGTTTTTCTTGCGCAAGACGGGGCAGTGTAGACAGCTCCGTCTTGCGCAAGAGCCTCTTCCGCAAAAATGCGGCTCATTAGTTATGCAAATGAGGCTCGGCGATATTCCACGCTGAGCCTCATTTGCATAGCTCTGGGCGCCAGTCTAGACACAGCCAAGGAGACTCTGGAAAATTAAATGCAGTTAACTAAAAGAGGTGAATGTAAAGGGGATTAGTTAGATCTCATTCAACCCCTGTGCGGAAAGTGGCCTGAATTTGGTTTAGCACAATTCACTTCCCAAGTAAAAGCAAAACCGAATAAAAGTCACTTTCATTCCAAACAAGAGAGTTCAGGCAGGGCTTTAACGTGGTTTAATTCAGCTGCTCTCAAAGGCAATTTGGATTCTCTTTTCTGTAGACAAGCCCTACATTGCTATTGGCAGAGCTGTCTGGTCCACAGGACAATTTGGGGCAGCTGCCACAGGAACTGTGCATTGGGGGACCCCGCAGTGGCTGCCTGAACTGTTCTATGGATGGAGCCCAGGGCAGCCCGGGGGATTATCTGTGGGTCTAGTGTGGGGCAGCAGCAAAGGTCACCCTCCCCCCAGGAAGCAGAGCACCCCAGACCCCCCAATATCTCCCCAGCTCACGTTGCTCCGGGGAGGGAGCTTCGAGCAACGGGGTGGAGAAGAGGCAGATCAGGGGCAGGGCAGGTGGGGCAGAGGTGAGGACGGGGCCTACACCGGGGGAGGGGTTGCTCTGGGCGCCATGCCTGGAGCACTGGGAGGGTTTCTCCAGGCCCTGCGCCCCCCTCCCCCCCAACAGATGCCCTGGCTCTTGGGCACACTCAGACCAAAATAAGAGCATCTGTGCAACAGGGATGCATCGCTCTCCGGGCCAGCCACGTTCAATCCGTGCCCGGTAGTCACACTGACAACGCTGACTCAGCCCCGCCGGCTCTGCAGGCAGCCAAGGGGAGTGAGCCCCCAGGACCCTGGCCCGGGAACCATTCAGCCAGGGCTTTCCCTGGCTTCTGGGGGAGAGCCAGGACTGGCGACAGCCCAGTCAGGAACTAAACTTTGGGCTATTGGAGTAGCTGTCCTACCACTTTCCAGGGGGCTGGCGTCAGCACATGGGGCAGCAAACCCGCTGCGCCGGAGCTTGGCCAAGACACCTGTTCAGCCCCCACCGTGTCCCCCCCCCAATTCTGCCGCCCAGCCAGAGCTAGGGCAGAAATGATCGGGGAGAAAGGCAAAAGCCCAGAGCGTGAGCATAGGAACAGCCAGATGGGGTCAGACCAAAGGTCCATCCAGCCCAGTGTCCTGTCGGCTGACAGCGGCCAATGCCAGGTGCCCCAGAGGGAGGGAACAGACCAGGGAATCATCCAGTGATCCCTCCCCTGTTGCCCCTTCCCAGCTTCTGGCCAACAGAGGCTAGCTAGGGACACCCACCTGCCCCTGGGAGCCGGGCGGGTCTCCATGGGTGCTGTCCTCCATGCCTGACCCTCTCTCTCTGCGTCCCCGGGGAGCCACATTTCTACTGTTCCCTGCTGTCGGGCTCTGCCGCCCCCCTTCCTTATGCTGTGCTTGGGGGCTCGTACCCCTCACACTCTCTGCGCTCCAGCCCTCCCGCCCCTCACTCCATAGGGAGCCTCTGCCCTCATGCCCACCTGGGGCCCACTGCCCTCAGGAGTAACCACCCCACTGGGGTCACAGACTCGGCAGCCCTTTCACTTGAGGAGAAAAGGAAGAGGAAGAATGAGGGTCTGTGTCCGGGCCGGGCGCCTGGCCCCCCAGTCCGGGCTGGGACAGATTCCAGAGATTCCAGAGAGGGGATTTCTTCATGGCTCCACTGACCCCCCCCCCAACTCGCCCCCTACGAGGGTCCCTGTGTGCTGGCCAGCCAAGGAAACCCAGGCAGCTTGTTTGTGGGGCGCGCAAATCAACGGCCCCTGCTCCGCTTCCACTTTCAACTCCTCCCGCAGCGCCTTTCTCCCCTTCCTGCCCTGGGTCGCCTGCAGCCGGGCTCTCCCAAGTATCCGCAGGGGCTGGGTGCCAGGGGGCAATCCCAGTGCCAGGGCCCGTAGGGCGGGCGGTGTCGCCAGCAGCCTCCACACTGAACCGCCAGCCCCGGCCACAAACCCGGCTGCGATTTCCCTTCCCCCGGCCCAGGGCCCAGCCCCCGGTTCATGGGGCGATTCCACCTCCGCTTAGGCTGGAGCAGAGGAATCCCACGAATGCGTCTAGAAACCTGGATCCCAGCCATTCTCAGGCGCGAGCAGCAGACAGGTTTGTTCGGGGTTGCTGTGGCTACGGCGCTGAACCAATGAGCAGGGAGCGGCCTCTGACGGGCTTTGTGCCGTACGGGGCTGCCGGTCCCTGGGGTGTAGGCCCCAGAGAGGGGCTCAAACAGGCGGGGTAAACACGGAGAGAGAAGCCTGTCTAGGGGCTATGCAAATGGGGCAGGATCCCAGCCCCTGCCCAGCCTGCTTTCCCACAGAGACGATGCAGGAGCCAGCCCCGAGGGCGCTGCCCAGGAGAGCTGGAATCACCTGCCCCGAGGGTGGCTGAGCACAGCGGGATGGGGAGAGAAGATGTGACCCGCAGAGCCGGGACCAGATCGGGAGAGGCCAATGTTCTGCCTCCCTGAAATCCAGTCTGAGCCCATGAAGGAGGAGCGACTGCCGGGGGCAGGTTCTGACCTGCCTTGGCGCAAGGATCTAGGATGCCAAATTGGGCCCGGCCATTGTACATAAATAAATATTTGCATTCTGAGTCAGGTTGCCAGGTGTCCAGTTTTCACCCGGACAGTCCGGTAATTGCATCTTCTGTCATGTAAAAAAAAACCACAGAAAATACCAGACGTGTACTGGGGGGCGGGGGGACCGGGGCGCGCAGGAATTTAAAGGGGCAGCGATCTTTTTTTTTTTGCTCAACAAGTTTGGTCCCCTGTTTTGCTCAACCAATTTTTTCCCCACCATATTTGGGATTTTTGGTGAAAGTATCTGGCAACCCTAATTCTGAGAGCGCGTCCCATCTCTGAGGGCTTCACAGGGAGACTACTGAAATGCAGCCCTCCCAGGAAGGGGGGAAACAGCTGCCAGGGGAACCAGATGGGACTGTGGGAGAGGGGGATAGAAAATTTGGCCATTGACACACTGGAGCAAACCCCAGTTCTTACCAGAACTGCCCTGGGATCTTGAACGGACCAAGGTTTTATTCATTTATTGTTAGATACGCAAGACCATCGAGAGCGCTAGTAACAGCTCCAGTACTCTGTCCTGATGGTCTCCCGGAGTGCAATTAAATCTCAGTCCCCCCCACAGATGGGTGAGTATCAGCCCCATTCCACAGAGGGGAAACTGAGGCACAGTGGCTCACTCAGGATCCTCAAGGAAGTAGAAGCAGGAGTCCCAGCTCCGTGCCGGAAGCGCAAAAGACTTCCCAGAGAAGGAGATGGCGTTCGGTTGCGCTTCTGTCCCTTTTGGCAGCACACCGCATTTGTGTTTGGGCTCGGACCCTACAGCTCAGCCCCCACCCCCTCCCCCCCGTTGGAGCCGGGGCAGCCTCCATTGGCTAGCAAAACTGTGACCGTTTCCCACTCGAGCAAAGGAAAGCAAAGGAAAAGGCTCAAAAAACTCCTGTGGGGAGGGTGTTTTCTCCAGGCCCAGGAGAGTATCCAGAGCCAAGCCGCAGGCTCTGAAGAGAGGGGCCCTCACGTCACAGCCGCAGAGCTTTTGACTCCCTGCCCTTTGTTGCACAAGACACCACAGAAAGTTGCTGGACTGGTTCTGCCAGGGGCTGACAATGGGATCTCAAGGCCCTGGGAGGTATCAAAGAAAAGGACTTAACAGCGACAGTTGAGCTGGTGAGAGTCCTAGGGACTGCTCTGGAGAAGCACACAGAGAAGGGGATGGGTTTGGGCAGGGGTGGGGACCCTATGGCCTAGAGGCCGGATCTGGGCCCTGAGGCTCGGAACTCCCCACCCAGCATTGGGGATCCAGGCTGGTACTCCAGCCCTGCAGTTCCCCCCCCCGCCCAGACCCTGCACCCCCACGCCGCTTTTGCTCACTACCTCCCACTCCCAGCCAGGGCCGGATTAAGGGGGGGGCTAGCCGGGCAGCTGCCTGGGGCGCCTACCTATGGGGGGGCGCCTGATGGCAGCTGTAAGGGGCACCGCGCGCCCGGCTGCACAGCGCCCCTTAGAGTTGCCATCAGGCGCCGTGTGCCCAGGGCCGGGGGGACCGTGCAGCGCCTGTTAGAGCTGCAATCAGGCATGTAAGGTGCACAGTGCGCCGTGCACCCAGGGGTGGAGCCGTGCATGCATCGTGTGCCCGCTGCCCGGGACGCAGAAATGGCTCTCGCCGGCCCTGCCCCCAGTCCGTTCCTGCACCCTCCGACTCCCCCCAACCCCAAACCACTCCTGCACCCTCCCTCTCACCCAGACCACACACCCCGCTTCCCAGCAGCCCCCTCCCACACACTGAACCCCTCATTTTTGGCCCCACCCCAGAGCTCGGGGGGTGCTCACAAAATCTACTATCCTGGGGGCCCCCAGGCTCTCTTTCAGCTTCTTTTTTTCCCTCTCACTTTTGTACGGCCCCTGACTGATTTTTCGGTGGGTCAGCGGCCTCTGACCCAGAGAAGCTTCCCCATGGCTGGGTCAGGGTGAGCCCAGGACAGGCTCCATCCTGCCACGGAAGGCCTTCCAACTAGGGGTCACGTTTGTCTGGCCTGGGCTACACTCGTAAATGGTGCACACAGAGGCACGGGGGGGGGAGGGGGGGCCACACTGGCGCAGACCCCACACAGCTGCTGTCACACCCATTTCACAGCCATGATGGGCGCAAAGCCCAGTCTGCCCTGTAGAGCAACCAGCCTGTCCATCACGGTAGTGACCCACTCCAGCGTAACCGGTTCATTCTGCACCCATTCCAGGCGTGTGTGGAGAGAGGCCCCCCGCCATGATGCAACCAGCCCTCCAGCCCCCAATAAATCGGGGGGGGGGCCACTTCCCAAACCTCCCAGAATGCACTGCTTCCAGACAGTCATGCTGGGACCTGTGGAATAGCTACCCAGAGGGCATTGCAACGGTTGGGGGCACAGTGTCGGAAACCAATGTAGCAACGCTAGCAGGGGCACATGGAATCCACCCACTGGGGCGCAGTTACAACTTGTTTGATCCTTAAGCACTGGCAAAGCCCAGCCCTTTCCACACGGAGCCTAGCACCATACGCTCCATGACAGGGGCTCCTTGTGCCATTTCAACCCCTCCAGGAGGCAGCTCAGGACCATTATCCCCGGGATATCGAGCTAAGGCATTTATCCGGCTCCCATTGCCACGGGGCTTCACCTAAAATACGTTCTGCACCTATACGCACCTCACTGCCTTTTAAGTTCTGGCTATAAGAAGTGCCTTTCCCATGGCCCCACCCACCCACCCTGTGTTCCCTGCAAACTGTGCACTTGTGCGACCGCTCAGGAGGAATTCAAATGCCACCCAACTGATTCACAGAGTAGCCACAACTAGGTTTTGTGTTTCTATTGGTGGTGCACATTCACACATGCCTGGGTGCACATTTAAAAAAACTTATTCTGCATGTGGCTGGAAAAGATTCGCTCATGGGTGGGAAAGATTAGAGGGAGCATTGGCCAAGCTACCCCATCAAAGAGCCGTACCCTATCCACTAGGCAACTGCACCGCTCTTGCACAGCTGTGACACGGTGAGTTCAGTGGCTTAGCCAGCAAAACTGGGATGAGATTTCCCGGGGGCATTCACGTTTCAACTTAAACGGATTTCGTCAGGCACGCTGACTCCCTGCCCCTCCCGTTCTTCATGGCCTGGTTTACGTCTCCCCCATCCCTAACACCAGCACTCCCCGGAGGGGCCGTGCCAGAGGCCTCCCTGGGTGTGAAACAGGCCTTGGGACATTCCAAGCCGGCTGTCACCAGGCACCCGCCAGTCAGGAATAAGTGGATTAAGGCCCAATCTTGTTATCGCTCTTCACAGCCTCACCGTGGCCGGCCTGCCAGGGTGGAGGAGCCGCTGGAGAGGGGTGGGCGGAAGGCTGCACAGGCAGCTGAGCGGGGCTGGGAGGGGGGCAGGTGCCCGGCAGGGCAGCCAGAGCTGGGACACAGTCTGAAGGACCAGTTCAATGTGTCTCTGCAGGAGACTGAAGACAAAGGCCTGGCGGCCTGCTGTTCCCAGAGACATCACACCCAGGCTTTAATGAGCTGGAGCAGTTAATTAGTCAGTGTCAATTTATGTTAATTAGCCTGAGGAGTTGAGACACTTGGATTCCATGCCTTCCACCCCCGGGGCGGGTATCAGGAAAGGCACCTAGGTCTGCAGAGGGAGGAGCAGGCTACACAGAGCAGGGAGAGGGGCCAGCCAGGTGCCCGGCCCCATCAGCTGGACACCAAGCAGCAGAGAGGCTCAGCTCCTGGGCAGGATGGATGCGAGGCCCTATCTGGGTATCACACATACCCAGGGGATGGACACATGATAAAGGCAGAGAGATGGGCAGCTGGGACTAGCTGTGTCGCCAGCCCCACGTAGGCCAGAATCACGAGTCAGGCCTACCAGATGGGCTTCACACGCTGCAGTTTTTTGTGCACATAAATGACTTTGGGGCTCCTGGTTTTCAGTCTGTTCCCCTGGGTGGCTAAAACCTTTTTTTTTTTTTCCTTCTTTTTATTAATGAAATAGAAGCCGATTCTCCCCCACCCCTCCTGAATCGAATCTTGGCAGCGCTGTGACACCAGGCGCGGCCCCCCAGACATAAGAATGCGGAGGGTGTTGGGTGGGGCATACCTGGGCCAGTGACATGGAATTATAGAATCATAGAACACTAGAGCTGGAAGAGCGCACGGCGGCTCCTCTGAGACTTTTAGAACGGGAAGGGCCTTGTGAGGTCGTCGAGTCCAGTCCCCTGCCCTCCCGGCAGGACCAAGCACCATCTAGATCAGCTGTTCCCCATTTGGCTACGGAACCCTTTTAAATGCGAAAGAATTTTGCGGACCCCCCTACTAACAGCAACTGGTTTGGCAGCTGACACTTCGACATTGTCCGACGTGGCGCTAGTAGATTCGTATTCAGCCCCCCCACGTGACCCACGCTCCCTGAGAGTGAGGACGGGGATTTACGGTGGTATATCACAGGTGATCACACCCCTGACTGACTGCGTGCAGAGCACTGAGTCGTGACATCATCGTCCCCACGCTCTGGCTAAGCTGGCATTACACAGGGACACGTACCGTGGCAAACACAAATGCAAATTGTTTTCATTAAAATGCATAAACACTTAACACATTGGAGAGGGTCCAGCGGAGGGCAACCAAAATGATTCGGGGGCTGGAGCATATGACCTATGAGGAGAGGCTGAGGGAGTTGGGTCTGTTTAGTCTGCAGAAGCGAAGAGTGAGGGGGGATTTGATAGCAGCCTTCAACTTCCTGAAGGGAGGTTCCAAAGAGGATGGAGAGAGGCTGTTCTCAGTGGTGACAGATGGCAGAACAAGGAGCAATGGACTTAAGTTGTGGTGGGAGAGGTCCAGGTTGGATATTAGGAAAAACTATTTCACTAGGAGGGTGGAGAAGCACTGGGATGGGTTCCCTAGGGAAGTAGTGGAGTCTCCATCCCGAGAGGTGTTTAAGTCTCGGCTTGACAAAGCCCTGGCTGGGTTGATCTTGTTGGGATTGGTCCTGCCTAGAGCAGGGGGCTGGACTTGATGACCTCCTGAGGTCTCTTTCAGCTCTATGGTTCTATGATTCTATGATTTTAACTATTCATTTTTTTTAAAAAAACCATAAAACGTTATTGTAATGGAATTTTCTCGTGGAACCCTTTTTTTCACTTCGCGGACCCCCGGGGTTCTGCAGAGCACCATTTGGGAAACACTGATCTAGATCATCCCTAACAAAAGCCTAGCTAACCTGCTTTTAAATATCTCCAGTGATGGGGATTCCACAACCTCCCCAGGCAACTTATCCCAGTGTTTCACCACCCGGACAGGTAGAAAGTTTTTCATAATGTCCACCCTAAACCTCCCTTTCTGCAGTTTAAGCCCATTGCTTGTCCTGTCCTCAGAGGCCACGGAGAACAATTTTTCTCCCTCCTCCTTGTAACGCCCTTTTAGGTACTTTATCTCCTACCCTGGGAGGGGCAGAGTCAGGCCCCTCCCAGGGCAGGAGATAAAGGAAAGGAGATGCAAACATTGGATGTGGATGACTCACTCAGTCGAATGTGAGTCAGCTTCTTTAGTGGGGCTGAGTGTTAAAAATCACACCGGAAACCCCAGGGATTTCCACGGGGGCCAGGAAGAACCCCCCTCTTTTGCTCAGCTGCTTCTTCACACCCACACTTCAGCACGCCAGTGCCCTGCATTCGCTCCAGGGTGGGAACCGGAGCTTTGTGCGCAGAGGTTGGAAGCCTCTCTTGCAAAGGAAAGCACCATTTTCTCTCCCTTCCCCCAGCAGACAGACGGGGGGCGGGGGGATGAATGCAGCAGATGACACCTGGGTGCACAGTGATTCATGTCCCCGGCTGGGCAGTGGCTCACATCTTTCCAGGCAGAGTACAGCATGGATCCCCCTGGTCTGGTGAGCGGTCCTCAACAAGGGACTTTGCCAAACCAGGAGAGATCAGGCCTCAGTTCTCTCAGGGCTCCCCTTGTGTCCCCCGTCCCAGCCAGTGTACTGCCCCTGGCCCGCCTATCTGGCTGTGCTGTCCCCGGCCTGCTGGCAGGGTTCCACTCCCAGCCACCTGGTCCTGCAGGCTGCTGGCTCCACTCAGAGGCCACCAGTCCCATGCCAGGTGGCAGCCATTCCCGGCTGCCCAGTCACCCAGCTCCACTCGCCCTAGCAAGCTGCCGAACGGGCTCCCTGCCCCCAGGCCACTGGTCCTGCCGACTGCCAGTCCACCAGTCCAGCTTCGCTCCTAGCCGCTCTCAACCTCTGCAGGGTCTCTCTGGTCCAGCAACGTCCATTGGTTCAGCAGGACCACAGATGTTCCTGGACCAGAGAGTCTCGGACCAGAGAAGTTCAACCTGTATGGAAAACGGTGCTTGAAAACATCCGCTTCTGGTTGGGCTGTTTTTCTTTTTAAACCCAGCACTTACGATCATAAAAATGAGGCTGGGGCTTGATTTTATACAACTCAACAGAGCAATAAATAATACCACGAACCATAGTTAACGGCTGCTATTTACTTTATAGACTGTAGCACCTTGGAGCTAAAGATCTCAGCACTGTGTCAAGGCTAAATCTAGGCGGTTTCAAATAGCTCCTGCAAAATCGCATTAGTTACCACCTCACCCCCTGCCAAGGTTTGTGGTTTCACACTCAAACTTTCCTGTTTTCTTGACATGTTCTTTCTCTCCCCTCTTGCTGCACGTCAGCTCACAGCCAATGACTGCCTGGATCCAGGGTGCTGTAAAATCAGACTGGAAGGGAGGGGAGAACCGGCTTGTGGCTGGTAAGAATGGGCAGAAGTGCTGTTTACAGTGTCACTCTATAACTATTTACTGTTGACGTGGTTAGCTGCTGAAATGCAATGCTTCCGGGGTTGGCCTGCTGGCTTGCTGGCTGGGCTCCATGCCCTCCTGGCCACTGGTCCTGAGGGCTGCCAGCCACTGGCAACCTCTGCAGCTGGGGCTCTCTGGTCCGGCAACATTCATGGTCCTGCCAGACAGACCACGGATGTCTCCCGGACCACAGAGGTTCAACCTGTACAAACACAACCGACGGGAGTCATGCACCATCGGACAGCCAAAGCAGGGCTTTGCTTTCTGTTCTGCTAAATAAAGGCTTTGATTGTTTTAACTAATGAATCTATTCTCCCTTCCTGTTCCCCAGCCCCCCCCCCCCGGCGCAATGTGTCACCCGCAAAACAATCCGCGGCCTGTGAAAAGATGTAGACAACATTGTTGCGAGAGAACAAGCCGATAGCAAAGGAGAAGCATATTGTGTGCCGAAGGGGGACTTGTGACTAACCATTCGAGGCTCAGTTGGCATCACATGATTTTTTTTTTTTAATAAAACAGCCACCCAGGCTTTGACAGCCTGTTGCTTTTCCAGATTCCCGTTGGCTCCAGCGTAAGGCCTAGCCCACCCTGTTCAGTTTGTTATATGGGCTGAGTGTAGCCAAAAGCTGACAGCTCGTTGAAATCCTGGGGTCGTGCGCAGCAGCCTCCCAATTGTTTCCATCCATGTGCAGAATAAATGGTGTGCTGTGCACCGAGGCATGTGCACCACCAGTAGAAATACAAGCTGCCAGCGGTGGACGCTCTGCTAATCAGCTGGGCGGCATTTGAATCTCTCCTGGGTGGCTCCCGAGCACTCAGCTTACAGGGGAGAGTAGTGGGCAGCACCCACCTTACCCCTTCAGGTGAGAGAGAGACAGAACCCGGAAAGGAGACACACACAATGTGAACTGGGATGGGGGAGCAGGTCAGGTCCAAGAAGGAATCACCCAGCAAAGAACCGTGGGCTCTGCCCACCATTGCCCCGAGGAAGACGCCCAAGGAGTCAGCGAATGGTACCCAGGGGAATCCTGCTCAGCTACGGCCAGGAATGAGGGTGTTTACTGATGACTCTGAGGAGGCCCTGGGCAGCCCGGGCGCCTGTGTATTCTCAGAATAGGTACAGAAAGGGCCACAGCAGTGTAAGCTCCTCCCCCCCCCCCATGTCTCTACTCTGGCCTGGAGGACCCAACCCAGGCGGGGGAGCTGACAGCCAGGCCAGGCCCTGGGGCGGAGCTTTAGGTGGAAGGGGCGGAGCCAAGTGCAGCTGGTCCTCAGCACCGTCCAGACCGCGGTACCCCCCCCCCGCCCCCCAGTGCTGCCAGAGCATGCGGTGTGATGCCCCCGCCGCCCCCAAGGAGCCCTAAGAGCCTCCCAGAGCGCTGCCGTGGTGCTCCGGCGGCAATTTAAAGGGCTCAGGGCACGTGTCGACAGGCCTGAACCCAGGAGAGTAGAGTCATAGCTCCAAAAGCCAGAAGGGAGGGACCATCTTGTCTGACCCGCCTAACGCAGGCTGCGGGGACTTCCCCAACTCATGCCCGTTGAGACGGTCTTTGGGAGAGACGCCTCATCTTGAGCCAGTCTCCGGGGCCATTTCTAGCTCTGGCCTCTCTCAGGAGCCTGATGGGATCGGCGCTGGCAGCAGGGTGGGGTTTATTTGTCACGCGGAACTGGGCGGAGGTCCAGCTGCCGCATTGCAGCAGGGAAGCGCGTAGGCATGATCGCCGCATGTCCCGGACTGGGATGCACATGTAAAACCCCTGAGCCCGGGGCTCACCCGCACGCTTGGATCATGCACTTGGACACGGTTTCTCACTGTTAAGCACACGCACAAGAATAGCCAGGGCTGCGCCGGGCCCGCCATGGACAGGGGCTGTTACAACCGGTGGGAGCAGCCCCTGCTTTTGGTGGGCCCCGCGGGGCTGGGGCAGCTCCTTGCCCGTAGCTGTGGGGAGCTACTCCAGCCTCTACTGGGTAACCAGAACCATCGGGGTGAGGCTTACCAGTTAACCAATTAACCGGTTAACCATTCCCATCCCTAGTGGATTTGGGCTCGCAGGATGCCTTGGCCTGGCCCAGTGGGGCTGGAGCGGCTCCCCCTGCCCGCCACCATTTAATCGGTTAACCAGTTAAACATACTGTTTAACCGGTTAACCCATCAAATGGGCTTTTACCTCCCTAGAATCCACGGAGCCAGGCGCTGAGGCTCGCAGCCTTGTGTCTCTTACTGCAGCGGGCAGTCGCACGCCCTTTGACACCTATTAACACGAGAGGCAGTCTGGGCACTGAAATACTCGCCAACCCTGAGGGCAGATACACAGGGAACAGGGTGTATTGGTCTTTCCTCCTGTTACCACCCCCAGGAGAGGCTTGTTTTACCCTGAACAATGAGGGTGTTCTTTCCCCACAGGGGTCACTGGGATGGGGGGACTGGGGTCTCTGTTTAGAGTGGGAGTTAATTGGGGACACTATGGCGCTGCCACGCTCACAAGCAACGTTCCCCGTAAACTGTGTGCTTGTGCGGCCGCTCAGGAGAAATTCAAACGCTGCCCAGAGCACCCACCGCTAGGTTTTGTGTTTCTGTTGGTGGTGCACATTCACACCTGCCTTGGTGCAATGTAAAAAAATTTATTATGCACATGAATGGAAATGATGAGAGGGAATATTGGTCATGAGTCACATTCCTTGCTTTACCTGTTTGTTCACGGCATCTCATCATTTTGCCAAGGAGACATCACTCTGCCACTATACAATGGGCTGCTGCCCTGAGACGGTGAGTGGCCCCACTGAAAATCCGCAATGGAAGAGAACTGTTGTTGTCATCCCCCATGGACACAGAAGCATTACCACAGGGCGATGGCCCGACACTGTGCCATCCCGAGGCAAGGGGACAGAGAATCAAGCCATGGTGCCACCTCTGCCTCCAGGCAATATCACACCAGCGCAACTCTGCACGCGCCACAATCACCAGCCGTGAAGCTGTGGTTAACCCGCAGGGCATTCAGGTCACCTGAGCCCCTGTATAGCTGGCCGCTCCCAGGAGGAAGGAACATAAGAATGTAAGAGCGGCCAGGCTGGGTCAGCCCCAAGGTCTATCCAGCCCAGTGTCTTGTCTGCTGACAGTGGCCAATGCCAGATGCCCCAGGGGGAGTGAACAAAACAGAGGATCATCATGTGATCCCTCCCCTGTCACCCATTCCCAGGCTCTGACAAACAGAGGCTAGAGACACCCTCCCTGCCTATCCTGGCTAACAGCCATTGATGGACCTGTCCTCCATGAATGTATCCAGCTCTTTTTTGAACCCTGTTAAAGTCCTGGTCTTCACAACATCCTCTGGTGAGGAGTTCCACAGGTTGACTGTGCATTGTGTGAAGAAAAACTTCCTTTGGTTTGTTTTCAACCTGCTGCCTATTCATTTGATTTGGTGACCTCTAGTTTTTATGTTATGGGTAGGAGTAAATAATTGTTCCTTACTCACTTTCTCTGACTGGTCATGATTTTATAGAACGCTCTCCTATCCCCCCATCGGTCTCCTCTTTTCTGAGCTGAAATATCTCCATTTTTTTAAATCTCTCTTCATATGCCAGCCATTCCAAATACCTCAGGCTCACATCTGGCTGCCCTCTTGCCCCCAAAACCCTAGAGCCTTTGAGAAGCCGAAACCCACCTCACTCTAAATTGCAGTGGGTGTTTGAGGAGCTCGGGTACAGGAACAAAGCTAACTTGGCTGAGTGACAGCAGCAAGCTGGAGGTGCTGCTCCAGCGAGCAACGGTGTCTAAATATAGTTCCTGTCTCTTTAACACGCCAGCTGAGGTGTTACATCGGCTTTTTTGGACTACATCAGAAATGCAAATCACACTGAAATTAAACCAGAAGGAAGCGAGAGAAACATGTTAACTCCTGCCTGGCCGGGGAGGAGGCTGGCACTGCCTAGACGGGCTGCCCCGCTGGAAGGGGAGAGGCAGGCATGTATCACTGTCAGTGCATCACAGGGACATACCGCACAGGGAAGATCCTTCCCCCACCCTGTCCCGAGTTCTGCTCAGTGCAGGGGTGGCACACAGGGAGCTAAACCTCTGGACAGCTCCTTGCACCTGAATTTGGCGGGGAGGAGTGGGGGATGAGACGCTGCCTGTCTCCCCAGAAAGCCCCCCCCCCCACACTTAGATGAGAAGGATGCCGTGCAGTATGGGGAGGGGTTCTGCCCTCCCCCCAATGAGAACCCACAGCTCCCTTTCCCCCAGGGGGGTGAGCTGGGCACAGGAGTGGACCCTACAAATGATGGATTCCCCCAGCCTCTTGGTCTGGGAGCCACAACCTCCCACCAAACCCATCACCTTCCTTGGGCCGGTCAGCTGACAGCCCCCGACCTACAGCGACCTGCCATGCATATCCCTCAGGGACTCTACTCATCGGCTCCAGCAGCCCATCGGGCTGGGCTCTCCTGACATTTCCCAGCTACCCTCTGCCCCCAGCTACCCCCTGCCCCAAGTGGAGAGTGCAGCATGAGAAAGCCTGGCCCGGTGGATGGAGCTAGATGATACCCGTTCCGCTGGCAAGGCAAACCCGCCGGGTGCAGACCTGGTTTATGCCTCGCGGGAGAGCTGGTGTCACCCAAACAGAGTTAGGCCTTTTCGGCAGCCGCACCAGGGCTTTTGCCAGCAAAGCGAGGCGAGCAGCGAGGGCTGATGTTTCCAGGCTCGTTGCGGTGGTAGCCAGACTGGCTTGTGTAAACCAGGCCTCTGCGGGGTCATGGAGGCCGACTGGTGACGCACGAGCCCTGCAGCAGGGCAGGGAGAGATGGAGGGAGAAGGAAAAGCTGCGCG